>JAWNNJ010002249.1:0-36513 GCA_035045125.1 Hypselothyrea guttata
AGTGTGCTGCTAACGGCCATGGGTGCTCCTATAGGCAAGTGTGCTGCTAATATTCGTTGCCGCTCCTGCGGACAACTTGGCTATTTGCGCCAAAGCCAACAGCAGTAGTAGTATTACTACTTAAAAAGGCTGAAAATTTGATTTGGGGGTTAAAAACGAAAACTTGCCAAAAAAATATAAATTATATATTTTTTTTTTTTATTGAATAATACTCACTTGCAGAACTTTGCTGCGGCAAAGTTCAACTCGCAAGGGTTGCGGCAAGGTAGAAAGAAGCGTATTTGCAATAAGGATGGCTATTTAATTGCAAGATTAAATATGCACATGCCTTTTGCTTATACTGCGCAGCACTACGTCCATCCAGATGGGGGTTAGCGAGAGAAAAGAACGCTGCTAGACCTGCCCAAGAGGAAGTCGATGGACTTAACGAAACTTAACATAGCTCAGGCTGAGCTTTACACTGCAACTCTGTGTGCTATGTTAAGGTCGTTATGTTATGCTATCATGAATTAGCTGATTGATCTAAGCTGAGCTTAAGGGTTGTGGTCTTGACTAAAGTGATATTTAATTTGCCTAATAGTTGTTCACTACAAAAACAAGGTAGTTATAGATTTTTACATCGGATAACTAGCTTGAAAAAGAGCAACTATTGACGTATGTCCTTTGCGTGAAAAGTACCCTGCAGTTCACCTTGTAAATTTTCCAATACGTAAAAGCTATTTCCTAATTTTTCTCTCACTCTTGCTTTGAGCCACTGCAGATTAAACTTGGCATTAATGTTTTTCTGAAAATTGCTCTGAGAGAAATTACGCCTATAAACTTCTTGCCCTACTACGAATTGAACGTCTCGAGTACGAAGATTATACTGTTTTTCGTTTTGCTCGTGAGCCTTAGTAACATTCTTTCTCAATTCTTTTCGTAGCAGTTTAAGCTGATCATCTCTATGCAATACATTCTCAGACTCGTCTAAAAGTTTTAATCTTTTCAGCAACTCGAATTGTGAGCCGTGAGTGACCATATCAAAACCGTACAGAGCATGATAAGGAGAGCAACCAATGCTTTGGTGAAAAGCATTACGTAAAGCGCAACTTATGGCATAGATATGCATATCCCAATTTCTGTGATCTTCTTGCAAATATGCACGAATAGCAGCAATGATTGAACGATTCACGCGTTCAGAAGCATTAGACTGTGGCGAATATAATGCTGTATAAACATGTCTGATTCCTAAAGAAGTCAGCCAAGCGTTAAAGTCTGATGCTTTGAATTGCGAGCCATTATCGCTAAGTATCGTTTCAGGAATGCCATATGCAAAGAAAATGTGGTTTTGCAGATATTCTTTAATCGCCAATGAAGTAAATTTCTTCAAGGGACAAAGCCAATGAAATTTTGAAAGATGATCAAGCACGATTAACAAACCTATATGACCACTTTTGCTTCTTGGATAGGGTCCTAGAATATCAATGTATAATCGCTGAAATGGGCGTACAGATACGGTTTGCTTTCCCATAGGTGGCTTTAGTGTATGGTTTGGTGCTTTCGTACATTTGCACACTTCGCAATTTCGTACGTACTCTCGTACTTGAGATACCATTCCTGGCCAATAAAAATTTCGTCTAATCATTTCTAGAGTCTTTGCAGTACCTCCATGACAGGAAATGATTAGATCGTGAGCTCTCTTGATAACGTCAACAGTCAGGCCAATTGGAACCCAAAGTTTCCAGATGGATTGCCGATGCTGTTCAACGCCATCGTCATGTTCTGTTCTAATATAAACGAATTTATCTACCATTTTAATGTCAGGATATCTGCTTTCGTCTTGAAGAATTTTGCTTTTCAGATTTTGATAATCGTCATCATCAAAACATGAAGAATTTAGGTCTATTTCTGGCAAAATCTCCTCTAATACGCAGATCTCCTCACTGTGCATTCTAGAGAGTGCATCTGGTACAATATTTTCGTTTCCTCGCCTATGACTAACAGTAAACTTATATCCTTGAATCTTCATGGCCCAACGAGCAAGTCGTCCTTTCAAATTTGGCTGTTTCATTAACCAGACAAGGCTTGCGTGATCAGTGATCACCTCGAACTCTTGCATCTCTAAATAGCATCGGAATCTTTCGATAGCTTTTAAAGCAGCAAGACATTCGCGTTCAGTGACACTGTAATTCCGCTGAGCAGTGTTAAGTTTGTGCGACATGAAGAATATAGGTCTTTCGACGTTATCTTCGTCTTTTTGTACCAAAACTGCTCCAATGCCAAAGTCACTGGCGTCACAGTGGACGTAAAACTTCTTATTGAAATCTGGGTTAACTAATATTGGTGCCGAAGTCAATAAGTCTTTTAGTTTGTCAAATGCAGATTGAGCTGAATCATTCCAAGCAAACTTTCGTTTGTTAGATAACAACTCAGTAATAGGGAATGTCACATCAGAGAAATTTTCAATAAAACGCCTATACCATCCAACTAATCCTAGAAAACTCCTAGCTTGTCTTATGCTCTTAGGAACTGGCCAAAATTTGATCGATTCGACTTTGCGAGGGTCAGTTGAAATGCCACCATTGCCTATCACGTAACCGAGATATTCAACTTCTGTTACACAGAATTTACTTTTGGCAATGTTCAAAGTCAAATTTGCTTTTCTAAATTGCTCAGACAATCGAATTAATATGAAAAGGTGTTCATCAAAATTCTCTGAAACCACACAGACATCATCAAGGTATCCGAAGACACAATACTTTAAGTCTGGCGGTATTAATTCGTCCATTAGACGACACATAGTTTGCGGTGCGTTACAGAGTCCAAAAGGCATTACAGTGTACTGATACAGGGGACGTCCTGGTACTGTAAAAGCTGTGATGGCCTTCGATTCTGCTGTTAAAGGAATTTGCCAAAAAGCATCCTTTAAATCTATCTTAGAAATGATGTTTGCTTTAGGAAGTCTTGAGAAAATACCTTCGATACTCGGAAGCGGATAAGCATCCTTTTGCGTAACTTCGTTAATCTTTCGAGCATCTAGACATAAACGTACCTTGCCAGGTTTGACTACAAGTCGAACTGGGGAACTCCATGAACTATATGATTTTTCTATAACTTCTAATTCTAGCATCCTATCTATTTCTTTGTACATAAGTTTTTCAACAGCTGGAGAACACGGGATAGAAACGCTGTTTGATTGGTTTCGCGTCCTTAACGTCTATCTCATGTTGAAGCAAAGAAGTCTGACCGAGTCCTTTCTCTTCAAATTTAGGAAAAAGATTTATAACTGAATTTAACCGAAGCTGTTCCTGTGCAGTCAACACAAATTGTTTATCTAAAGTTTGACTAACAGCACCGGTCTCAAGAGACGAAATTAATCCCGGAGCGAGATTAAATATCCTCCAAAAATCGATTCCTAATATAACTCTTTTTGAGATTGAGGGAATAATAAAGAACGTAATCTTTTCTTTTTGCTCTTTGTATTCAACTTTGACAGATATCTTTCCTACAACAGGGTGACTCTTTCCATCAGCCGTTTTAATGCTGGAAGAAAATTTCTGAAATTGCTGATATTTTGTCCAATCAGTTTCTGCTAAACTTGAACCAATGCAACTAATGTTGGCCCCTGTGTCTAACAAGCCTAGTTCAGAGAAATCACAAAATTTTATAGAAGCGTAAAGTCGACCATCTGTCAAATCATTGACAATAGAAGAAACAAGCATTTTCCTAGTGCTTTTCACTTTATGCCAAAAATTACGCATACGCACCGTAGAACGTTTTATCCTACGCTGTTTGTTAATGCATAGCACTTGCTTTTCAAAAATACGAGCTTTAACTTCCATGTATCGTTTATAACGTTCATGATATGGACTAATTGGAAATAATTTTGGTTCATCAGGTGATTGATCATCTGGGTGAATAACTAAATTTTCACGACAAACAGATTTATTTGACGAATCAGGTGTCGCTGTCGACTCTGACGTTGTCTGTGAAAATTGCGATACGGGTTTTAAAATTGTTTTGGGGCCATCCGGCTGTGAGCTGCAGATGGTCCCTTGCGCCAGTTTTCCTTACGTGAAAGGCAAACTGCACATTGAGGTTTGTAAACTTTCTTTGCGCCACATCCATAGCAAAATATGGTGCGCTCTTCCAGACACATTTTCCATATATGTCCGGGTTTATCACAATTCCAACAGTCTGGATCTACTTTTTGTACTGCCTCGATGTTTGATTCGTCATTTTGAACCTGAGACATTTCAGTATCTTCATCTTCAACTGCGGAAATAGATTTCTTAAAATTTTTCTGTACATACTGTTGCTTTGTAAACTGTTTAGTAGAACTCTCGCTAACTAAATGCTCTCGCAAATGAACTAATTGGCGAAGATGTGCTACTGAATGTACAGTTACATATAATAAAGCTTGACGAAATTCAGGAACTAAATTTCGTTTTAATTGCTGTACTAGACGATACTCATCTAAAGGGATAGAAAGTCGAGAGGAAATTGTCATGAATTCATCGTAGAATACATCAAAAGATTCTCCATCTTTCTGCTTTCTAGCTCGCAAATCATCCATGATAGAATCATCGTCTTTATTGTCATGATATTCGCTTTTAAAAGCTTCGCAAAACTCTTCCCAATCAAGTACGGTGATTTCCTTCCTGTAACGCCAATACCATTCGCGTGCCTTGCCAGTCAAAAGAATATGCAAGTTGCGACATAAGGCTGAGAAATCATTTCTCAAACAATCTCCTGTCAATGCTTTTATTCGATACAAGAATTCTTGTACTGTTGATCCTTTAAGAGATCCATCAAATTTCAAATTCCAACCCTGAATAATCTGTGTAGCTTTTTCTTGGCTTAACTCAGCTTGAAACGATTGTCTAGGTATAGAAGAAGAATGTTCGTTATCAGACGAGATTGCTGAACTTCGAACTCGAGTCTGCGAAATGTTACGTTGCTGATTAGATAAACTAACATTAGCAAATTTTTGGTTTATAATATCTTCAATTCTTTCGAAGATTGGCTCATAATTGAACTGAGCTTGAACCGGTGAATTGGAAGAAGCTCCATTGGGTGAATTACCCAGCGATCGATGCTGTACATCGGCCGTGCTAGGTTTATTTAAGTTTAAACTAGCGAACTTTTTATTTATCATGTCCTCAATACTAGCTAAAAGGTTAAAGTTTGTATTGGGTTGCTGACTTGGAACTCTAGTTGCCGTATAATTGGTATTCGAGCGCCAGTTAGACTTAGGTTGCTTTGGTGGCCGACCTTTTCGAGCCGATGCTACCGTTGCGTCATTATTGATTGATACATCATTCTGGTTTTGCTCTATGTTTACAAATGGAGACGGATTTAATTCTGAAGTTGAAGCTTCGAGATCTACTAAATCCTGGTTTACCACGTTGCTACTCTGCTTACTGCGTGTATAATGTGTTTTTGGAATAGTGCCAACTTGTTTAGCCGAGCTTTGAGTTGTTTGACTTCTTTGAATGTCATTCAAATGCAAAAGCTTATGGCATATCGGACACTCTTTTGTTTCAGTTACATAAGTAACAATACAAATTCTGTGAAAACGATGCGCACATTTTGTAAGAACTATATCTTGATTTGCTGATAAAGGTTGAGAACAAATGCTGCAAACGCTTTCTTGAACGTTATCAGGTCTATTCAAGTTTTCTTCACTCCTTGATAAACCCATTTTTAATGCTTTTACGATATTTATTCAAATATGCAAACAATTTTTCCTTTTGTGATTGTGTTGGGATAATTAGGGCAGATAATGTAGAACATACTAAAGGGGAAATAGAAAAAAGAATAAAGAAAAAAGTTTTAACCCATATTGGAAATAATAGAAATTGATCAAATAATGCCTAAATAGTGGACATATAACCGAACAATATCCAGTTAATGTTTTCCAAGCAATCTGAACACTATTATTATTTCAATCCTACATTCGCTCAATATAAGCTTAAGTATTTTTATCAATCGACAAATAAATTTCTGGCATTACTAAAGGTTAAATTAAATGCTAAAAGCCTTTAATCTACAATTCCATCTAGAGCACAAAATCTTTTGCGATTGTAGACTATTGTTTTTATAAAAGAGAAAAAAAAAAATGTTATTGAAATCGGATGATCTTTCGATCAATGTCAAAAGTCATAATTCCAGAAATCAAAGGAATTTTATTATCAATATAACTTGAGAAGAAAAGAAATTGTGAAATAGTTTTTAATATTAATAAGAAAAGAAGAAAAGATAGAAAATTTTATAGGGCATGTCAAAACTAAATTGCTTTACTACTGCTGGACAGATTCTTTACTAATTCTACTCCACAGTTTAATAATGTTTATTTTCGTAAATTTAGCTAACACGGCCCCACGTTGGGCGCCAAAAATTATGTAACGGACAGAGCGGGTTAGATGGTATACCCTAGAATTCGAATATGATATCAGTTGGGATTCTATTAATTGTTATACAGCTAGCAAAAACAGCCTGTGGGGGGGTTCGTTCGATATATATCCTAATCGCCATACTTCCATAATTTTAAAAGAAAGAATCCCTTGCCAAGTTTTTAGAGAAGAGAGGACAGCATAGAGATAGAGATAGAAAAGATTGAAAAACAAGAAAAGCAACAGAAAAGGAGAAAGTCAAGGAAAAAGAGGAAAAAGGGACAATAGTAGCTCTACATTCTTCTACTACACCAGGTAGTAGGTCGCCTCTATACCCACCCTACCTATGATTTCGCCTTGGCGGTTCGCGAAATCCCAAAAGCATTTACACCACCATAATTATTCCTCCACTTTCACAAAAGGAAAAGAAAAAAATTGTTTAAGAAATCATTATAATACTCTTTACTTTATTTAATAACATTTTCATTTAATTTGCAAAATCTGTATAGCTTTACTCAAAACCATATCTTTACTGGTATTTGATAGCATGTTTAGTTAAATTTTATTTTTAATTACTCAAGTATTTTTAACTAGAAGATAATTTTCAGTGTAGGTTTTTAATATGTAGTATTTGTACACTAATTTAAATTTTATTACTAAATTTTTAACAAAATTTTTCTTAGTGTAGTTTTTGTTAATTTAATTAACTAAAATTGTGCTTTTTCTCGCAGTGTTGTATAGTGTGGTTTTACTGTATTAAGATTTGTAGTGTTTCTCTCAGTGTAGTATAGTGTAGGTTAAATGTGCTAGTATTGTGCAGTTTGTTACAGTGTATTATTATATTTTACTGTAATAAAATTTGTAGTATTTCTCGCAGTGTACTATAGTGTGGTTTGATTGTGCTAGGATTGTACAGTATTTTACAGTGTATTATATTGTGGTCTTACGGTACTAAATTTGTGGTTTAAAATATGCAGTGTATCGTATATAGTGGTAATTGTGGAACTAATTGTTTTCAGTGTATGTATTTTATTATGTTTCGAATTTTATTTTATACATTGTATATTAATTTATATTTATTTAGCATTTTATAGTTTTGTATAATTTTAACTATTTATATATTTTGCATGGAAAGTTATTTGTAAATTATTAATAAAAAAAATTTTGATCGCTGTACTTTACTTTAATAATTTATTGAATTTTATTGTCTTTTACTTTACTTGTTCATTTTATTTTTACTTTACTGTATGTATTTTACTTTACTTTATTTTAAGTACGTTACTTTACTTTACGTTATGTTAGTTTACGTTATGTTACGCAAGCATAAATGCAAGCGAGAAAAGAATTGCCAAAGAAATATTTTACTTGCAAAAACAGATGCAACGAAAGAGATCGTAAAAAAAATATAGCAAATCAAAGACAGAGAATATCAAAAAATATAGCAAATCAAAGACAGATAACAAACTCAAAGCTTAGCTTGATAAGTGGCCGCACTGTTAAAAAAAACTTAATTGTGCTTATCAGTCTTTGCTTTGTCTTTGCTGTCCTTCTTTAATGTTATGGTAACGTTTGTGTTTTGACTTACCCATCTATTCTGCAACGATGAAGGCCTCCATGGTCGACGATGGTTTTTATATTTTGTTTGTAGTTTGTATTTTTATTAATTATTAACACTTTTACCATATGTTGTACTAGGTTTGTAAGTTTTAATGTGTAAATGTAAGTAGTTGTGCAAGACAATATATTTTAAACTGTATTTTAATAATTTGTACTAAAAAAATTTTGAACTTAGAAATTTTGTAGGCAAAAAGTATAGAAATAAACTTTTTAATTAATTTATTAAAATATTTTATTATTTATTTTAGAAATTATTTATTTTATTATTCATGTATTTTAAGTAATTTTTAATGGTAACTTTTATTAACGATTTTTATACAATTAGTTTTTACACCACTATACATTGTGTGTTGGGCATGCTTTTAATATGTATAATTTGGTATGTGCATGTGATTGGTGTATTTTGACCACTGTACGTTAGTGTGATTGTACACTTTTAATACTTGTAATTGTCTGTGTGCAACAAGCGTTTTTAAACATGTAATTATTGTATTTTAACCACTGTGCGCTTTATGTATGTGCAGTTAAATTAATTTTAGCATGTAAGTGTCGTATTTTAACCACTGTAAGTTTTATGTACGTGCACTAAACGAAATTTTAAACATGTGATTATTGTATTGTTACCACTGTACGTTTTGTATGTGCAGTAAACGTAATTTTAGTATGTGATTTTTTTGTTAATTTTAACCACTGTGCGTTTTATGTTTTTACTGCACGTTTGTTTCGTTTGGGTGTTTTTAATTTGTTGCACTAAGCACTACACTGACGCTGGTTTAATGTTAATATGTAGAGTAGGGAGCTCCTATGGACAGGGGGTGCTCCTAGTGTGCTGCTAACGGCCATGGGTGCTCCTATAGGCAAGTGTGCTGCTAAGATTCGTTACCGCTCCTGCGGACAACTTGGCTATTTGCGCCAAAGCCAACAGCAGTAGTAGTATTACTACTTAAAAAGGCTGAAAATTTGATTTGGGGGTTAAAAACGAAAACTTGCCAAAAAAATATAAATTATTATATTTTTTTTTTTTATTGAATAATACTCACTTGCAGAACTTTGCTGCGGCAAAGTTCAACTCGCAAGGGTTGCGGCAAGGTAGAAAGAAGCGTATTTGCAATAAGGATGGCTATTTAATTGCAAGATTAAATATGCACATGCCTTTTGCTTATACTGCGCAGCACTACGTCCATCCAGATGGGGGTTAGCGAGAGAAAAGAACGCTGCTAGACCTGCCCAAGAGGAAGTCGATGGACTTAACGAAACTTAACATAGCTCAGGCTGAGCTTTACACTGCAACTCTGTGTGCTATGTTAAGGTCGTTATGTTATGCTATCATGAATTAGCTGATTGATCTAAGCTGAGCTTAAGGGTTGTGGTCTTGACTAAAGTGATATTTAATTTGCCTAATAGTTGTTCACTACAGCTTTTACTTGAAAAAATTTTAACAGTCCGCATTTTAAAGTTACAAACTTGGTTTTTGGCATGTACATTATTTTATATTATTAGTAGTATATTATACAGTTTTTTGACGCATGCTTCCACCCAAAATGACCACTGTGCAGCGCAATGGTTTAACTGGTTTTAGTTTGAGTTTTGGAGTGTTGTTGCCTGGGTTTCGGTTTCGACCGTGTTGGGTTTTGCGTCTGGCGGCAACAGCTGAGCAAAGCGAGTGCCGCAACAGGTGAGAGAGAGTGCTGCCTCTTTGACATAATCCGAGTTGGAGTCGAAGTTGCGCTCTCACATACCACAGCGGTGTCTGGGCGGGTGTGTGTGTGTGTGAGTGTGTGTGTGTGTGTGTGTGTGGGCGTGGGTGTTTGGCTGCCTACCAGAAGTAGACGTTGGATTTTTGAATTTATCAAAAGGAAGGCTGCAGCTCTGGAAATTTGGCAAGGCAACGACATGACAAGTAAGCAGACAACTCAACGAACTTCTTTGAACTGATACAAAACCCAATGCAACGAGCAGCTGACAGACAATTGCGCCCACGGTTTCAGTAATCAATTCCCTTGGAAATGTCTGAGCTGGTTTCAAAGCTGTACTTCCATATAACATTTCTATCATTTCCAAGCTGCGCCCAACAAAAGCAACAAAATTAAATAAATGCTTGCAATTTCTGAAATGCCAATGGCATACGAAACGAAGACGCGCCCAGAAACCGTCAGTATGCATCATTGGCGGCTATAGCAATTCTTGGCCAATATAATCAGTCAAAGAAATGTGACTCAGTGAGCTCAGCGCAAAGACGTCAAAAGGCATAAAATATCAAGGCACAGCTTGCCCACAAAAATATCATGAAAATGTGCACCAATGTCTGTTATTGTTATGGTTGTTTCTTCGCAGTTGTTGTTGCGGTTGCAGTTTTAAATGCAAACATTCCAAAATGCGCTTTTTGGTATTGCACAAAACTTTGGCCAAGTGTGCACCACAATGGCAATACCCACTTCGTACCCATTCCCATTTCCATTTTCATTGTTAGTCACTGCGCTGAGCGCTGGGTGCTCTGTGGTTTTTTTTCTTTTTCTTTTTGTTTATCCGTTTTGCCAGCATAGAACACAAAAAAATGCAAGTCTCAACTCTACTTTTGAATAGAGCCAAGAGGCATATTGAATATAGCTTTAAAAGATATGCACAAGCATAAAGCAAAAGTTTAAAACTGTGCAGAAATGTTTCAGCTGCATGGTGAGTCAGGGAATATAACTTGAAAAAATGTCATTCAATTTATTTAAACATTTATTAACTTCAACAAATGTCAATCAATTTATTTGCAATACAGTATAATTCGCTTAGCTGCCTCGATGCTTAGCTGCATCGTCAAGATAACTGCCTTATTTTCTATTTTTTTTTGCATTTATGGTCTCATTTGTATGAAATTAATTACGTTTGCTGCATTCAAGTTAGCTGCCTTTCGCACTTAAGTGCCTCGTTTCGGCAGAATTTAACTGTCTTATTCTATGAATATCATTCAACTTAACTGCGCCATCTAGGATTCGAATTTGGAAACAACAAATTTATGAGTTTTAATCATGTATCTTTTTTTGTGCATATGGCAACGCTTGCATCTCTTTGCGCATGTCCGTTTTTCGTTTGTTTTGATCGTGCTATTTGTTAAGATCGTTCCATTTGTGTGCACAAATCATTCCTAATCGTGAAAATGGGTAAAGTGAAGCGCTTGGTTGGCTTAATTTTAAAAGAAAAACTCCAAATTATTACGGCTGTCAGCAAAAACGTTGATAAAAGTGTTCTCTGCACGAAATACAAGTGTGACAGATCAACAATAAACCGCATAATTAAAATTCATTCTATTTTAGAAAGTTTATGAATTTATTATAATTGCATAAATCTACGCCAAAAACAAATGACTTAGGCAACAAACTTGCAGCAGCTAGAAGTGATAATTTGCAGAAATTTAAAACCATAAAAATTTAACGTATTTCACACCTTAAAAATATGCCAAGTACAAGGCCAAAACATTTATTATTATTATTATTTATTCGTACCATTTATTTGTTGAAAAATCTGTTATATATTCAAAAATCTTTTGTATAGCAAATTATCGAACAATTGCGTAAGTTTTAGGCCAAAAACAAATGACTTAGGCAACAAACTTGCAGCAGCTGCAAGTGGTAATTTGCAGAAATAAAATCGTATAATAATCAAACGCATTTCACACCTTAAAAATATGTTAAGTACAAGGCCAAAAATAAAATGATGTGCACATTAAATATATATTTTTTTGGTCAGAATTCACATGCAAAACCCTTGAGTCATTTGGCATATTCAAAGAAATGCCGTGCGATTGCCAAAATGTTGTTGCAGAACGTTATTACCCCATGATGTCATGGCTTTTGAAAATAATTTCGCTCATGAGCTTTTTTATAAACGTATATTTTTGAGCATTTTGGTTAGATTTTTGGTTTTCGGGTTTGGTCTTTCAATTTTTATCAGCGTCTGAGCTGCGGCCAACAAGCGCAGCGGCCTTTTTGAACGCATTTTATTAGTGACTAAATATATATATGTATATATAAATATATAGATGTGTGTGTGTATGTGTGTTTGTTTGTATGTATTTAGCTTGTCTGCAGCCGCGAACCGGTGTGGCTGTTTGTTGTTTTTATTTTAGCTTGGCTTTTGTTTGTTTTATATAGGTATATACCTTTACAGACATCTACCTGGTTGCATTTAAATGCAGACTTAAGAGTGTATGTGTGATAGTATGTGTATATATATATATCTTGCATATATGTCTGGAACTTGCATTTGTTTTCGACTGCGTTGCTTTACTTTTACTTTCATATGCAACTGGTTGCCGACGATGACTGAATGGGGAAGCAGCAGCAGCAGGCCAACTGTGTTGGGTGTCTTGCCAAGTCTGCAACGGGCTAAAACCAAAATTGTTTATAAAGTGATTGTCAATCATTTTTTAGTGGCATGTCGCTTAACCGCTTTGACAACAACTGCTACACCCGTTGGGCATTGGCATGTACTTGCGATTAGGCTGCCTAATATTGTTTGGAATTCATTTACTACACCTATATCTGTATCTATGTCTATAGCTCTAGCTATACCTATATCAAATTCCGTCTTATTTTAATGCAGTTTACCCAACCCTAAATAAAGCTATCGAAACAGCTCAAAGCAAATCGCTTGACGTAACGAGAGACCCAAAAAACCATTTAGCTCCATTGCAAAGCAAATTAGTTAAATACTTTTAATGTTTAAATAAGGAAAACCAAAACGAATTAAAACGTTCAGTTTTTGGTTGGTTTCGGTATCTTGGAATTATTACAATCTGCTTGCCATGGGCTACGGAAAGATTTCTTTTCATTTCATGCTTCGCGTTGGATTTTGTGCCACAAAAATTATTAAAAAAAAAACGTGCACACATCTTCATGTGATTTGACGCGCAAATTTTCATGTGCGACTGAAAATGAAGACATCTGAAAGGAAACCCGTACAATAATCATATACACCAGCTACTTATAGTCTTGGCCCCTCATCAAAATTCATTTGCGCTTTTATGTAACTCGTAGCTTAGTTTATACAGTTGGCTTTCGTCGCGTTTCTATGTAGATTTCCACCAATTTATTAATCAAGGAAAATTGTTCAACTTTCGCCCGGCTTCAGTTCGCTTCATTAATATCAAGTTTCTGCTGATTCGCTGGTGACAAATCACACGTATATCAGTTTACTGTAACTTGGTTAAATCCACCAGAGTTAAGTAAACAAAGACTACAGTTGAATTTGTAGGCGAATTTAAGTTAAGTATCTATTTAAAATAAACCCTTTTCAACAGCATTTTTAGTCATTTACTTTAATATTGAGCATATCAGATTACTGATTATGAAACTGAAAATACAAAAGAAAGCTCTTTATAAATTCAATTTTAAATAATATGAACAATATTATTGTCATTTTTTTATGTTCATTAAATTCAATTCATTAATAAAAAATAGTTTTATTTTAATGATTTTTTTTGTATATTAAAACAAAAGCAATTGGTAAAAAGTAAAATACAAAAATTAAATGACAACAAATCGATCGAAAAATCAAAACAGAAATACAAATTAGAAAGCTAAAAATATTTGCAATTCAATAATTTTTTTCCTGAACCCATTTTTAAAAGGATCCAATATCATATCAAAAAAAGTCCTTTTTATTTTATAGTCATTTAGTTTTATTTATTTAATATTTATTCATTTAATACATTATTAATGTACCTATTTTTATATTATATAATTATAAATATTTTTAATTTTGCTACAACCTTTTCAATGAACATTAGTAAAATTTTATATTGTGAAATTTTATGTTTTGTTTATGTTAGTTAGCTTTAAGTCGATTGACCTCAACCAAGTTAAATATCGGACACTATTTAATGCACATGATTAAATGGCATAGTAAATTTTTGTAAATGTCTTTTATTACCCAGCAAATTATCATATTTGTTTTATATTTTACAATTTGAATGTCTGACAAAAACTTTATAGTGACATTTAAATAGCTGCGGGTTTGACATTTTAAAGCCAGCAGCAAAAGCCGTTGACATATTGGCCAGTCGGCCTGTTAGCCATGACCGTGACACTAACTCGAGCATCGCTTGGCCTGCAGTTTGTTATTCAAATTATTCGCTGTCGTATAAAATGATTTTAATTATGTACAAATTATGGCAAATTGGAAATTGGAAATGGGAAATTGCAGCTGGCTTTTGGCAAAGGTGTTGTGAAAGTTTGGCATACAGGAAACGCAGCGAGATTGATGCAATCACTTAACAAGTATAGTAAATATTATTTTTTAACCTCTCTCCCAGCTGAAATGCAAATGGGTTGGTTCCTCAAGGCTGTCTGCCAGCTGCATATTAAATACGCTATGATTCAGATTTGTCATATGCAAGGGAACGAAATGTATTCCATCGACCTTCATAAAGTGCGAAAGTTTTGCCAAACGTCACAAAAATTGTCAAGTATTTCCAGTAAAAATGTGTTCCGCTTCAATTGAGGTTTATGAGCAACTGCTTAGCATGTGCTGAGCGTAAATTGAGAAGTTCACGTAGCTTTCGAGTATTTCCCTTTATAAGCAGCTGATTCACTGCCACAGGGGCCCCTATAAATTTGTTGGTCAAGCGAGTTGATTTATGCGCCAGCAGCCAACGTTTAATTCGCTGCTTAATTGTAAACAAGCAACGGCATCGTTGTTTGTTAAATAATTAATAATCTTCATCGAATTATGCAAACATTGTAGATTTCTGGGCCACTTTAAAAAGCCAACGAGTCACATGCTGTTTTTATTATAGATGCGTTATTAACCATAACAAGGCATTTAGAATAATGAGCGTGATCGTGCAACTTGAGCGCAATAAAAGCCATATTTGAAGGCAATGTTTAGGCCAAAACAAAGGCAATTCAAGGAAATGACCTTGCTTAAAACACTTATAACGGCAAATATGCTTAAAAGATAAAATATTTATATATAAATCAAAATAAAATCCGCAACGCTGATTCGCTTTGGTCATTTATTAGCATTAATTGTGTGCCAAAACTCTGGGCACATTGTCACGCTGCTGGATTTGCCAATATGAAGAGCTAGCCTGCTTTAGATCCGCTTAGCGTTTAATTACCTGCTCAAATGCCAAATATTTGCGATATTATTAATGGCAACAAGCGCGCTCTATATGTAGATCGTCCGTCTTTCGTCTATATAGGCGAGGCGCGCACAGTGCGTATGCGCAATTTGCCATGCACGAGTGCACCCAGGCCCCCTCTTCCTCTGCCCCCCAGCTTATCAGCTCATCAAAGTAAATAAATTCATTTGTTTGCCGTTAATTATTGCCATTGTGTTGTTGCAATAGTTTATCGCTGTTGTTGCAGTTTGTCTTGATAACGGCTTAATTGGCTTATCAGCACAAAGTTGATCGAAGCATCTATTTGGGGCAAGCGATGTTGGCTCGCGATTGGGCCAAGAATTTAGCAATGCTAATGAGCTTGTTAGAGCTCAAACTTTGACATATTTATAAGCGAAACATATGCATAAAATACAGGTGCGTAGTCAGCTTTATTCGGAAAACAAAATAGCTGAGATTATAGCAGACAAGCGTTTAGCCAAGTTCAACTGACAAATATCGTAGTACACCTTAAATTAGCTAATATTGTATTTATCATATTGGTTATTAAGTGTTTTCTTAGCGGGTAAACAGCATTCTATTTATAACCATATTGGGGAAAACCTAGTAATCTCTGAGCTCTCAACAAAGTTCAATTACGATCAATTAGATATCACATTTAATAGATTGAATACTGAGTATTTTCTTACTAGTAAAACAACACTATTTATATAAGCATATTCAGGAAAACCTAGAGTTACTCTCAGCAATGCTAGTAAAAATCACAGTATACCTTAAATTACCTCAAATAAAGCAGATATCATATTTATTGTGTTGATTATTATGTATTTTCTTCGCAGAAAAATCTATTTAGCTCTCAGCTCCCAACAAAGTTCATAATTAGGTATCATATTAATGAGGAAAACCTAGTAAGCTAGTTGCCAAAATTGGTAGTATAGCTTAAATTAGATCTAGTATCCCAGAAATAATTTTTATTAGATTGACTATTAAGTATTCTCTTACCAGAAAAAAACCTAGATACACGAAAGGTTCATGAGAAGGGTGCGTTGGCTTTTAAGTAGTAGAATCAAACTGCCTATTGTCATAAATTGAAAGATAAATAACTGACCTTAGTAAGAATAAGATATACATAACTTAAATAATATACTTATTATGCGGAAAACTCACACAATCTATTACAATTTCGCACACTTTCTAAGGGCAAATCTACTGTTACTCGTACTGCCCATTGGCAAGCACACAAAAATCTATTTCGAACAAAGCCAGTTAATTGATATTTGAGCAAAATTCCATAGCTGATCTCTCGGCAATAGTTCGAAGTGCCGTCTAATCGAAATGCCGGCTCAGAGCTGGCTGAAGTTGTTGCTGAGCAAGGCCCAAAGCGCGCGTGCTGTGCGAGAGCCGCTCGACACCAGTCTAACAAGAATGGCAAACGGCTTGCTGAAGGCAGACCACTTTCGAGGCAGAACCAGATCGGGTTAGAGCCAAGACTAGCCGGCTTGGCTGGCGAACACGATTTGCGTAGAGTATTAAGCGTTTTTGGAGCTACAAGCATTTAAATATAAATTAAACCTTATTCGAGCTGTAGATTATCCATTTACAGATAGGCCAAAGAAAGTCGTTCGATTAATAGGCGTATCGGATAGCCAATATTGTATTTCGATAGATCAAATAAGCCATGAGGCTTTAGCGTAGCGGCTTCTGATCTTTGTTATTTTGAATGTTTGTTAATTTGTTTATTAATAGTTTGCACAAAAACCCGTTGTGTCAGCATACGAACATGTTTCATGAGTTGCGATTTATCATGAAAATTCTAAATGACTTTGCGTTTGGCATTTGCTAATTTTTAATGGCTGTAAGACTGGTTCGTTGCCAAAAGACCTTGACTTTCTTTTCAAAAAATTTTCTTTTAGCAACATCTACAACAACAATTAGCCAGTTTGCCATAAAAAAAAACACAAGTACTTGACATTACAGTGCGCGTTTGGAAAGCAAAAATGTTTATCTATGTGTAGAAAGCCAAAGTTAAAAGTAAAGTCAAAGTAAAAATATTAAAGTTACTTTGACAATGAGTTTTGTTATTGTTTACTCATGCATGCGGCTAGCAAAGTTTCTATTAAAGTTTGTACATTTCACTCAGCCAACATCATGCGATGATAATTATGACCTTTCTTAATATGAGAATAAACAGCGCCTCGTAATTCATATGCAAATTTCAATTCAGAGTTCTTCTTTGAGCAATAAATTCCATAATTTTGTTGTTTCTATAACTGACAGACGCTCGCATAAATTGTTTCGCAACCAGTAAGGTCGAAAGACTGCAGTCGAACGTAACCGACAGTGGGAGATCCTGTACTTTGTGTTTTACACACGTCGAGCAAACTGTCTGTTGCATATCTTCGCTGTTTATATACCGATTGTAATGCAATTATCGATGGATAATTCCATAGGCTACTTTTATGAGTCTACTGTGCTTTTTCTTGGTAACAGAGGGAAGGGATAATGATATGATGAATCTAAATTAATTTTGATCAGCGTACAACATAGGAGAACCTACATACTATAATCGATTTGCAGCTCTTATAGTTTACTATATATATATATATGTATATACTTTGTGGGGTTTATCACGCCTTCTCCTGGGAGTTACCCACATTTCCTATTCACACTAACTTGATATACCAATTTTTATCTTTTTTAATAGTACAGGGTCTAAAAACTTGGCATTGTCTTTTCACTCAACAATGAGCATACAAATCAATTAAATATTGCCGCCTGGGCAAACAGCCTTCCGCTCAAGCATTTGTCCAAACCAAAATCCCGACTGCCAGTGTTGCAGGCTCTCGCAGGTATTTAACTAGTTTTCACTAAAACACACATTTCAAGGCAATAAACTACGTGTGTATTTATGTATTTGACCAAAGCCGGCAGACGGGTCTGAGCTGAAGTCTAAGCGCGTGTCTGCAGCAAATGCATTTCAATTTCATTCCGCTGCAAGGTACCAGTTGCCACTTGCAACTTGCCACTTGCAACTTGCCACTTGCCACCCGTCGGTCTGTCTGATGATCTGTCTGTTATGGCCGGCGTATGGTGTCTCGTGTCTGGTGAATGTTGACCGTGCATCTTATTTGTATATAGTTTTGAAAGTTGTTTGCTTCCTGCTGCTTGCGAAGGTTTGTCATTTTAATTAAACACACACACAACGCACATAATCAAATTAGAAATATGCATTTTGTATGCTCATCCATGTCGCCTGGCATATACTAACTCATAGAACAGCCGATTATGAAAACTCGCATCAGTTGACTGAAGATGAAATTAACTGCACATCATGGCAACGGCGTCAGTCACATAACTTGGACAATAAATCAATAAAAATCATTAGCCCCATTCGATTATGTGCTGAAGAACTTTGGCACACTTTAATGATGCTTACGACAAGCCAATTGACAACCCAAGTGCATAAAGGATTATCATTTGCATTGCAAGCAAGGTTGAAGCTGTTCAAGGTCGGGCAATTGGCGTAATATCAATTACCTTTCAGGCAGAAGTTTGCATATGAGTAATAACAGCATTAAAATATAATAAAATAAACTTGTATTTGATATTATGCAAATAAACTACATTCAAATTTAGCGATAACTTATCGATAACACAGCTCACAGCAATGTTGCCAAATGCGCATTTTTGCCGCTAGATCTCGTTGTTTTTGAAGGGAAAATTGCTGGAAAAATTGTGAAGTTTTTTTTTTCAAATTTACAAAATAAAATAAAAACAATTATAGCAATTGTTGTCCTTATTTTGATCGATATTTGCCCATAAAAGGTTTAATTTAAAGCACATACGTACGTAAAACCCAAGCTATTTTCTGGCTTTTTTGTATTGCTTTTTTCTCGCAAGAAACTGACAGCACTGGTTCACAGCCAACTTAACTTAGAGTTGCCAATTCGAGTGTGCTGACAACCCTGGCTAAGCACAAAATCAGCTGATTTTAACAGCGCGCCTAAAAGTTATTGCATTTCAGCATTTTTAAATAAATTTTAATATGGCTAGCACGTCGCGCAAGGCCAAAAACACGCAATCGCAGTCGCAACCTAAGCCGCATAATCACATTGATCAGCTCGTGCGAACCATGTTGAACTTCATACTGAACCACTCGGGCAATCAGACTCCGGTCAAATCGAGCGAACTGTTGACCCTCGGGGATAACAAAAATGATGTACACCATCGACTGCCTTTCGTGACCCAGCTGCTGGAGAAGCGCTATGGAATCAAGCTCGTTCAGCTGCCCGAGCAGCCCAAGAGATACATTTGCATGGCTGAGCAACCGATGGCTTCCATACACGAACTTCCCGTCCTACAGCGGCCCCAGCACACAATGCTCTGCCTTGTGCTCACCTATATATTTCTGCGTGGCAATCGGGTTGAGGACACCAAACTTTACGCCATGCTGGAGACAATGTCGGAGGGTATACTCGACGGCCACGGCTACTTTGGCGACGATGTGGAGGTGTCGATTCAGGACACATTCGTCAGGCAACAGTACCTTAAGCGCGATCGCTCTCAGCTGTCTCCCTACGATGACGCAAAGACCTTCTACTCCTGGGGCTCTCGGGCCAAGATAGAGTTCACGTATCCGCAGATCGTGCAGTTCGCAGCTAAGCTATTCAACCAGGATGAATCGTACTTCGATCAGCAGCTGAGAATGGCCGAGGGCCTGGACAATCCGGAAATAGTTCAGCGTTTTGTTGAAGAGCAAGAAGCGGCAGCGGATCCCTTAGAAATCAACTAATCCTGCAATAGTCTAATCGTATCTAGCTCTAAGTTTAAAGTGTAACATAAATAATCCTTTATAGCTCTAAGTTTAAAGTGTAAGATAAAAAACTATATGTTCCAAAAACAAATGAATTCTAATTCTAAGCTACGTATGAATTTTGAAGAAGAGCAGGAAGCGGCAGCGGATCCCTTAGAAATCAACAAATTCTGCAATAGTCTAATCCTTTCTAGCTCTAAGTTTAAACTGTAAGATGAAAAACTATATATTCCACAAAGTTAACAAATCAATTCTAATTCTAAGCTACGACAAAATTTTGTTTTGTTGAAGAACAAGAAGCGGCAGCGGATCCCTTAGAAATCAACTAATTCTGCAATAGTCTAATCCTTTCTAGCTCAAAACTTAGAGTAAGTTAAGTCAAGTGTAAAATGAATAATCTTTTCTAGCTCTGAGTTTAAAGTGTAAGATGAAAAACTATACATTCCACAAAGTTAACAAATACAATTATAATTTTAAGTGTAAATAAAATTTTGTTGAAGAGCAAGAAGCGGCAGCGGATCCCTTACAAATGGACTAATTAGACGCTTGACTTTACATAAGTAAAAAGGGTCTATTAACTTAGTGTAAAGATTTTGTAACACCCAAAAGTATATATATTCTTGATCAGGATCACAAGCCGAGTCCATATAGCCATGTCCATCTGTCCGTCTGTATGGATACGTAGATCTCAGCAACTATAAAAGCTAAAGACACCATATTTGGGATTTAGGTTCTCCCATTCAGTAAACAGAACAAGTTTGTTTTAGATTTTGGATACCTCCCCCCCTTGCCCCACAAATCACAAAAACCCGCAGCTACCTCATGGGTCTCGAATACCATAAGCACGACAGCAGCCACAATATTAAAGATACAGTCTTTTTTGGCATGTACGTAAACTATCGCATTGTCCAACGATGGTTTTAAAAAAATTCATTAATTACGGATAAGAAACAGCGAAGATATGCTACATTCAATTTGCGGGGCTAAGCAGTAAAGCGGTTTTTTAATAGTCTAACCCCTTCTCGCTCTAAGTTAAATATGTAAAATGAAAAACTTTTTTTTTATGTTTTTAAATTTTACAATTGTAAAGCGACTATATATTTCACAAAGTTAACAAATAAAATTGTAATTCTAAACTACGTATCAATTTTGTTGTATTGCTTTATAGATTCATTATGACCATGTCCAAACTGCAGCATACCTAATACTTGGCATAGTCCGTGTCCATTAACAGTTTGCCATCCTTGTCTTTGAGACGCACACGGCCGTTGGAGTAGCGTGTCTCCTGGCTACCATCTGGATAGACCATCTTTACGGTGCCGTCCGGATACTCGCGTCGTTTGTTGAGCTTTGTGTGTATCTCCTTCTGGCCGTTGGGCAAATTCAGGATCTTATCCCCATTGCGCAGCTGTATCAGATGCGTGCCATCTGCGTAGCGCCACTCTTCCATTTTCTCCGTATCATTGGGATCCGAGATTTTGATGGTATTGTTGGGAAAGTGTATCTCTACGGTGCCGTTCTTATGCCGATGCTCGGTCTGTCCGTTGGAAAACTCGAGTATCTCCAGGCCGTCCAAGTAGCTGGTGTGCCAGGTGTTTGACTCCGCATAATAATACTTGACTGTGCCGGCACGTATGTCCGTCTCCTTGATGTCCTTGTTGAAGTACAGCATGCGTATGGTCATGCCGTCGGGGCTGATCTTCTTGAGATTGTTATTCGGATACCAAATATCCTTGCTGCCATCCGCGTTCACCAGCTCGCGCTTGAACTCGCTGCTGTTGATGTTGTCCTTGCTGTCGTTGAGCTCGTCAGCCTGGCTGTTATCCTTGCTATTGTTGGCGCTATCAACGATCGCAGTAATGGGCTTCAGTGTCGGCAAGGCTGCCTCCAATTCAACGGAGCTGCTGGAAGAATAATCGTGCTTCTGCTGGCTGCGTCCGTAGCTGTGGCGCCGCAAGGCAGCTGCACGTGGCTTGCTCTGTTTGTCCTGGCTGCTGTCTCCCAGGGACTTTCTGTTGCGTTTGCCATTCTCATCCGCATTCTTAACAGCAGGCAGCGTAGCTTCCTGCATAAACATAGATTTTTAGTGGTAATTTGCAAAGGTGACTTGGGTGCTTACCAATTTGGGCGCTAATCGCGCGATATTTCTGTTGATCTCCTGCAGCATTTTGCTGTTGTTCTCACGCGCCGCCTTCACCAGCTCCTGCTCCAGGCGCCTGTTCTCCCTTTTAAGCAGCTCAATCTCGTCCAGATGATGGCGCTGCTCCTTTTCCACGGCGCGCAGCTGCGCACGCAAACGCGCCTGGGCCGTCACGTGCGCCTGCTCCTTTTGCTTGAGCTGCAGCTGCAGGGTCTCCACATTCTGCTGCAGTGCAGCCAGCTCCCGCTTCTCCTTGGTGTTCATGTTGCTCCGCTGCAGACGCATCTGCTGCTCGAACTTGCGACGCTCCTCCTCGATCTTCATGCGCTCGTCGTGCAAATAGATTTCCGCTTGTATTTTCTCATCCTGCACCAGCTCCATGGCCTCCTGATGCTCCTGTGCACACTTGGCCTTGTCCAGCTCATGCTGCTGCTTCAGCCGCAGCAGCTGATTGTTTTGCTGCTTGAATGTGGCAATCTCCGTTTCCAATTCCTCGAGGCGCGTGCGCACCAAACTGGCCTTAGCCTGCAGCTCCTGCGTCAACTGCCCGTCCACAGCTGGTGGCTGCGCCTTCTGTTTCTGCTCCAGCGCCTGAAACAGCGCCGCCTTGAACTCCTCAAAGAGCTGCGCATTGCTGCCGTCCTGCAGCGTTGTCTCGTCCGAATATTCATGCGTGTCCGTGGAGTCCGAGAAGCGCACACGCACCTGCGTCTTGCCCTCCGCCAGCTTGAGGGGCGTCAACGTCAGCTCACTTGTGCCCCCCTCCTCCTCATCGTCGTCGATCACCTCCGACACCTGGGGCTGCAGTCGCAGCTGGCGCAGCTGCTGCGTGACCACAATCTGATCGGAATCGTCGCGGCAACGCTGCTGCTTGCGGGCCATAAACGCGCGTATGCAGCTGGAGTTCATGTCGATGCTGCCCTCGCGCGCCTTCTGCTCCAGCAGCTCAAATATGCTCACGTTGTCGTCGTGCTCCACGCGAATCTGCGCCGTGCGTCTTTCCAGGATTGGCGGCTTTATTTGCTGCGCGTCCAGCACCTTGGCCCAGCAAACATTCGGCAATGCCGCTGGGCTGGTGTGGCAGGATGAGGAGCGTTCATCATCGGCGGTCTGTCCTCTGGCCTGTTCCTCCTCCTGCAATTCGGCAAATCGCACTTTGGGCGATATGCTGCAGCTGGTGCGTTGGGAAGTTGAGGCAGTAGAGGACTTCAGATCCGGCGTAGAGCTAGCCACATGGCTGGAGGTCAAAAGCAGCTGCTGGAATCGCTGCTCCTTGAGGGATAGCGCTGGTGGCGCCTCTGCTGTCACTGCCGGCGGCTTGGGAGCTTTAAAGCTGGCACGCTTCTTAAGTCTGCCCGGCTCTGGCTGGCGGAACTGCGGATGCGCATTGGCAAACTTGTAATGCGGCAAATTGTGCAGACGCAACTGCTCCGGATCGAGCTTGAAACGCTGCTTGAGACCCTCGCCACGGCGCAGAAAGGCGCGTTTCGGCTTAGCTGCTGCAGAGCTGCTTCGATCCACAGTAACTTCCAGTTGCTCTGCTGCTGCCTGCCTTAATTCCTGCTGATTCTGCTCCTGATCCTGCTGAGCATCTGCAAGGCGTGGCATTTGAATGCTGTGTGTCTCAGCCTCAGCCTCACCATCATTGTCATCCACCAAACTGTCGTCCAGCTGCAGATCCTTGTGCAGCAGACCCAGCGCTTTGTACATATTACGCTGCTCCAGGCCCAGCATTAAACGCTGATTGTTTTGACGCTGCTCCAAGATTCGTTTTTGCTCCTCCTGCCAGCGATTCAGAGCGGCCAGCCGGGTTGTTATATCCAGCTGTGTAGCTGTTGGTGCAGCGATTGCGTTTTCTGTTTCTGCCTCTTGCATATTTCACTGGGAATTTCATAAAACTAGCGATTATTATTGTTTATTATTATTTATTTTATTGCGACGCTACGCATTCAAAAATAGAAGCCATAACTGTAGTGTTGTGTAACGACAAATTGTCGCTGGCACCAGGGCTGCACAGCACAACTGGCAACCATACCTGCTTGTTATTGAAATTAAATCGTATTTCTTTTATTTATTAAATAACAAAATTGAAATAGCAAATATTGTTGTGCCAATTACGGCTCTTGCTCTTCATTCGCATCTCGTTCATCGAAGTCGCGCACTTGCACGTCGGATTCTCTCCATACTGCAGAATGCCATCTATTTGCAACAAAAGGTCCCCAACGCTCTCCTCATCAGCTTAATTCAATGAAAAAACCCGCACCCAACTGCAAAGAAAACACAAGTTTCATTTAATTTCTTTAATTTATTTATTTGATTATTTAACTGCTTGTACTGCACAAGGTGGCAACGCCAACGTGGCATATGCTTGCCAGCCCTGGCAGCCAATTATAGGGCTGACGTCAGAGTGCCCGCGAGAAGCGAGAAGCAAGAAAAGAGAGAAGCGCGCGCTATTTTTAAATATTATAGTGAACGTAATGAATTCGAACGTAAATTTGTTTGCTTCAAGTGCAATTAACTTTAGGAGTGAAAAAGGAGCATTTAATTATTTATATCATGATGTGATGCATTTCAATTGATGTGCTGTAAATAGACATCGTTTGTCGAAGGTATGGAAATAATTAATACACAATATTAAATATTGTACATTAATTATAATTCGAGTAATAATATTGAAGATTTAATTAACAAAGGAACACTTTAAAACGGCATTTACATGCAAACAGAAAACGTCGATAAGTCTTAAAGTTAAAATTATACTTTAATTTAATCTGATTGCCAATTGAAATAGTAAAACGCATGCAGCACCTTGCACAATAGGGAAGGACTGTACTAAGATTCATTTAAATTTGAGCATATTTGAATGCTGATTAATTAATTCAATCGAAGTTAGTTATTGGCTAACATAATAACTGGCAACTAAATATTCAAACTTAATACACTCTCATTAGACCCAATAATTATGTACAGACTAATTAACAACTTTATTAATTTAATTGGCTTCATGCAATACACGAAAAGTTAAATCTTTTTGTATCTGATTGGTGGTCCTGAAAAGGACCGATTTTTTGTATTTATTTGAATTCGAAGAGTGTTCCCAACTTAGGCACGTTCGCCACGGATACGTCTGGCCAATTGAATGTCCTTGGGCATGATGGTAACACGCTTAGCATGGATGGCGCACAGATTGGTGTCTTCGAATAAGCCAACCAAGTAGGCTTCACTGGCCTCTTGCAAAGCCATAACAGCTGAACTCTGGAAACGCAAATCTGTCTTGAAGTCCTGAGCAATTTCACGCACCAGACGCTGGAATGGCAGCTTGCGGATGAGCAGTTCTGTGCTCTTCTGATAACGACGAATCTCACGCAGAGCAACTGTACCCGGGCGGTAACGATGAGGCTTCTTCACACCTCCTGTTGCTGGAGCACTTTTACGTGCCGCCTTCGTAGCCAGTTGCTTGCGAGGCGCCTTGCCTCCGGTCGACTTACGAGCTGTCTGCTTAGTACGAGCCATTTCTCTTCTGTTTCTCTTTCACAATTTTAACTTCACACGTTCACTGCTGAAAACACAATAAACGTAAAATTTCTGACGCGCCTCTTTTTATAGAGAATTGAGGGTTGCTTAGAAAGAGAGAGAACCAACGAAGAACACGATCGCTCATTGCTCTTCGCGCCATTTTGTGCGAGCGAGCGAAAGTATCGTTTGTCTCTCTCGTTTTGGTATAATAGAAGCGACGAAGTCTTCGAGAGCATTAGTTTGCTTTTGGCAGCCGTGCAGTGAAACGTAAAGTAGGGCTGCAAAACTATCGATAGTGGGTACATCGATAGTTTTGAACTTCGATGTTTTAAAACCTCGATGTTTTCCGAAAAAACATCGATATATCGTTAAAACATCGAAAATTTTGTGCTATATGAAAAATAAAAAATAAAAATTTCGCGCGCTCTGCGCGCTCGACCTGACAGTCGGGCAAGCCCGACTGTCTTATACCCTGTACCATAGCTCACGCTTGTCCGTACTACTTACATATGTCTATGTCATGCTGTATGTCATGTCAAAATAATGTCAATATGAAAAATCTTTAATTAATCATAATTTTTTATTAATAGACCGATTTAATTTAAATGGAAGTTCATGGTAGAAATTTATGGTAGATATTAATCATCTTTACAGTTCGTAGAAGACAGAATTTATGTAGATAGATTTTTATGTCTTAAATTTTTATGCCAAAATTTGAAATAAACTTGTTCTGCGTAGGGTATACACTTTTCAAATGACCATAACGGCCGCTCTAGCTCTTCTAGTGGCTGAGATCGACGTGTTCGAACAGACGGACAGACAGACACACATGTCTAAATCGACTCGTCACCCTAATCAAGAATATACGTATGTACATATATAGTTTGTGGGGTCTACCACGCCCCCTTCTGCCTGTTACATACATTTTGACAAAGTTAATAACCCTGCATTTCCCATTTTTATACCCTGTGCCCATTTGAAAAATGGGAAAAACAGGGTTAATAACTTTGTGCGAATGTATGTAACAGGCAGAAGGAGGCGTGGCAGACCCCACAAACTATATATATTCTTGATCAGGGAGACGAGCTGAGTCGATTTAGCCTTGTCTGTCTGTCTGTCTGTCTGTCTGTATGAACGCTGAGATTTTCTAAACTATAGAAGCTAGAGAAACCGTTTTGGTCTCTTTTGAAAGGTGTGTACCATACGCAGATCAAGTTTATTTCAAATCTTGGATGCCACGCCCCTGTAGCCTACAATGTATGAAATAAAATACATTCGCCAATTTAAGAGACACAGCTATTTACAATAATTCTGTTTTCAGCAGTTTGTAGGTCTATGCCATACGCAGATGAGGCTTTGTAAAAATTTTGGATGTCACGCCCCATTTACGCCTTAATCGATAAAAACCGAATAACAAGCGTAATATTGAACATAGAATGTTGTTATTTGGAATATATACATTCTTTCATTATATTTAACTATCCTGAAAAGCGCATTGAAATTGGTTGATAAACACGCTCGCCCTCTAGCAGCGCGGCTGTTAACGCTGGCACACAAAGTAAGAAGAAGAAGAATGGCTGCTACGTTTTGTACGACAGTTTTATATAATTATATTTAAAATATAGGGTACAGGGTATTCTACAGTCGGGCCCGTCCGACTGATCTGCTCCGCCCATTCTGGTTCAGTATAAAAAGGTAAACATAAATTTTGTTTATGTAAAATAATGTTATTAATTGAAGCTTGAGCGTTATCATGCAGTGAAGCATCCGATATATCGATGTTCAATTTTTAACATCGATATATCGGACCATTTTTAAAACATCGATACTATCGATAGTAACATCGATAGTTTTGCAGCTCTAAGAATTGCCTCAATCTTATTTTAAGAGAGCAACAAGAAGAAGCATGATGGTAACAGCAACAACAACAAACCCATCAACCAGCAACAACAACCTCAAACCAAGAATGGGCGGAGCAGATCAAGTCGAGACAGGGCCCGACTGTCTTATACCCTGTGCACAACAGCTACGCGCTGCGCGCTCGCAAATACAGTATATAATTTAATTAAATATTTTAAATATATTTTAATTTATTTATATTTTTTCCAAATAACAACATTCTTTGTTCAATATTACGCTTGCTATTTAACTTTGTATGTTCAAATGTTTTCACAATTGCTCAATCGCCCAGCAGCGTCGTTTGGTATCGCCATACTTCGCTCGCACACTATTTCTAAGCGTAAGGCGGCTGAGCTGCTGACGGCGTGTGCATGCAGTATTACGGCGATTATATCTCCCTTGTTTATTAACCGATTTCAATGCGCTTTTCAGGACAGTTAAATATAATGATAAGAGATATATATATTCCACAATAACAACATTCTATGATTCAATATTACGCTTGTTATCTGAACGGTTAAGTTTATCGATTAAGGCGTAAATGGGGCGTGGCATCCAAAATTTCTTAACAAAGCTTCATCGTGCGTATCAGGCATAGACCTACAATACTACTGCAAGAACAGAATTATGTGTCCAAATAGCATCAGTGTCTACGTTTAATATTGGCGAATGTTATTCAACTTTTTATGTTCAAAAATACGAGGTTGTTTGGGTTTTATTAATTTTTGGGCGTCAAGGGGGCGTGGCATCCAAGATTTGAAATAAACTTGATCTGCGTATGGTACACACCTTTCAAAAGAGACCAAAACGGTTTCTCTAGCTTCTATAGTTTAGAAAATCTCAGCGTTCATACAGACAGACAGACAGACGGACAGACAGACAGACAGACAGACAGACAAGGCTAAATCGACTCAGCTCGTCTCCCTGATCAATAATATATATAGTTTGTGGGGTCTGCCACGCCTCCTTCTGCCTGTTACATACATTCGCACAAAGTTATTAACCCTGTTTTTCCCATTTTTCAAATGGGCACAGGGTATAAAAAGTAAAAAGGGTCTATTAACTTAGTGCAAAGAGGAAATGTGTGTAACACCCAGAAGGAGGCGTGCCACGCCCCATAAAGTATATATATTCTTGATCAGGACGACAATCCGAGTCGATATAACCATGTCCGTCCGTCCGTCTGTCTGTCCGTCTGTATGAACACCTTGATCTCAGCAACTATAAGAGCTAGAGACACCATATTCGGGATTTAGATTCTCCTATTTCGCGAGCAGCACGAGTTTGTTTTAAATTTTGGATACCACCCCCCCTTCCCCCGCAAACCGTAAAAAGCTACTGCAGCCACAGCTTTAAAGTTATTGACTTGTAATTTGGTACGTAACTAGCTTATGACATTCTCTATTGGCCCTGTGAATTTCGTTTCGATCGGATAAGAAACAGCAAAAATATGGAGCGGACAATTTGCCGCACTAGGCAGAGGGGGGGGTGGTGTGCCTTGCATACGCGTGTAGCTTAGTGTGAGTGCGTCTGATTGTGTTTGTACGTACATATAGTAGTAGTAGTAGTATAGTAAAGGGTCTTCTACTGTCGGTTACGTCCGACTGTAGCCTCCGTCCCACTGATCTACCCCGTCCATATATTTATATATATTTTCAGAAAAAATTGTTTATTTTGTATACCATATGTACCCATTGAAAAATGGAAAATAGAATAAAAATGGATTATTAACTTTGTCAGAATGTAGGTAACAGGCAGAAGAAGGCGGTAGACCCCACAAGGAGGTAGACCCCACAAAGTATGTATGTACAATATATACATATCGCTCATTTACCAGAAGAGTGTCATCTGTAGGTATTTATTTATTTATTTATTTATTTTATTTATTTATTGTCAACTATTGTCAGTCGACATAGAAAATTAAAAATACAAATTAAAATTAATATTTAAATTAAATTAAGAAATTAAATTAAAAGTAAATGAAAATGATAATAATAACGATAATCTGGGGATGAAATGAAATTAGAAATTTAATGCAATTAAAAAAGAAAAAATAAAGAATAAAGAAGGTCCAGCATTTGCTGCGAGGATATGGGAAAAACCCAGAAAAACCCAATCAGACCAAGATTAGTGGTTAGTTAGGTTAAACAATATTACTATTCTACTATACAATGTTATGCAGAGTTAAATAATTCAATAAAGCAAATTTAATAGATGGAAGAGAGGCTACGGTATCGAATACATGGCAGAGACGATTATAGTCAGTGCAGAGTATTCGAAATGGTTCATGCAAGGAGTAGTTAGTAGTACAAAAATTCAAAGCTAGAGGTGTAAAGTGACGGGTAGGTCGCTGCGGCACAGAAAAACTGATTTTTCCTAACAATGCAGGGGAGTCAATTTCTCCACGCAGCAACCTTACCATAAATACTACGCCCAACATAGTACGTCGGTTAGCTAATGAGGGGAGGTTAATTAAGAGTAGTCTACTTCTATAGGGAGGTAAATCAACGCCAGGAACCCAGTTAAGGCCACGAAGAGCGAATAGAAGAAATTTCTTTTGTACGGATTCAATCCTATCCTGGTGTATCGAATACTGTGGCGACCAAACACAAGATCCATATTCCAAAATAGGACGCACAAGAGACGTATAAAGAAGTTTAGTGGTATAGGGGTCATCAAATTCTTTGGACCATCGTTTGATGAATCCAAGAACCCGAAGAGCCTTACTGATGGTGAGCACGATGTGTTTATCGAATTTAAGTTTAGGATCGAGAAGCAGTCCTAAATCATTTACTTCATGAATACGAGAAAGAGGCATACTGTTCAGCATGTAATCGAAATGTTTGGGCTGGCCTCTGCAAAATGTCATCACCTTACACTTCGAGCAGTTTAAGTAAAGCTGATTGGTCTTACACCAAGATAAAAAAGAATTCAAGTCTGCTTGTAATAATGACTGCGAGGTGACGTCATCGTACGTTAGGCACAGCTTAACATCGTCGGCATACATAAGTATGGAAGAGTGTGACCGTAGGGTAGAGCTGGGCTTCGATTCCATTTAATCGATTTTTTTCTTAGCGATTCAATCGATTAATTTTTGTTGGGAATCGATTTTGGGATTTTTTTGTGAAATTCAATATAACGCGTTTCAAATGAAGAAGATATGTAAAATTGTAGTAAGCTGTGGGAATATTCAGTAGCAAAAAGTACAGTGTCTTCCAAACGTCGGATCTTACAAGCTTTTGTTTATTTTGCATACAATATTAATTTAATTTTGTAAGCATCGATTTTTAAGTGTTTCTCTCAGACTAACTGAAAATTGAAATTGCCGGTTTAATTTCGAATAAATTGATTTCAGACGTGAATCGATCGAAAATTGAAAATTGATTGAAAATTGAAGATCGAACCCAGAGAGGTGCGGGAGTAAACGTTTTGAAAGCTATATGTACTATATGGTCTCTTTTTGTTCTCTATTTGTATTGGTCTCAGAACTTGGCAGGAGCCCCGGAGTGAGAGCGAACGTAACGCCGTCATGACAATTATACTGTTTTTGGTGGACACGTCGTCGTCCATGTGCCAGAAGGCGTACGTGAATGGTGTGCAGAAGACCTATCTGGATATTGCCAAGGGTGCGGTCGAGACGTTCCTCAAGTATCGTCAGCGTACACAGGATTGTCTGGGCGATCGGTATATGCTGCTAACGTTCGAAGAGCCTCCGGCGAATGTGAAGGCCGGGTGGAAGGAGAACCATGCCACCTTCATGAACGAATTGAAGAATTTACAGAGTCACGGACTGACCTCGATGGGTGAATCGTTGCGTAATGCGTTCGATTTGTTGAATCTGAATCGGATGCAGTCGGGCATCGATACGTACGGTCAGGGGCGTTGTCCGTTCTATTTGGAGCCATCGGTGATAATTGTGATCACCGATGGAGGACGCTATTCGTATCGGAATAGTGTACATCAGGAGATCATATTGCCATTAAGCAATCAAATACCCGGCACTAAATTCACCAAAGAGCCTTTCCGCTGGGATCAGCGCCTGTTCTCCCTGGTGCTTCGCATGCCCGGCAACAAGATCGACGAACGGGTCGATGGCAAGGTGCCACACGATGATTCACCCATTGAGCGGATGTGCGAGGTGACAGGCGGACGTTCCTATCGGGTGCGTAGTCATTATGTGCTGAATCAGTGCATCGAGAGTCTCGTGCAGAAGGTGCAACCGGGTGTGGTGCTACAATTTGAGCCAATGTTGCCCAAGGACACGAACACCAACAACAGCAGCAGCATCGGCGGCATCGGCGGCACCACCGGCAATAGCAACAATGCTGGTGGCAACAATGGCGGTGGCAATAATGGCGGTGGTAACAATGGCAGCTCAAGCAGCTCCGGCGGTTCGTCAACAACCAACACATCCACATCATCATCGTCGTCGTCGTCATGCTCATCGAACGAGCCCACACCGGACATTGTCTTCCAGCCGATCAAGAAAATGATCTATGTGCAGAAGCACATCACCCAAAAGACCTTCCCCATCGGCTATTGGCCACTGCCGGAACCTTATTGGCCGGACTCGAAGGCGATCACCTTGCCACCCCGTGACGCACATCCGAAGCTCAAGATACTCACGCCCGCCGTCGATGAGCCGCAATTGGTGCGCAGTTTTCCCGTCGACAAATATGAAATCGATGTGAAATGTCCCCTCACACTGCAGATACTCAACAAGCGGGAGATGAACAAATGCTGGCAGGTGATTGTCACGAACGGCATGCACGGCTTTGAGTTACCCTTTGGCTATCTGAAGGCGTCGTCGAATTTCAGTCAGGTGCATCTCTACGTGCTTGCCTACAACTATCCGGCATTGTTGCCACTGTTGCATGACCTCATCCACAAGTACAACATGAGTCCTCCGAACGATCTTATGTACAAATTCAATGCCTACGTACGCTCCATTCCGCCGTACTATTGTCCGTTTCTGCGCAAAGCGTTGGTCAACATCACCGTGCCGTATCAGCTGCTGCAGTTCCTGCTACCGGAGAACGTGAACAATTATCTATCGCCCACCATCGCGAATCAGCTGAAGCACATCAAGAACACGGCCAAACAGGATCAGGAGAACCTGTGCATGAAGGTCTACAAGCAGCTGCAGCAACCGAAGCCCCCCTACCGTCAGGTGGAGACCGCCAAGCTATGCACCGGGGCTGCGCTGCGTCGGGATCTGGTGCGTCATCCGTTGCTGCGTGACACGTTCGCCAAGCTGCATGCGGAGATCGAGCCGGTGGAGAATTACACGATTGTGGTGCCACAGCTGACGCATCAGTCGTCGGCCAAGACGTATCGCAATCCATTCGATATACCTAGGCGAGATCTGATCGATGAGATCGCACGCATGCGTGAGACCTTTATGCGTCCGGCGAGTTTGGTGGCCAAGGATTCGGGACATTGTCTGCCGATTGCGGAGATGGGCAACTATCAGGAGTATCTGAAGAACAAGGATAATCCGCTGCGCGAGATCGAGCCGACGAACGTTAGGCAGCACATGTTCGGCAATCCCTACAAGAAGGACAAGCACATGGTCATGGTGGATGAGGCGGATCTTAGCGATGTGGCGCCCATCAAATCGCCCAGCAACAACAACGGAACTGGCAGCTCCTCCGCCGGCAGCTCCTCCGCCGGCGGCTCCTCCTCCGCCGGCATGTCCGGACCCGTCGGTCTAATGCTGGGCGGTGGAGGCGGCGGCCCCCTCTCCGGCTCCATGGGCGGCGTCAGCGCCAAGAAGCTGGAGGGCACAGCGCGCGGACGCAAGCGCAAGGCGGGGCCGCTGCCGCGCGCCTTTGAATTCCGTCGCCTCTCCACGGACACCATGCGCACCCTGAAGATGGCCAAGAGCAACAGCAGCAACAGCAACATCTCCGCCAACAGCAACAGCAGCAACAGCAGCAGCAGCAGCTCTGGCGTGAGCGACATGTTGCTGATGGACGAGGACAGCAACAGCAGCTACGCCTCCATGGACTCGGATGTGTCCAGCAGCAGCAGCAACAGCAGCATCAGCAACAGTTGCAGCAGCAGCAGCAACATGGAAATCGGCGAGCGACTTTGCTTCGACTTTAGCGAGGAGGCGCCGCTCAATGGCTACGTGCAGCACTTTAGCAATGGCATCAGCGACGAGGCAAATGCCGTCGACAGCGACAACAACAGCAGCAGCAGCAGCAGCATCATCAACAACAACAACAGCAGCAGCAATAATCCAAGCAGCAGCAACATTGTGCCTAGCACGCCAGCAACTGCCGCTGCAACAGCAACAGTTGCCAGCACTGCGCTAGCCACAGCCAGCAATGGTTGCAGCGATGCCAACAGCAGCAGCATCAGCAGCAATTGCATTGCCAGCAGCAGCAGCAGCAGCAACATTGGCAACCACAGCAACAGTCTGTGCAACAACAGCAGCGGCGTCTTGTACGTGCCACTCAATGGGCTGACGCTGAAGCATGCCGCCTACAGCAGCAATGTTGGCGGTGCTAGCTTGGACAGTCCCATGCTAATGTTGCCCACGACGGCAACAACATCGGCTGCTGCTGCCATGCAGAAGACGACGGCAATGGCAACGGCAGCAATGCCGCCGTTGTTGCTGTTGCCCAATGGCTTTGTGAGTCAGCATGCGGCAATGTTGTCGCCACCGGCAGCAGCAGCAGCAGCAGCAACAACAGCAGCAGCCAGCACAACAACAACAGCAGCCAGCACAACAACAACGGCAGCAACAAGCAGCAGTAGCAGCAGCACAATGCCAACAACGTATTACAGTCATAATGACATCAATGATGCCTCTGAGATCTCACGCATATTGCAGACATGCCACAACGGCAGCAGCAGCAGCACCACCACCAACAACAACAGCAGCAACAGCAATGCCAGCAGCAACAGCAACAATCACAGCAGCAGCAGCAACAGTAACAGCTTAAACGGCAATGCCAATGAAGGTAATGGCAATGATATCGATGCCGATTTTTTGGGCAATAGTTTTGATGCGCTGAAGCGAAATGCCAGCAACAGCAGCAGCAGCAGCGGCAACAGCAACAGCAGCAGCAGCAATAGCAGCAGCAACACGGCAGCAGCAGCAGCAGGCAATCCGCATTTCTACTGGGGACTGAACCATCACAGCAGCAGCAGCAGCAGCGGCAGCGGCAGCAGCAGCAATACGAACGGCAACAGCAGCAACATCAACAACAGCAGCAACAATCACAGGCACTACAACAACATTAGCCCCAAGCTGGAGGCCAAGGCATCGCCAACGCACAACAGCAACAGCAACGATAGCTTTCCCCTGACGGAGGAGCAACGGGAGGTGGCACGCAGGCACAATGTGGATCTGCGGCTGCAGGTGTTCCGGGATATACGGCGGCCGGGTCGGGACTACAGCCAGCTGCTGGAGCATCTGAATCTGGTGAAGGGGGATCAGGAGATGCGGTCCGACTTTGTCGATATGTGCATCAGCGAGTCGATTCGCTTCCATCGGCATCAGATGGTCAACAGCATTCAGGATTGGTGGGAGCGCAAGCAGCAGCAGCTGGAGATAACCAAGAGTTAACGTTGGCTGATCTGCAACTGAGCCTGCAACAGCAACGGCAACTTGCACTTTGCAACTTGCAACATGTCTGTGATGTCAACAACAACAACAATGTGTAAACTCTAAAAGCGCAAAGCAAAGTTGGAATTTAGGCTGTAAGATTAATGCAAATGCTGATGATGATGATGAAGAAGATGATGATGATGGTGATGATGATGATGATGATGATGATGAAGAAGATGATGATGAAGAAGATGATGATGATGATGGTGATGATGATGATGAAGAAGATGATGATGATGATGATGATGATAATGTAGCGGGTAATGATGCCAGGAACTGTAAACAATAGTTTTGAGTTTAATAAAAAAAGCCCAAAATAGCCTCTAAAAAATGCAAAAACATAATCAACTTTTTTTCCAATATTTTATTATAAAATTATTTTATTTTTTTTCAATTAATTCAAATAATATTAATATTATATTTCAATTTTGAAATAGGAATTAAAACATAACTTTTATTTGCAAATTTTTTTATTGTGAAAATTAATAAATTAGAATTACTTGTTGATTTTATTAAAAAAAATTCAAATAAAAATAGACATCAACAAGTAATTCTTATTTTCAATTTTTATATTAAAAACTGCAAATAAAATTTATGCTCTAGATTGTATATAAAAATGTATTTATAACTTTTCCATATTTTTATTATTTGAATTAATTTTAAAAAATTTAATAATTTTATAAAAAAAAATTGGAAACCAGAATGGGCGGAGCAGATCAGTCGGACGGGCCCGACTGTAGAATACCCTGTACCCTATATTTTAAATATAATTATATAAAACTGTCGTACAAAACGTAGCAGCCATTCTTCTTCTTCTTACTTTGTGTGCCAGCGTTAACAGCCGCGCTGCTAGAGGGCGAGCGAGTTGCCGCTTGCATTATTGTTTCGCTAATAACTCCTGTGTTTATCAACCAATTTCAATGCGATTCAGGATAGTTAAATATAATGAAAGAATGTATATATTCCAAATAACAACATTCTATGTTCAATATTACGCTTGTTATTCGGTTTTTATCGATTAAGGCGTAAATGGGGCGTGGCATCCAAAATTTTTACAAAGCCTCATCTGCGTATGGCATAGACCTACAAACTACTGAAAACAGAATTATTGTAAATAGCTCAGTGTCTCTTAAATTGGCGAATGTATTTTATTTCATACATTGTAGGCTACAGGGGCGTGGCATCCAAGATTTGAAATAAACTTGATCTGCGTATGGTACACACCTTTCAAAAGAGACCAAAACGGTTTCTCTAGCTTCTATAGTTTAGAAAATCTCAGCGTTCATACAGACAGACAGACAGACAGACAGACAAGGCTAAATCGACTCAGCTCGTCTCCCTGATCAAGAATATATATAGTTTGTGGGGTCTGCCACGCCTCCTTCTGCCTGTTACATACATTCGCACAAAGTTATTAACCCT
>JAWNNJ010002250.1:0-281203 GCA_035045125.1 Hypselothyrea guttata
TGTATGTTTTTGTTACTGTTGTTGTTGGAAAGTATTTAAGCAACAAATAGTTAAAATGTTTTTAAATTGACAAAAAATATTGGAATTATTTATTTTTACATAACAGGAGTGATTTTGAAAACAAATGACAGAGCATGATGCTTCTGTTTGAGAAGCTGTTTTCAAAACAAAAAATGCCCTAAAAAAACGTCAAAATGACAAAAAATGCGTTTGCGCGACTTTGAATTCGAATTTTTTGAAAACTATAATAGATTAAAATAGATATTTTCAAATCTGTTAAATTTTAATATTTCTTAATGTTAAAAATATCATTTTTAGGAACTTTTAATTTTTTTTGCCGCGGTGGACATTTCTGTGGAAATGCCCATATGATCAATTATTATCAACTTGATACGGTTAGAAACTCACGTTTATATAGAGGTAGAGATAGCGCCAGAGACGCATCTTCAGCTTGAACTTGGCGTTAGTCTGCTGTGCCCCTCGGAAGCGTTGCCAGATCTCCAGCGATAGATTGTCGTATTGGCATTGGCAGAGCAACAGCTCCGGTTGCATGGTTAGCTCCACGTTGCGCGCCTGCTCCATATAGCGATCCGGTGGCAAGATCAATTCGTAGCATGGCCAAGGGGCAGCTGCCCCGCTGGCCCCTCCACCGCCTCCTACGGCGGCGCCTCCACCTGCTCCGGCAACGGCGTTGCAACCACAATTCGGGGCACAAAAGTGCGGATAAAGCTGACCCAAGCCCTGGCCATGTGCCCCCGGCGGTGGCACGTTGAACACGCCGGGCAATCCATTCAATCCGTTGCCCCCTGCCACATGCCCCGCCACGTGCGGCGAGGACAATTGATGGGGCGACACCTGTTGGGCGGCCACAGCCGGTGTCGGAGATATGGACATCCGCTCGCTGGGCGTCAGCCTAGAACATACACAAAGAATCCAATAACAGGTTATCGATTGAATTATAATATTTAACGCCCCTTTTACTAAAACACAAACGACTTTTATTCTAAAGGTTCCTGCTCTGATTAACATTGAACAACATACTAGAGCTGGATTCGATTTTTTAATTTTCCGAAATTTATCTTTTTCATCGATTCACGTCCAAAAATTGATTTAATCGATTTATCGAAAAAACGGTAATTTCACCCCACCACCACCACCACCCTGTGCCTAGTGAGGCAAATTGTCTGTGGCATATATTCGCTGTTTCTTATCATATCGTACCGCAATCCACAGCGTCGATAGAGAATGCCATTAGCTAGTTACATACCCAATTACAAATCAAAAGCTTAAAAAACTGTGGTCTTTGCCGATTTACGGAGGAAGGGGGGAGGTATTCAAAATTTAAAACAAACTCGAGCTGCTTACTGATTAGGAGAACCTAAATCCCGAATATGGTGTCTCTAGCTTATATAGTTGCTGAGATCGACGCGTTCAAACAGACGGACATCGCTTAATCGACCCGTCTCCCTAATTAAGAATATATATACTTTGAGGGATCTATCATGCCTCCTTTTGCCTGTTACATCCATTCTGACTAGAGATGGGCATGGGCCGGGCTTTTTCGTGCCACTGTTTGCCACGATGGGCCCACGCATGTTCGTGTTGAAAATTTGAATTTGGCCAATGGGCTGTGCGTATTCGTACCGCACCAAATCGGTACTGAAAAATTTGCACTAAACCAGAATGGGCGGAGCAGGTCAGCGCACGCACCCGACTGTAGAATACCCTGTTCCCTATGTTATAAATATAATGTTATAAAACTGTTATACGAATATCAACGTTCTATGTTTAATATTACGCATGTTATTCAACTTTTTATGTTATTTTTGGACGTAAAGGGCATCCAATTTTCGGCAGCTCTAGCTTTTGTGACAGCTGAGATCGACGCGTTCCGGACAGACAGACGGACATCGCTAAATCGACGCAGCTCATCTCCCTGATCAAGAATATATATACTTTGTGGGGTCCTTTTGCTTGTTTTCCCATTTTTCAATGGGCACAGGGTATTAAAATACACAAAGTCTAAAATGTACTTTCAAATTTGCACTAAAAATACCCAAAGTCTAAAATGTTCTAAAAAATTTCAACTTCGTGTTGCCGGGTTTTGAAAATTTTTTAGCCGAAAAATTGCAGCACAAGCCCATCTCTAATTCTGACAAAGTTAATAACCCTGTACTTCCCATTTTTCAATGGGTATAAATATGGAATATAAATGTAAATATGGAGTTGGAAAGTTGGATTTTCGTACCGACTGCGGCTGCTCCAAATCGCTGAATCGCTGGCCAGGGAGCAGGTGGAGGATGCCGGCGATATGGTTGGTGGCAGTTGCATGCGACTGTGCGTCGAGCTGCCCGAGATGCTGGCTAAGCTTGGGGCATAGCCAGCTGTGTAGCATGGCGAGTTGCTAAGGCTCCAGGCTTGCGTGACATTGTTGTTGCTGCTGGAGTTGTTGTTGCTGCCACTGCTGGAGGCAGCATCGCCGAAGGCAAAGAAGAGTTGCTGCTGCTGTTGTTGCTGCTTGCTGTTGTGATAGACGTGCTTGGGCTGATGTTGCTGTTGTTGCTGATGTTGCAGCATAAAGGGCAATGCAGCATAATGGTGCCGTGGCAGCGGCAACATGTTTGTTGGCATTTCGGAATTGTGAGAGCTGCTGCTGCAGCTGCTGTTGTTGCTGTTGCTGCTGTTGCCAGCTGCTGCTGCTGTGACAGCCTCATCCAATTGCGCGCAGCTGATCATGTTTGTGGGCGTGGCAGCGGCCAGAGCATCGGGCGTTAACGTCACAGGCGACAGGATGCCATGCCCCAATAGCTGCAATGTGGGCGGAGGCTGCAGGAATATGTTGCAGCCAGCTGCTGCTGCCGGGGGACCAACGACAGCAGCTGCTGTTGCTGTTGCTTCAGGCAGCAGCTGAGCGGGCAGCGTCGGTGTTGTCGATGTTGTTGCTGACAGTGCTGAAGCTGCAACTGTTGCTGCTGGCGGCGCCTCAACGTTGACATTCACGTACGTTAGATTGTAGAAATTGTGACGCTCGGCTTTAACAGGCGTATTGTTGCTGCTGGGCAGGGGCGAGGCATATTGCTGCTGTCGCAGCGTATAATACGAGTTTTTGCCACTGCTGCAACTGTTGCTGCCGTTGGGCAGCGTGCCATGCATCAATCGTCGCTGCGTCTGTGCAACTGCTGCTGCTGCTGAGGTGCTGCTGTTGCTGCTGTGATTGCTGTGGCTGCTGTGGCTGCTGTGGCTGCTGCTGTTGCTGTTGTTGTGGTTGCTGCTGTTGTGATGGCTGTTGTTGTTGTTGTTGTGAAAATGCAGCTTCTTGTTGTTGCGTCGAAAGTTTGCGTTGTGCATCGGATTATGATGACTATGATTATGATTGTAGCTATGCTGCTGCTGTGCATGTTGCTGCTGCGACTGCTGCTGATAGTTGTTGTAGTTGTAGCTGTTGCTGTTGCTGCGATAACGCGGCTGATAGACGCTTGTCGTCTGCTGTTGCTGCTGCGCATATTGCCGCTGTGCCAGTTGCTGCTGTTGTTGTTGTTGTTGTTGTTGCTGCTGCTGTTGCTGCTGCTGCTGCTTGACTTTGTCCTTTTCCGGCAGCAATTCCTTTTGTAGAAACGAGGCAATGGTCAATTTCTTGGGATGATAGTACTGATAATAATGCTGATCGGCAGCTGTTGCTGGCGCAGCGGCAGCTGTTGCAGCCGCATCCGCAGCCAATGCCAGCTCGGCTTCCTTTTGTGCTGCCAACACCGCCTCCAATTGCTGCTGTAAATGTTGTGAACAAATACATGTTTATTAACAGCAACAATCAATGTCTAGTCGGACGTAACCGACAGCAGCAGAGCTAGAATGGACACTTACCTCCTTTTGTTCCAACATGGGCTGCTGCGGATAGCTTGTGTTCCAGAAACAAAGCGGCTGCTGCCGCTGTTGCCGCTGCGCCTTGCTGCTGCTGTCCAGTTGCTGTTGTTTAGCGGCAACTGTTGCTGCTGCTGTTGGTTGTTGCTGCTGTTCATTGCAGTTGCTGTTGCTGACTGTTGTCGATGACTCGGAGCAGCTGCGATAGTAGGAACTATCGGTTGTTGCCGATAGCGAATTGCGCTCCTTGTAGCAATTGTTGTTGTTGCTGTCGTTGCAGCTGCTGTTGTCGTTGTTGTTGCTGTCATTGCTGCTCTTGCTGTCAGCAGCAACAATATTTTGATTCTTAACCAGCAGATTGTTATTGTTGTTGTTGTTATTGGTGCTGCTGCTGCCGAGCTTAGCTGCGATAGTTGCTGCCGTGTGCTCCGGCTGCTGTTGCTGATAGTAGCCCGCATGTTGCTGCTGCTGTTGGTAGCTGTTGTTGTTGCTGTTGCTCTTGCGCGCATAGTTGTTGCTGTAGTGCACATGTTGCTGCTGTGGCTGCTGCTGTTGCTGGCGTTTGGGATTTTTGTTGTCGCTGCTGCTGTTGTTGTTGTTGCTGCTGCTGCTGTTGCCATATTTCACTGTTTTGTTCTTGTTGCTGTATTTGTTGTATTTGATCTGTGTACCGCAGCGATAGTCGCGTTGCTGTTGAGCTGTTGTTGCTGTTGCCGTGCCGCCTGCAACAGCAGCAGCAGCAGCGGCAGCAACAGCGTCGGCGCCAACATTAGCCCCAAATATCTTCATTTCGCCCCTGGTGGCGTACATAGTTTGAGTTTTTTTTTATAAATTAAACTAATTTTTAAAATAATTTTAATAAATTTTATTTTTTTATTTATTTGTTTTTTAATATTTTTTATTTGATTTTTAGGCTTTATGGTTTTTATATGTTTTTTATGGTTTGTGTTTTTTCGCAGTAATTCATGTAATGTGTGCGGTTTATTTAGTAATTTAATTTATATTGTTTTTATTTTTTTTGCTTGCTTTTTTGCTTTCTCGTTTCTTTGTTTCGGTGGATGTTCTTATTGGCAGTACTGTAAGCTAACAACCGTTATACGCGTTGCGCATATTACCATCCTTGTTGCTCTGCTTGTGATGCCGCAAGCGCAAGTGCAGTTGGTGCGACAGAGAGGACGCTGAAAATGATCCGTTATTTCAGTTGCGAAACTCCTCGCATGTATGCATGTATGTATGTGTATGTGTATGCATGTATGTAAATATGTATGCGCATTGGGCACTCACTGGAAAATGGAGAACGTTTCAAATGAATAGAATTAAAATAAACAGCAGCAGTGGTTACAGTTAGTTGTGAATTGTTTAACAAGCCTTAACACAGAATGCAAAATACATCGATATATACATATATATATATATATATATATTTATTTATGTATATATATATATATATATATATATATACATATATATATGTATAGCAAAACGGTGCTTAAGCTTGGCGTGCGCTTACCACACGGCTCCGTTTGCAAATTTCTTGATTTAATTATTTATGTTGTTTGTTTTAAGCACACAATGAGCACAATAATATTAATCGACACATTTAAAAATTCTTGCGCATCTATTTTTTTAATTTGGAATTTCTGTACGCTCCGTTTTGAACACTTAGAACTAAAAAGATCACTCCGCGCTACCTTTTAAAGAGTCCGCAACTGCAGTGCAATGATAAATTGCAGTATCGAGCTCGATTTGGTAATCGATGCTTATAGGCTATTTACACTGAGCGGAATATTCCAAACGTGATTTGGGTGTTTACACCAAGAATCGAATCACGCGACCAGCTGTTCGGCCAGCGCAAACGTAAACAAACAAGAAAACGCGCCATTTCAAACGTAAACAAACAAGAAAACGCGCAAATTTATGTGCATTTTAAAAGCGAGCTAGACAAAAACTGCGATATTGCTTCATTATTATCTTTTTTGATTTGAATGCGCTTTTCAGTATAGTCACAAATTGTAAAAAAATTATAAATGTTCAACCATTTTTAATAGGTACAGTGCATACAAATGAGTAACAACAATTAAAATTGTTCATTTGGAAATAATATTGAATCGGCCCATTTATATTTATGCTCTTATCATAAATTTCGCTTATTTTCATTTCAGTCATTTTATTTTTGCGGACGTTTTTAAATTTATTAGCTGTAATAAACAGCTGTTTGCTATCGATATGCCACATTTTTGTATCGAAAATACTAAATTTGTATCGAAATACTAGCCAAGATACGGCCACACTTTCAGCATAATAGTCGAATCTTGGATTATTCGGCTCTTCTTCTACCCACAGAGGGCTTATGGCAGAATATTCTATTTCGTGATTCGGGCTCAATGTAAACAGGGTATTAGATACCGTTTGAAACCAGTGTTGCCGGTTTGGCCTATTATTGGCTATATTTACCATATAGTTCAAAATGTATAGAATTTAATTTTTTTTTTCTAATTTCTAATTAATTTATTATTTAACTTATTTTTTCTGATGATCATCAGAACTATCACCGGGGCACCGTGGTATGTTCGGAACGAAAACATCCACAGGGACCTAAACGTACTTCCCATCAGAGATGAGATAGCAATACACCTGGAAAAGTATCACAACAAGCTGACCTACACCCAAATTATCTCGCAAGAGCGCTAACGCGAGTATGCAGCCACTCTCGTTTCCGCCGTAACGATCTTCCCATCCAGCTATAAATATTAGGAACGTGCAGCCATTAAATAGTTTTAATTAAACTCTTAATTAAGTATAATTAATAAGATTTGTAAACTTATTGTTAGTCTCATAAGAGAAGATTCAATAAATAACAGCAAAGTAATAAAAAAAAAATTATTTTTTAGCATATAAATAACCGAATTTTTTATGCATTATATGCTTGTATCGACAAAACAATTTGACGACTTTAGGATTGAATAATTATCTAACAATATATTTAAAAAAAAATGTCGCGAGCTCTGCGCGCTCCACCTTATACCCTGTACAAAAGCTCGCGCTGCGCGCTCGCAAATACAATTATAATTTAATTAAATATTTTAAATATAATTTAATTTGTTTATAATTGGTGTTTATTAACCAATTTTAATGCGCTTTTCAAGATAGTTAAATATAATAGAAATAATAGAAAACCAGAATGGGCGGAGCAGATCAGTCGGACGGGCCCGACTGTCTTATACCCTGTGCCACAGCTCGCGCTGCGCGCTCGCGAATACAATTTATAATTTAAATATTTTAAATATAATTTAATTTATTTATAAAGAATAGTGTGGGCGCGCTTTGTTTCGTTTATATCTTTTTTGTTTATTAACCGATTTCAATGCGCTTTTCAAGATAGTTAAATATAATAGAAGAGAGTTTATGTTCCAAATAACAACATTCTATGTTTAATATTACGCTTGTTATTAAACTTTTTATGTTAAAAAACACGAGGTTGTTTGGGTTTTATTGATTTTTGGGCGTAAAGGGAGCGTGGCATCGACGATTTGAAATAAATTTGATCTGCGTATTGAATACACCTACCGATAGCAACCAACACGGCTGCTCTAGCTTTTGTAGTTTCCAAAATCTCAGCGTTCATCCAGACAGACAGACAGACAGACAGGGCTAAATCGACTCAGCTCGTCTCCCTGATCAAGAATATATATAGTTTGTGGGGCTGCCACGCCTCCTTCTGCCTGTTACATGCATTCGCACAAAGTTATTAACCCTGTTTTTCCCATTTTTCAAATGGGCACAGGGTATAAAAAAGACACGGGAAAATTAAAAATTATAACTATTCTTTATTTTTACTTCAAATCTAGCTAGTCGCGGTCCTGAAACCTGACAGCACTGATTGCGATACCTTTTTAAGAATGCGCAACAAAGAGCACCGATAAATGACAATTCCGAGGAATCGATATGATATCGTTGCTCAGATCACTTGAGACAAACATTTGAAACTGGTTGAAATTGCATTTTTTAATAATTAACAAAGTTTCTAACAGTTCGAGGGCTGAATTTTAATATTTATTAAATAGCGTCTTCCAGAACAGACGCGCCGGCAACAGGGTGTCCCGTTTAGTGCAGCTGGGATGCGTCAAACTGCCAAGCAAAAAAATAGACTTTTTTTTATTAATTTGTTGATTTATTTAATGTTTTTTATTTTACTTACAGAAAGCGCGCACGTCTAAGGCGCTCCAGGTAGCCCTCGGTGGCAACGGCAGGCAGAAGGATGCGACGCACGATCTGGGGCAGCTGCGGCAGCATTTGCCTGGCCAGCTTCAAATGCGAATTCGCGACGCTTGCCACCTCAAAGACGCACTCCTCCACGCCCCTATCGTCTGCGACGCTGCGCAGAATGCGCTCCTGGCTAACGCCGTGCCTCACCAGCACTTCGAGGGGCACACAGACCGCTTGGCGTCGTCCGGCGTGCGGTATCGCACGCAGCAGCAACGCAATGCCCTGCGCCTTGCCCAGATGCGAGGCGGCATGGTCCGCCTGGACTTGCCGCATCCCGCTCAGCTCCACCAGCAGCTGCAGCAGCGAGCCACAGCTCTGATCCGCATAATCCTCCAGCTCCCGCAGCGTCTCGAACGCTTGATTAGGCGCACGCTCCCGTGACGTCACCAAACGACGCAGATAGATCTTGTTCAGCTTCCGCGCGCCCACTGTACGGCGGAGTTCTCGCAGCACGGGCTGATCCTTTACGTAGGATCCGCCGGCCTCCGCCTCGAAGCACTTGTCTATCGAGTCGTACCAGAACTTGAGCCGCAGCTTCGCGATTTGTGGCTCGCTCTGTTGAAAAAACAACAAATATAGCAAAGGTTGTAATATACAATAAATTTAACAAAAGAGAGTAAATACTACGAATAACAACCTTCTATGTTCAATATTACGCTTGTTATTTGGTTTTTATCGATTGGGGCGTAAAAGGAGCGTGGCATCCAATATTTGAATTAAACTTCATCTGCGTATGATATAGAACTACCAACTACTACTGAAGACAGAATTTATGTAACTGATTTGTGTTTCTTGTATTGGTGAATGTATTCTATTTATGAGCGGAAGGGGCGTGGCATCCATGATTTGAAATAAGCTTGATCTGCGTATTGTGCATAACTTTCAAAAATGACCAACGGCTGCTCTAGCTCTTATAGTTGCTGAAATCGACGCACTCATCCAGACGGACGGACAGACAGACGGACAGGGCTAAATCGACTCAGCTCGTCTCCCTGATCAAGAATAGTGAGTGGGGAGTGGTCTTTCTCGTATGCAATGCAAATTACATGAACAATTGCGTGTATTTTTTCCCATTCCACGCATTTGCTTCCCATGTCGCGAGCTCCAATTCTTGGAATCCCATTCGCTGTGCTGTTGGTTTATCGACAAACATGCATTGAGAGAGATCCATTCTGTTTTCAGAATGTTATTAACCCTATTACATAGGACTAAATAGATACGTTTGTATACATTCATATCGCTCATTTAACAGAAGAGTGTCATAACACAAAAAATTTGGACGGGGCAGATCAGTGGGGCGGAGGCTACAGTCGTACGTAACCGACAGTAGGAGACCCTTAACTTTGTCTATATGTACTCACAAACACAATTTGAGGCACACGCACGAAACTGCGCGCATATGCCTGGCGCACCACCCCCCTCCGCCTAGTGTGGCTAACTGTCTGTGATATATCTTGACTGTTTATCCGATCGTATCGCAATTCACAGCGTCTATAGAAAATGCTATAAGTTACAAGCATGCCAAATTACAAGTCTATAGCTTTCAAACTGTGGCTGCAGTAGCTTTTTGCGGTTTGCGGGGAAAGGGGGGGAGGTATCCAAAATCTAAAACAAACTTGTGCTGCTTACTGATCAGGAGAATCTAAATACCGAATATGGTGTCTCTAGCTCTTATTGTTGCTGAGATCTAGGTGTTTATACGGACGGACAGACGGACATGGCTATATGGACTCGGCTCTTCGTCCTGATCAAGAATATATATGCTCTGTAGGGTCTGTCACGCCTTCTTCTGCCTGTTTCATGCATTTTGACAAAGTTAGCAACCCTGTTTTTCAATGGGTACAGAGTATAATAAAGTACATACTTGGCTGCTGACGGAGCGCGACACTTCGACATTAAAGGCGCGCAGGGCGAAAGCCGCGGGACGCAGTTGCTCCGGAAGCAGGAGGGTGCTCAAATAGTTTTCGTGGTCGTATTTTCTGCAAATGATAAATATTATTATTATTATTATTATATCACCTAGGCGATTTGTGATGCGCACTCAACGAGTCCCATGCAATATTTAGCACTAAATTTATCATCGTTGGCGGGCGAATCTTTTGCCTGCTTGGGCTGGGGCTTGTTGTGGGGCTTGTGGATGGCGGCGCCAATTTCGCTGCGGCTCACATGTCGCTTAATAAGCTGGCTTAAGAGGAATTGTTGATTGGTATTTTGTAACAGGCGCCGCATGAGTTATTTATTTATATTGCTGCTTGGCGCTGCTCCTCACTTTACATACTTGCTCCACAGCAGTGTGGCCAGAGGGAATTAGCTGTATTTTCTGCGGGAGGGGCACAAAATAAAGCTAAAATAACAGAGAAAACAAACAGACATGGTTATTTAAATTATTATTTAATTTTTACTGGTTTTACAAGTCTTCAATTGCATAACAATATAATTGTTTATATTTTACCTTAAAAATATAAATTTTTTTTATTTGTTACTGTTAAAATGACAGCAAAGTTATAGCAAATATATAAAAATTTTCATGCTTGAAAATTTCATGCTTGTGATATGCTAATATCACAAGATCACAATAATGCGACAAATCTCTTATAATTTTTATACCCTGTGCCCATTTGAAAAATGGGAAAAACAGGGTTAATAACTTTGTCAGAATGTATGTAACAGGTAGAAGGGGGAGTGGCAGACCCCACAAAGTATATATATTCTTGATCAGGGAGACAAGCTGAGTCGATTTGGCGATGTCCGTCTGTCTGTCTGTCTGTCTGTCTGTCTGTCCGTCTGTCCGTCTGTCCGTCTGTTTGGATGAACGCGTCGATCTCAGCAACTACAAAAGCTAGAGATGCCGTTTTGGTTGCTATAGATAGGTAGTTATCTTACGCAGATCAAGTTTGTTTTGAAAATTGGATGCCACGCCCCCTTTACGCCCAAAAATCAGTAAAACTCACACTACCTCGTGTTTTTTACCATAAAAAGTTAAATAACAAGCGTAATAATAAACATACAAGGTTGTTATTTGGAACATAAGCTCTGTTGTACTATATTTAACTATCCTGAAAAGCGCATTGAGATCGGTTAAGAAACACAGGAGATATAAGCTTCACAATAGTTGAACTTCAAAGTTCAAAAACAAGCGTAATAATAAACATAGAAGGTTGTTATTTGGAACATAAGCTCTGTTGTACTATATTTAACTATTCTGAAAAGCGCATTAAAATCGGTTAAGAAACATAGTAGGTGTACGCTACGCAATTGGCAGCGCAGCCCAGCAGCGCAGCAGCAGCACCGCAGCGCAGCTGGCGCACTTAATAAGGCAAGAAGAAGTACTGCTGATACGCTTAGTGTGACAGATTTATAAAATTGTATATAAAATAAAAGGCACAGGGTATTCTACAGTCGGGCCCGTCCGACTGATCTGTCCCGTCCGACTGATCTGCCCTGTCCAAATTTTTTGTTTTCTTTTAGCATGAACAAATTTCATAAAAAGCCTAAATATTTTTGAAAAAAGAGTCTGAATCTCCGGTTCCTGCAGTTTTACAAACAGCTCAGCAGCGGCTGCTGTACAAACAGAATATGGGCATTTCCACAGTCGCGCACGCTACATTCGTACGCGTTTAAAGTAAAATAACTGTAAAAAGGAAGCGATTTTTTTTTTTTTTAAAAGCTTAACATATATCATTTAATTAGCTCTTTCATTGGTGGAAAGATTGATTTTGGGTAACTTTTCATTTATAAGAAAATTGAAAAATTCAAGTCATTTGTCACCGGACGAAAATGGTAGTGGCATTTGAGGTCAACCAATTCAATCGCCAATATTAGCGAATCCAGTGGCAATATTTTAATGCAACAAATTTTAAACTCTTGTGCATGGATGCCTCTTCAAAATGGTTATGATTTTTTTCAAAGATGACTTGCATTTTTTTTTTTAATTCAATTTAAAAAAATTGTAACGTGACTTTTGGCACGTGACCATTTTTATGTATGTTTTTGTTATTGTTGTTGTTGGAAAGTATTTAAGGAACAAATGGTTATAATGTTTTTAAATTGACAAAAATAATTGGAATTATTTATTTTTACATAACAGGAGTGATTTTGAAAACAAATGACTGAGCATGATGCTTCTGTTTGAGAAGCTGTTTTCAAAAAAAAAAATGCCCTAAAAAACGTCAAAATGACAAAAAATGCGTTTTCGCGACTTTGCATTCGAATTTTTTTAAAACTATAATAGATTATAATAGATATTTTCAAATCTGTTAAATTTTAATATTTCTTAATGTTAAAAATGTTAAGAATATCATTTTTAAGAAATTTTAATTTTTTGGCCCCGGTGGACCTTTCTGTGGAAATGCCCATATTTATGTTTTAACAGATTCATTTTTTATACCCTGTGCCCATTTGAAAAATGGAAAAAACAGGGTTAACTTTATAATACATATGGGCATTTCCACAGAAAGGTCCACCGCGGCCAAAAAGTTTAAAGTTCTTTAAAATTATATTTTTAACATTTTTAACATTAAGAAATATTCAAATTTAACAAAATTGAAAATATCTATTATAATCTATTATAGTTTTCAAAATATTCGAATGCAAAGTCGCGCAAACGCATTTTTTTTTTTTGTCATTTTGACGGATTTTAGGGCATTTTTTGTTTTGAAAACAGCTTCTCAAACAGAAGCATCATGCTCTGTCATTTGTTTTCAAAATCATTCCTGTTATGCAAAAATAAATAAATGCCCTATTTTTTGTTAATTTAAAAACATTTTTACTATTTTTTCCTTAAGTATTCAACAACAATAACAAAAACATACATAAAAAATGTCTTGTGTAAAATGTCCCGCTTGTTTTTTGTATACCCTGTTTTAAATTGAATTAAAAAAAGAATTCAAGTCATTTTAAAAAAAATCATAACCCTTTTGAAGAGGCATCAATGCACAAGAGTTTAAAATTATTGTCACTTGATTCGCTGAAATTGGCGATTGAATTGGTTGACCTCACATGCCACTACCGTTTTTGTCACGTAAAAAATCACTTGAATTTTTCAATTTTCTTAAAAATGAAAAGTTACCCAAAATCAATCTTTCCACCAATGAAAGAGCTAATTAAATGCTATATGTTAAGCCTTTCAGAAAAAAAATCGCTACCTTTTTACAGTTTTCTTTACTTTAAACGCGTACAAATGTCCTGAACGCCACTGTGGAAATGCCCATATGTAATTCGTTTGAGACAATTAACGTTATTAGTTGATTTGCAAACTATTTATAACGCAATTACAAATGATGTTGCATCAATAAATTACATTAGCCACTCCAAATTTAAGTATCCTCTTTTTACTTATAAAATAACGTAAATCGTAACGAATCTATTTTAATATATAATATTTAAAAAAACATGGCAGCACTGCTGCTATCAGTTGATTTTCAAAATATTTATAACGCAATTACAAGTGCTGTTGCATCAATAAATTACATAAGCCACTCTAAATTTAAGTATGACGTTTTTTTGTTTTTAATATAGCATAAATTGTAACGAATTTGTTTTAATTTAGAATATTAAAAAAAAGTGGCAACGCTGCTGCTATCAGTTGACTTGCAATATATTTAGAACGCAATTTGAAATGCTGTTGCATCCCTAAGCGCAGTGTGGCAAAGCAGCCGAAAATCGATAGCAGTGCCATTGAAAAACGATAAACGCCGCTGAGCAACCATAGGCCGAAGTACTCATCGCTGTTTTTCTCTTCTAGCCGCCATTCAAAAGAGTGTGTTTAGCAGCATTTTAAAGTAAATTTGAAATAAATTGGCCCAAAAAGCTAAGCAGCAACACGGCGATATCAATTAAACGGGTGAGTACACGATTTGTATGCAATTGCGTGGCTTTGGGCGATTGAAGACGCACATCGCTTTATGTTGACAAGCGTGCGTTTATTTATTTACATTTGCAATGTGCTGATCTGTGCTTTATCGCTCGCTTTTTAGCCAATTCTGCACAACAAAAACAATTGTTAACAATTTGTTGTTTGTGCGTAATACAAACAAAACAAATCGCTGTTAATTTTGTTGAGTGCGTTGTCCGTTGGACAATGGATAACAACAAAGCGGCCCACACGGGCGTTCGCTTACGCTAAACACTGCATAAATGTGCAAGAAATGCAGAAATCTGCATTTCGCATTGGTTGCGTTCAATATCGCATCTCAAACTTTATTAAAATGTACAAAATTGCAAAGATTTAAGTAAAATATCAAAAAATTCGCTGCTGGGTTGTCAACCCGCCGCAAAATAGCTGCGCTGCAATGTATCGCGCTATGCGCGATACGCTGACAACCCTAAACAATTAATCGACATATTTCTGCTACACGGTCGATAACTCATTACACTTTTTTTCCCCCTGTGCTAAGCAGATTTTCATGTGCACAAAATAATAATAAAATAAAAAGAAAAAAAACGAGAGAATAACAACAAAAAAATATAAAACGTTAAAAATTGGGGAAATTCGCGTATAAACAGCAGTTAAACAGTGCTAATTAACTAACGTGTTATAGACATACATACATACATATGCACATGCATAATCCCAATGGGCAAAATAGTAGTATAAATACATATGAACAAATCGCTAACAGCGATAGCAATTACGTACATACATACATACATACATGCATACAGTGCGTGTGCGTGTCCGTATGTGTGTGTGCTGTAATTGAACTAACAGCTAGTATGTACGAAAAATAAAAATAAAATTCAATTATAATAGCGCAGTGTATTCAAATTAGAAACGTGAAACAACAACAACAAAAACAATAACAATAACAAAATCAACAACGACATTCCATAACTTTGGCTGGCAGCAGCGCGAATGAGCAGCACTAAAAATGTTGCAAGTGCCAATGGATCAGGATCTGTAGCGCATCCAAAATATACTATATATATATATATATATAGATAATAATCAAACACAAATACAAAGGCAGAGGAGCACGCATCACGCGCCACCAATACGGAAACACAAACAACAACAGCAACAACAACAACAGCAGCAGCAACAGCAACAAAATGTTAGCTAAATGCTAAGTTATCTACAATTATTATTTATTGGCGGGTCTACAGCTCTCTATATATGTATCTATGTATGTATGCCTGTGTGTGTCAGTTAACATATGCACATGTGTGTGTGTGTGTGTGTGCGGCCCAATTGAATAGAGTGCTATAGCTATAGCTATAGCTATATAGCCACCATATAGTAGAGCCCATATACGATTCCATTAATTTTGCCCATTATTATTACTATTATTATTATATTAATTGCTGAATTCTCATCCCATTCCAATTCGGATTCTCCCATATGTCAACATTCTGTTAGGTTTGTAACCGATTTTCATTTGCTTTTTTGCATAACCTGCTGACGTGCATAACTTTAACTTTAAATATTGCTACAGTGTTGCCAGTTTTCTCTCGAGCCAAGATGCTGTTTCGCATCGAAATATAGCTGAAATATCTATAGCAATAACCATAGCTAGAACCAGTGTAGCCAATTATCTAGCGGGAAAACAAAATTTGTTTTAAAAAAAGTTGCGGGAAATAAAGCTGAAATATATTTAAATAAACAAATAAATATATTTATATATACCTAGTACCAGTCATTTGTTCGCAAGCTAAAAATCTGTTTTAATAGAAAATGGCAGGAACTGAAGCTGAAATATTTATAAATACCTGTAACCATAACTACAACCTGTATTGCCAATTTTCTTTCGTAGAAAAAATCTGTTTTAATAGGTGATAGAGGGAAAAAGCTGAAATAGATATAAAAAATATATATATATTCATATACCTCGAACCAGTGTTGTCAATTTTCTTTCAAGGAAAAATCTGTTTTTATCTGCAAAGTAGTCGGGAATTCAGCTGAAATACCTTATCTATAACAATAACTAAAGACTGTTTTAGATAGAAATTAGATATAAATAAAGCTAATAAAATTTATATAGAACTCTAACAAGGGTTGCCAATGTTCTTTCGAGAACAAAAAATTGTTTAAGAGAGCAATTTCCCTATAAATTTAAACTGTTTAAAAATCCAGAATTTCGCCCCTCTAGGTCTGATGGCTAAGATAATAACTATATATCCATATCGGACGCGTCATGTCTGTGCTTATGCCTCGTCTTTATTGTCGCAGTTGTAATTTTAGCCCAATTGTTATACTGTTTGCTATTGGCATTAACGGAGAAGGGCGCAGGTAGGGGGCGTCATCTTGCTCCTCAAGGTTGCCTAAGCCCCCTCCCCCCAGCACCGTCCCAATTGTATAACCAACCATATAGGCGTCGTAATAGCAGTTGCCTTTGTTTTTCCTCTCGCCAGTTTTTGTTTTCTCTTGGCTGTGTTTATCTTTTGATATTCAATATAGTAGTGGTATTATGCTCCATTTTCACTTCAACTTGAAGTACAGTAAACACTGCCTTGTGTCGCACGCAGTTGGTTTAGTCTGCCCCACCATTCAATTGAGTAGTTATTTATTTTTTATTGATTCTGCTCAGGTGTCGCCGACGTGACGCACATGAGTTACTCGTAATAATAATAATAATGATAATAATAATAAGCTGTTGCTCGATTCCGGTTGGGCATTTAGCTTTAAACTCGGTTTGTGCTATATGATTCTGTTGTGGATTGTTGTAAGACGAACTCGAAACAACAAATTCTCAGATGGAGTCGTAGTTTCAATATAAACTATAGCAAGAACTAGGAGTTATTTTGTTTATTTATTTAATCGATTTGTTTTCTCGGCGATTAAATCCATTCCTTTTATTTTGAAATCGATTTTAGGATTTCTTGTAAAGTTCAATGTACAATTGTTGTACGCTAAAGATATAATCGATAGCAAAAAGTACAAAGTCTAACCCGACTGATCTGCTGCGTCCTTACTGGTTTTTATGATTTTAAACAGTATTCATTTAATTTTGTGTGCATCGATTTTTCAGTTTTTCCCATAGACTAACTGCAAATTTAAATTACCGGTTTTATTTCGATTTATGGATTAAATCGATTTTTAGACGTGAATCGATCGAAAAGATCGAACCTAGCTAAGTTCTGAGTAGATAGATTCTCTCCTCGTATTTGTACTGTTTGTTGTTTAGATAGATAGACACACACACACACACACACACACACACGTGACTCTTAGAGCTTGTGGCCCGTTCAGTTTAAGTTTTGTGGCACAATATTTACTAATAAACTCTTACAGAACGCAACAGAAGGCGCTACAACAAAATTTACTGAGTACGAGAGAGCAGGGAGGCAGATAGAGGGCGCCAGCGAGTGGAGGATAGTCGGATAGTCGGATAATCGGATAGTCGGATAATCGGATAGTCGTCATCATGGTTAGCACCAATCTGGTTGTGCCCGTAGTGCTTTGGGGACCCACAGCGCCGACGCATTGCATATCTAGCGTGTTCCTCTCGGATGATCAGTGCACGCTGGTTACGGGCTGTTACGATGGCCAAATCTGTTTGTGGCAGGTGGAGCCGAGCACATTGAAGATGTCGCCACGTTGCCTGCTCGTTGGGCATTCGGCGCCGGTTCTGTGCCTGGTGCGTGCCTCACTCATGCCGGAGAATAACTTTCTGGTCAGCTCGTCGGAGAACGGTGAGATGTGCACCTGGGATCTGATCGATGGCAAGTGCACAGAGGCTGTTAAATTGCCCCAGGTGCATACACAGATACAGAGCTACCATACCGCAAATAGCGAGGATGTTCGACTATTTTGCATCGGTTACTATGCCGAGATAATGGTCATGGATCCGTTTAGTCTGGAGGTGATCTATGTGCTCAGCTCGAAGGTAAAACCCGATTGGATCTCAGCCCTACATGTGCTGCGTCCGATGCGACGTAAGGATGATGTGGTGCTGGCGATAACCACAACGGGCACCGTCAAGGTCTGGACTTTAACGGGCAACGAGAACAAACATGCGGAGCCCATCTATGAGAACGAATCGAAGGAGATCCGTTGCCTCAATGCCATCACCATGAATTGCTGTGCCCAAAATCAGCGGACCGTTCTGCTCGTCTGCACCAAATACTGGCAGATCTATGATGCTGGTGATTTTACGGTTCTCTGTTCCGTAATTGCGCCGGCACGTGAACGTTGGCAGGGCGGAGATTTCATAACGTCTGATCGTGTTATGCTCTGGACGGACGAGGGAAAGGGTTATCTGTATAAGCTGCCAGCAAACTGTATACCGGACAACAAGGAGTTTCATTCCAAGAGCGTGGTACGTGATGCTCCCTATCTCTACTATGTGCTGCAGCATGCTGGGGATAAGGTGCTTTCCTGTCCCCCCGCCATGAAGCTGCTAACCGGTAATCAGACACATTTTCTGCTACGTGGCGATTCCGAGGGTTACATCTCGGTGTGGCATGTGCCGGAGGTGCCGCTGGATAATATTAGCATACTGCAGGCCAAACAGATGCCACCGCGCATCCAGAAGCCCCATGTCTGCACCTCGCTGGTGGAGGCGTGGTCGATAATGGATCCGCCCCCGGTGGGCATACTCGATCAGTTGTCGCGCATCACAGAGTCGCCAGTGAAACTAACATCGAGTATCTATTTGCCACAACAGAGTCGTCTGGTAATTGGACGCGAGGATGGCAGCATTGTGATTGTGCCGGCCACACAGACGGTGATGATGCAACTGCTGGTGGGGATTAAGCAGAACTTTAGCGATTGGGCAACGCATCAGATACTCTACGGACATCGTGGGCGTGTCAATTGTCTGCTCTGTCCGTCCATGGTGCATCCGCGGTATGAGAAATCGCATCTACTATCCGGTGGCATTGATTTTGCCGTCTGCCTATGGGATCTGTACAGCGGCAGTTTGTTGCATCGCTTCTGTGTGCACGCGGGCGAGATAACTCAGCTGCTTGTGCCGCCCGAGAGTTGCAGTCCCAGGATACTCAAATGCATCTGCTCGGTGGCATCGGATCATTCCGTAACGCTGGTCAGCCTGCAGGAACGCAAATGCGTAACGCTCGCCAGCCGACATCTGTTCCCCGTGGTGACGATCAAGTGGCGACCGCTCGACGACTTTCTTATTGTCGGCTGCTCCGATGGCAGCGTTTATGTCTGGCAAATGGAAACCGGCCATCTGGATCGTGTGCTTCATGGCATGCTCGCCGAGGAGGTGCTCTCCGCCTGCGATGAGCAGGTATTGGAGGAGGGTGGATCAGCAGGCGGCGGTTCGGCCGGTGGGGGCGTTGGTAATACGGCCAGTGAGATGGGCATGGCCAATCCGGCTGTGCACTTCTTTCGTGGTCTCAAGTCGCGCAATATGAACGCCATGCGGCATGCCACACAGCGTGGCATTCATCAGTTGCAACAGCTGCAGGGCCACAATCAGGGCAACTTTGATTTCCTGATGAAGCATCGCAGCAATCCGCTGGTCATCCAGGGACTGCGCACCAATCCCAAGGACGCCGAGAGCCATATACTGTTCTTCGATATCGAGGGATTGATCTTTGAGCTGCACAGCGAGGAATATGCCCAGATGACGCCCACCACGCTGGAGTCGCTGGGCGTGCATCTGCAGCATCCGAAGGATGGCAAATCAATGCACATAGATGCCAGCAAGAAGATTGGCGACTTCTTCATCAAGGTGAAAAACAAGGCGGTGGATGTGGAGAAGATTCTGAAGGACAAGGACAAGCATGGCCTGGTGCAGAAGTTCAAGGAGAAGACGGAAATTGTGGAGAAGAAGGTGCAGGCAAAGGTCGAGAGTCTGCAGAAGGCGGTCGAAATGCACGAGGATCAGCCGCTGGATTTAAAGAGTAAGATCGCCTCCAAAATGGAAGTGACGCACGTCATGGAGGTGGCACAACTGCTGCTCTCCCTGCTCCACTCCTGGGGCCTCGATCCCCATCTGGACAAGGTCTGCGAATCGCAGCTGGGTCTGCTGCGTCCCATTGTGCCCATCTCGTACGGTGTGCTCTCCAAAGCCGGCTACATGTCGCTGCTGCTGCCCACCTGGCAGAATAACTACGCCATACCAACCGGATTGCTGCAGCAGCCAACGAACTCCAAAAAACGTCCGTTGCCGGAGGAACTGCAACGTCTGGAGCATCTGACCGCAATCTTTACATCCCGTCTGCATTGGGAGCTGAGCACAACACTCACCTCCAATCACATCCTCGCCTTGGTGGCCATGTCCAATACGCTGATGTCGATGAGCGCCGCCAGTTTTTTGCCGGACAGCGAGAAGCACAAGAAGCTGCAGCGTCTGGCGCAACGTGCCGAGTCGACGCTGAGCAATGAGGAGGAACGGGAGGAGCTGCTCGCCCATCACACCTCACAGATCAAGCAGGGCTGGAGTCTGCTATCGACGCATCATTGCTTCCTGCTGCCCGACAAAATCGAATCGCTAGAGCCAAAAAAATTCAAGCGTCCGCAGGTCGAAATGATGGTGAAACGTTGGCAGCATCACTGCATCGAGATACGCGAGGCTGCCCAGCAGATACTGCTCGGTGAGCTCACCCGGATGGGCAAGAAGGGACGCAAACAGCTCGTCGAGAGCTGGGCACAATATTTGCCTCTCTACACGCACACGGAGCCCATTGTGGGTGCACAATCTATCGGTGTCTCTGGAGGTGCTCCTGGTGGTGCCCCTGGCGGTGGTAACTCTGGTGGCGCTTCCTCTGCTGCTGCTGCTGGCATCAGCTCCGGTAATCCCAATGCCATCTCAATGGGCAATGGCAGCAGTTCGATGCAAACGATGCCAATTGGTGTCGGGAATGCTGCTCATGATGCGCATCAGGATGAGGACTACGAGGAGGAGGAGGAGGAGATTATACGCAAGCCGTCCAGTTTGTCGGAGCTAAAGCGCAAACAGACCACAGCCGTCATACTGCTGGGCGTTATTGGCGCCGAATTTGGTCAGGATATCTCCCAAGAGTCACCCAATCATCGGGGCAGCATTACGCTCAGTTCGACGGTCACCGAACGGCGCAAATCATCGGTGGTGGAGGGTTTTGGGATCGCCAACAATCTGGCCAGGCTGACATCGATGGCGCTGGCGCATCTGTTGTATGCCCCACCGTCGGCCAAGTTGCCGCAGTATACGCCGTTGCGACGGGCGGCAATCGATCTTTTGGGACGCGGATTTACGGTGTGGGAACCGTATCTGGATGTGTCCAAGGTGCTGTTGGGTCTGCTCGAGATCTCGTGCGAGGGCAAGGCGGTGCCGAATCTGAACTATAAACTGCCGCTGACACCGCAGGCGGACGCCTGTCGCACCGCCCGTCACGCCCTGCGTCTGATTGCCACCGCCCGTCCCGCCGCCTTTATTACGACCATGGCACGCGAGGTGGCACGCTACAATACCATGCAACAGAATGCACAATCGATCAATGCGCCTCTCACCCAGTCGGTGCTGTACAAAGCCAAAAGCGAGATACTTCAGTGTGTCGAGATGCTAATCGATAAGATGCAATCGGAGATCGCCGGTCTGCTGGTCGAGGTGATGGACATTGCGCTCCATTGTGTCGATGGCAATGAGCTAAAGTTGCGCGGCCTTGCCGAACTCTGTCCGGCCATCTGTAAATTCAATCAGATCTCGCATTGCGCCCAGACGCGTCGCATCGCTGTCGGTGCGAACAGCGGCAATCTGGCCATCTATGAGCTGCGCCAGAACAAATGCCAGATGATACCCGCCCACACGCATCCGATCACCTCGTTGGCCTTCTCGCCGGATGGCAAGTATCTGGTATCGTATTCCTGCGCCGAGAATCGTCTATCCTTCTGGCAGACCAGCACCGGCATGTTCGGTTTGGGACAGTCCCAGACGCGTTGCACCAAAGGATATTCCACCGCCCCCATACCGGACGTCACTCGTCTCAATCCCATGCGTCTGGCCAAGCTGGTCTGGATCAACAATCGCACCGTCACCCTGATGCTGGCCGACGGTTCTGAGACGCGGTTCAATGTCTAAATGTGAAGCAGTCGGCAAGAAAGGAAGGATGCAAGGAATGGAATGGAGGAGGAACGAAACGGAGGAGGAGCGGAGTCAACGTCGTCGTCGTAGGGCCACCAACTGAGCAGCCCAGCTGCATACTATATAGGCAATCAACAACGCGGGCTTCAAAAGCGAGCGAACAGGATCATCTACTAAAACAATAACTAGCGAAACGAAAATTATCTATAGACGAACCTAAAAAAAACAAAACTAGCTAAAAAAAAAAACCGTACAGATCGAGAAACACAGAAGAGAGGAAAGCGAACGAGAATGAAAAGGATAAGGGGAAAAAGAAACGCAGACATCAAGGCAAAGTTGGGGAAAACCCATTAAATAGTTTAGTAAACAAAAACCCCTTTTTAATAGTTTAGTAAACGGAAAACCCCCTTTTAACAATTATGCACTGCTCAAGGGTTTTTTTTGTTTTTTTTTTTTAGAAGTTAGGTTGATTGGTTGTTTATCACAGGTCTGTGAAATTTATAATCTTGCATTTTGTTTTGAGGGGCATAGGGTATATAAGAGCTTGGAACGAGATGTTCTTGGAAATATAGAAAAATTTTTTTGTGAAATGCTTAATTTTGTTATCAATAGTCGGTTTATGTCAAGATGGTTTCCCTTTATGTTATCAAGCGCAAATGTTGGAAGGAAGTATTTATGTCCCTCTATATTGACAAGCATGATAAGACGCATTTTCTTGATCAAACCTCTAGTCCCTTTTTATTTTTCACTAGAGAATACAACCGTAGGTCAAAGGTTAAAACACAATTCAGTTGATAGAAGATTTGTCGTAAGATGATTTATGATGGTTTGGTATTTAAGATAAATGAGAGGATGTACAAATTTGGATGATAGAGGGATAATATTTTAAGTTTTTTTTATATGAAATTTTCATTAGTTGGTCGTCTTATAAGTCGATTTTTTTTGTCTTTTTTTTACTATGCGAAATATATCATTGAGATTTTCCATAGAATTGTTGATATAAACGTTTTCTGGGTTTTTTTCCGAGATTTTTATTTCCAATGAGAGAAGCTAATATACCCTGTATCCATAACGTTTTCTGTGTTAACACCAATCAAGTAATTGTATTGCTTTTTATTAGTTTAGCTACAAAATACAATTTAGATTTATTTGCTAAAAAAAAGTCTATAAAAATAATGTACAAATTATGTTTTTTTCGAGATTTTTATGTCCAAAGAGAAACTTAAAGAGCAGCGCAATACGATTTCAAGTTAGTTTTTGTCATATAGTTTTCTGTGTTTAACAAAAACAAGTAATTTGGGCTACGCAATATTGATTCTATCCCTTTTATTTTCTAAAAAGCAAAAAAAAAAAGTGCTATGCAAATAAATGTTTCGTTTCTGTAAAAATTTAAAGTTAATTATATAGTTTTGTTGAATGTCCGAAAAAGAAAGCTATTAACCATGTTTGTGCCCATTTTATGGGTAGAGCATCTAATAATAATACTATAACGAGTTCAAAAACATTTTCTATATACACCAAAAACTTGCAAGAAAACGTATTTGAGATTAAATAAAAAAAATGAGAGAATGCGGCAATTATAGTCAGATAATCCAGGAATGCCTCGAAAATAAAGTCATTATAGAGTTTGAGAGTTGAGGTAGGGCGCATAGTTGTTTATAGGGAGGCAAAAACATTTGTTATTTATTATGTATACAAGATATGTAATAATATTTATAATTAACGAAACAGTTGAATTACCATGTAAATTTGTGAGTTGTTTCTGTATTTTTACTGCGCTTCAAATCTCCCAAACTAAGCACAATAATACTACCAGAAAAAAAACTAATTTGGAGTTGTAAAAAATATATTTGAGTTCAATGTTTTCATTTTTTTATTGCTAAAATTTTAACTGTTTATGGCTAGTATATAAGTTAAAGAAGAAGAAAAAAAAAACGAAATATCTATTCTGTTGAAACTAAAATTATGAAAATTTTTGAATATATCTATAATTATTCTATACAAAAACATTTAAGGAGTGGAATTGAAACGCTAAAGAGAGAAAAAAAATATTACGAAGGAAGAGTTGAATAGAAAACAAAGAGAAAATGCTGTTATTAATTGTATTACTATAAAAATTTTTAATAGAATTATTCTATTATTATTATTATTATTATTATTATTATAATCATTATTATTATTATTATTCATATTGATATTTGTTATTCTTAAATATATTGTTATTTGCAACAAAATCAAGTAAAAAATACAAAAAAAAAACAGTGAGGACGGGGCAGATCAGTCGGGGGGAATGCTTCAGTCGGACGTAACCGACAGCAGAAGACCCTGCACTAGAGCTGGGTTCGATCTTTGATTTTGTAGAATCGATCCTTTCGATCGATTCATATCTAAAAATCGAGTTAATCGATTAATCAAAATAAATTCAATATGTTTGAAAACAAAAAACACAAAAACAACTAAGGACGGAGCAGATCCGTCGGGTGGAAGAATTCATTCGGACGTAACTGACAGTAGCAGTCCGTGAATTTCATTAAAAAAAACGCAAAAAATCGATTAACAAAAAAAAAAATTTTAATTTAATTGCTAACAAAAAGAATCTATTAAATCCAATCGTAATCGAATCGAAGCCCAGCTCTACGCTGCACTAGCAAATGGCTGTTGCCCATCTTCGCTGTATCTTATCCGATTGCAATTGTAATTCACAGTATCGACGGGGAATGCCATAGGCTACGTAAAAATGTAGCTTTAAAATGTGACTTCGCGATGTTCAGACAGACGAACAGACTATATCGACTCAACTATTCGTCCTGATGTAGAATATACAGATAAACATATATGCTTCCTTCATTTGCACTAACTTAATAAATCCTTTTGTACATTTTAAAAGTACAGGATCTACTGAAATGGAAAATACTTTAGCCAAAATATAATATTACCTTTTTTTATGCTACGATTATTAATATTATTATTATTATTATTAATTTGCAAATTCGTACTAAAGTTAAACATACATTAAAGCCTATTTAAACGAAACGTCAACTACTTAAACCAATTACAAATTATATAAAATGTTTAGACACAATATACACCCAACACATCCACATTATGTATCCTGTATTTATATATGTGCATGGATAGGCATAAAATACAAACACACTTACTCACAGTTGTGCATTGTATTTACGAATATCTACGTATATATATCTGCTTATATATATCACAATAGTATATATATATGTATATATACATGCATGTGTATTCGAGTCCTTCAATCAAAGTATTACAAGTGAATAAATAAGAAATTATATATATTATATATACACATACCACAAATAAAGTCAACCAAAAAAAAAAAAAAAAAAACATATTAGTCTTACTACTTCTCTATGATTGGTCGTAAAAAGATTTAATTAGTACAGTTCGATTTCTATATTCAAATTACCCATAGAAAACCAGAATGGGCGGAGCAGATCAGTCGGACGGGCCCGACTGTCTTATACCCTGTGCCAAAGCTCGCGCTGCGCTCTCGCAAATACAGTATAAAATGTATTTAAATATCTTAAATATAATTTTATAAAACTATCACACGGAGCGTAGCAGCAATTCTTCTTCTTCTATTTTGTGTATGCCATGCTTTACAGGCCGCACTGCTAAAGAGCGAGCGCCGTAACGCCTATAATATTGTTTCGTTCATATCTCTTGTGTTTTAGGATAGCTAACTACTATAGGATAGGTAACTACTATACACAAGAGTATATATCTCGAGTTTCAACGTTCTATGTTCAATATTACGCTTGTTATTCGGTTTTTATCAATTAAGGCATAAAGGGGGCGTGGCATCCAAAATTTAAAAAAAGCCTCATCTGTGTATGATATAGACCTACCAATTACTGAAGAAAGAATTCATGTAAATAGCTTAGTGTCGTTTAAATTGGCGAATGTATTTTATTTCATTCGTTGTAGGCGGCAGGGGCGTGGCATTCACGATTTGAAATAAACTTGATCTGCGTATGGTATACACCTTTCAAAAGACACCAAAACGGCTGCTCTAGCTTTTATAGTTGCTGAGATCTACGCACTCATCCAGACGGACGGACAGACGGACAGACAGACGGACATCGCTAAATCGACTTAGCTCGTCTCCCTGATCAAGAATATATATACTTTGTGGGGTCTGCCACGCCTCCTTCTGCCTGTTACATACATTCGCACAAAGTTATTAACCCTGTTTTTCCCATTTTTCAAATGGGCACAGGGTATAAAAATGCCATAAAAAACGTCAAAATGACAAAAAATGCGTTTGCGCGACTTTGCATTCGAATATTTTGAAAACTATAATGGATTATAATAGATATTTTCAAATTTGTTAAATTTGATTATTTCGTAATGTTAAAAATTTTAAAAATATAATTTTTAAGAACTTTAAACTTTTTGGCCGCGGTGGACCTTTCTGTGGAAATGCCCATATCGCTCGTTTACCAGAAAAGTGTCATAACTCAAAAAAGTGCGTTTCGAGATAAACGCGTTTAAAGTTTTCAAGCGCTGTGTATCTCCATACAAGGTGGAGCGACATATTCTCTTCTCACGCTGTGTGTATTGAAGATAGAATAATGAAATTTTGACACAAGATAGATTAATATCCAACGAACATTACTGCATCATTAACTCAAAAATCGCGTTTTTTGAGTTATGACACTCTTCTGGTAAACAGGCGATATGTACTATATATAAACATAATCAGAGGCACACACACTAAGCTACCCGCGTTTTTAAGGCACACCACCCCCGCTCTACCTAGTGCGGCAATTTGTCCGTTCCATTATTTCGCTGTTTCTTATCCGATGGAACGAAATTCACAGGGTCAATAGGGAATATCATAATCTAGTTACGTACCAAATTACAAGTCAATAACTTCAAAGCTATGGCTGCAGTAGCTTTTTGGGGTTTACGGTGGAAGGGGGGGAGGTATCCAAAATCTAAAACAAACTCGTTCTGCTTACTGATTAGGAGAACGTAAATCCCAAATATGATGTCTCTAGCTCTTATAGTTGCTGAGATCTAGGTGTTCATACAGACGGACAGACAGACAGACAGATAGACAGACAGACAGACAGACAGACGGACATGGCTATATTGACTCGACTTGTTGTCCTGATCAAGAATATAAATACTTTGCGGGGTCTGCCACGCCTCCTTCTAGGTGTTACACACATTTCCTCTTTGCACTAAGTTAATAGACCCTTTTTACTTTTTTAAAGTAAAGGGTCTAATTAACTTACGATTTTGACGCGGAAAGGTCTCGATATATACTTAGTGGGGTTCTGCTAGACTAACTTGATAGACACTTTTGTAGATCTCTAAAGTACAGAGTATATGAAGAACCTGATCGAAATGCATTTGGGAATTAATCGTGAATCGTTTATTTTAGAGCGCTGAACTGATTGGTGAAGATGCCCCAAACGGTGGTGAGACAGCCCGGCACCCGCGGAAGACCGAGGAAGACAGTAGCTGCACCTAACGCTGCCCCAACCGCTGCCCCAACCGCTGCCCCAACCGCTAAAGTGGGGCAAGAGGGTGCTGGCGTTGCCGTGAGGCGCCAACTGATGCAGCAAAAGCGAAGATCGCAAGAGCCGTTGGAAGCGGCGAACGATGAGATGGAAATGGAGGACAACGATGATGAGAACGCGGAACTAGAGAGTAGCGACGACGACGACGACGACGATGATGGCGATACGGATGAGCAAGTGGAGCCGCCGGCGTTCAGTCTGGCAACGCTGGGACTGCAGCGGGTGGGCAGCGCACCGCCGCCCAAGCCGAAGGCCAACAAGGCACCGATACTGACGCTGAACGCCCGTGGGATGCCCGCACGCATACGGAAGCGTAATCCGCTGTTCTACGATGAGAACATCATCAACGATGACAAGCCGCTGCGTGTGAGTCTGGCGCCCAAAAAGACGCCCGGTCGCAGTGGCAACGATGCGGCCAGCAAGCTGCAACTGACGCGCGCCAAGGTGTTAAAGAAGCGCAAGGGCGTCGTCTCACGCTACATGCGCAACGACAATGGCAGCGTTCCAGCCGATGCCAACGACGCCGATGCCGACGACGGTGAGCGTCAGAAACGCACGCTTGCCACCAAAAGTGGCATGATCGGTTTGGGTCGTCCGGGTCGTCCGCCAAGCACACAGGCGGCGAAGCATGCCGCTGCCGCTGCTGCGTTGGCAGCGGCCGAGGACATCGCCAAGATCAACGAGGCGCAGGCAACGGCCAACAAGTGTTTGGGGCAGGCGATTGGCATGCGTTTGCGCAATCTGCTCAAGCTGCCCAAGGCGCACAAATGGGCGATTGCCGAATGGTTTTATTCGTATGTGGACCGGCCGCTCTTCGAGTGCAAGAAGGAGTTCATGCAGCAAGTGCATGAGCTGGCGCCTCGGCTCGGTAGCAGCAAATTGACGCGCCATGAATGGTATCATCTGCGACGTCGCATGGGACGGCCGCGTCGCTGTTCCGCGGCCTTCTTCAGCGAGGAGCGTCGCGAGCTAGAGCGCAAACGTCAGCTGATACGCACGCTGCAGTCGCGCAAGCCCGGCGAGCTCAAGGACACGCTGCTGCTGTCGGATATGCCAGATAAGATACCGATGCCGCTGCCGTTGGGCACCAAGGTTACGGCACGTTTGCGTACGCCGCAGGACGGCATCTTTGCGGGCACCGTCGCTGCCTATGATTCGCTCAAGGCCATGTATCGGGTGACCTTTGAGCGGCCCGGCTTAGGCACACAATCGATACCGGACTTTGAGATCGTCTCGGAGAATTTCCATGAGATGCTGCCGCTGCACAGTTTCACGCAGGACTTTCGCCCCAATCTGATGAGCATCTATCAGACCAACAACATTGGCTTCACCACCAATCTTGGCTTCACCACAAATCTGGCCAGCAGCTATTTGGCCAAACGCTATCCACTTACCAACACCAACACCAACTCCTCCACCTGCTCCGCTGTCGTTGCCACCGTTGCCAACAACAACAAGCCGATTGTGTCCAATACGCTGACGCCGCAAAAGCATTTGTTGCATAACAATGCCGCTGCCAGGAATGCGCTCAGCATGCAGCTGAACCGGAGCGATCCGTTGCTGGGCCAGGATCTAGCCAATAATGCGGACAGTCCGTTCCGGCAGCAGCTGGTGCGCTATCACGGCTATCCGATCAAGCTGATGGAGCATCTAGTGCTGCTGCAGACCAACATTCAGCTGAAGGAGGCGAAGATCAATCGTTTGAGCGAGATGAACACCGTCGCCGAGCTGGCCATGGGCGAGCTGGTTGGGACCAAGGATCAGGGCCACAGCGATCGCCATCGCCGTCAAGTGCGTGACGACTTTCAGCGTCGTTATGCCACCAACATCATTGCCATCGAGCGCATTAACGGGGATCTGAGATCCGAGATGAACATGGTGCAACAGCTGTCTGTCTGCCTCAGCCGTAATCCCAATGTTCAGGCCATGATATCGCCCACATTGCTGCGCGAGGAATGCCGGGCCAAGGCCAGCCATATGGTGGATGAGATGAACAAGGGGGCGGTGCGCAGCGATCGAATGATTCAGCTGCTCAAGAATCTGGCAACGGTGCTGATTGTCACACAGAATCTGGACAGCGATTGGGAGGCCATCGAGGTTAATAAGGTGCTGGAGGGTTGCATTGAGGAGGTGCGCAGCAATCTTATCGACAATGCCAACAATGAGATCTTCCAGCGGCATGTCCAGCCGCGTCTCGAGTTCATCGTTCAGGAGATTAATCGCAGCGTCAAGGAGCGCAACATCAATCAGGCCAACAAGACGGACGAACCCAAGACCGAGCAATCCGCTGACAAGGATAAGGATAAGCATAAGTTGAACGCTGCCAAGGATCAGGATGACACCGTGAATAAGTCCAAAGATGGCAATATCTCCGATGTGGAGCCCATGGATGTGGAAGAGGAGCAGGAGGATGAGGATGGGGATGGGAATGGGGATGAGTCGGCAACATCAAAGCTGCCCGTTCAGCCAAAGAATCCCGAACTGCTTGCCGAGGAAGCCGAAGTTGAGGATGATCCGGATGCGGATGATTCCGATACAGCCGACAAACCAACGACCTCAACATCCAGAGCAACGGCAGATGATGATGATGCAGAAGCGGATGCTGACGATGTTGAAGGAACTGAAGTCGAGCATTTTCTTGACGATACGCAGCTTACCATCGAGTCGATGAATGAGTCCGAGGAGGAAAGTCACTCGCCAGCTGACAAGGATCAGCAGAATAAAACCGCATCCACTGAGCAAGGCAACAAAATGTTCAACAACTCAGAGGCGGAGTTCATATTTGAAAAGTAACGAGCGAGTGCAGAAAATGCTCATAGCGAGCAACGAGCGAATCGAACCAACTAATCGTTCGATAGTTGCTCATTTCAAAAGTAACGATTAGCTCGTACACCATCAAAGCGACGAGTAACTAGCATACCATCAATCCAACGAGTAACTCGCATACCATCAAAACGACGATTAACTGCATACCAACAAAGCGACGAGTAACTCGCATACCATCAAAGCGACAAGTAACTTGCATACTATCAAAGCGACGAGTAACTGGTATACCACTAATAACGAGCAACCGCATAGAGCTACGAGTTGTAGTTTTACTTTCTCACCCTAAGTCCTAGATAACCATAAATTGAAATAAGCAGCAGCTTGAGTTTATTTTTGGCGTTTCATCTACATATATAGATAATGTATCTGTTTCAACATATATACACCTTAATATATATATATATATATATTTTTCTTTTTTTTGTTTTTTAACATTGCTTTTACATATTACATACATAATAAAATACAAAATGTACAAGTTGCGAAATAAACCGTGTTGACAAATAAAAACAAAGCCCAAAATTGTGTATTCTTTTCATTTATTTAAATAACATTTGTCATTCATCATCCTCGTCGTCATCCTCATCTTCGCTGGACTGATTCAACCAGTCCATCAGCTTGGACAGACTTTGACGCAGGTCAGCATGCTCCTCCTGATCCTCCAGCTGCTCGTACCAGCTCATTATGGCATCCTCGGAGACAAAGTCCTTGTCGTACAGGTAATGCACCACCTGCGAGATTTTCTCACGCACCAACGGATTCTCCTCACAGATATCCTAATCGATGTAAATATACAATTATATAATGTATGATGAAATATAATCCTTAAAAGAATCGGTAAATTCGGCAATTGTACCCCCTACTAGAAGCTACCTATTAGAGCTGGGTTCGATCTAGTTGTTCATACAGACGGACAGAGAGTCAGACAGACAGACAGACATGGCTATATCGACTCGCCTTGTCGTGCTGATCAAGAATATATATTATTTATCTGCCTGTTATATACATTCTGACAAAGTTATTTGTTTTTCCCATTTTTCAAATGGGCACAGGGTATAAAAATCGATTTAATCGCCGAAAAAAATCGATTAAATCGAATCGAAGTCCAGCTCTACTACCTATATCTCATTCGAAAATTTTAAATGTTCTTTTAAACAGGCAGGCATAGCCTGCAATATTGTTTCTTTAAGTTTCAGTGTTTATCAGCCGATTTAGATTTCTGCTAAATATAATGATAGAGTATTTCTTCTGAATCACAATTTTCTACGTTCCATCTTACACTTGTCATTTGGTTTTTATCGATTAGGGTGTAAAGGGGGCGTGGCATCGCACATTTAAAATAAACTTGATCTGCGTACTGCATATATCTATCTATTCATCATGAACTAATTATTGTAGTTTCCGAGACTTTAGCATTCATACAGACTATATATCAACTCAACTCATCGACCTGATCAAGAATATATATGTATATATATAGTTTATGGGATTTGCCTGTTTTACACACATACTTCCAAGGTTATTATCAATGGGTAATTGTGCAAATGTGAAAATTGGAAAAACTCGTAGCTCTCCGTACCTCCAGAGCCTTGAGGCAGTCCAGCATAGCATCCTCGCTCTTGATGTAGTTGGAGACTACGGGGCCCAGCTGTTTGAGGGCGGCGTTTATGGCCGGCATGACGTTGTTGTTGGCCGGCTCCGTGATGCTCTCCATGCCGAATACGGCCTTCACCACATTGAAGTTGACCTCCTTGAGGGACATGTTGTAGGCGTAGCGCGACGAGTTGATCTCCAGTATGAGGAAATCGGGATTCGATTTTTCGCGAAAGCCGCGCGTCAACGAATCAATAACCTCCGACAGGAATACTACAAAAATAGACAGATATTATCTTAGATCTTATGGATTATTTGGTTATTAGGGCCAACTGACTGTTGGTGTCGTCGGGCAAGGGCGTTGCGATGCGGGAGCCATCGTCGTCCTCGTCGGTGCTGGAGTAGCTGCAGTCGCTGATGTTGTCCTGGGCCATGGTCTCCATCTCGCACATCTTGGGTATGCAGAGGTTCGTTGGACTGGGCAGCAAGGGCTCCTCGGTGTCGGAATCCTCCGGGTCGCCGGTGGTCAGGTCGCTGATGATGTACGCCTGCGGTCCAATAGACTCCAGTTGAACTGGGCGATCGAAATTGAATGAAATTCATTAACCTATTAGTACCGGAATATAACTAATTTGTACTCCCCATATAACCCAGTATTTTGTCCAAAATGTATGAATATAAAATGTATTGTTAACTTCAAGAGGACCCTATTCGAAATGCATTTGAACATGAAATTGTTCAATTCAAAAGTTTAATGATTATTATTTTCGAAAAGTTAAAAATTAATTATGTGCGTCTTGGATTCAAATACACGCTCTGTCAATTTAGTCCTAAGGAATAGGGTAAATAAGTAGGGGAAAACTTTGTCAGAATGTGTGTAACAGGCAGAAGAAGGCGTGGCAGACCCCACAAACTATATATATATATATATATATATATTCTTGATCAGGTTGACGAACTGAGTCGATTTAGCCCTGTCTTGCTGTGTGTCTGTCTGTCCGTCTGGATGAACGCTGAGATTTCCTAAACTATAAAAGCTAGAGATGCCGTTTTGGTAATTTTTGAAAGGTGTATACAATACACATAGTATTAAGTTTATTTCAAATCTTGGATGCCACGCCACTTCCGCCCACAATGAACATAAATAGAATACATTCAACAATTTAAGAGACACCAATCTAGTTATATAAATTCTGTCTTCAGTGGATGGTAGGTTTATATCATACGCAGATGAAGTTTATTTCAAATGTTGAATTCCACGCCCTCTTTACGCCCTAATCGATAGAAACCAAATTACAAGCGTAATACTGAACATAGATAGTTGTTATTCGGACTATATATACATATGTAGTTTTCAGAATTATAAATATATTTATACTTTTTAAAGTAAAGGGTAAAAATCGCGTTTTTAGACCCTTTACTCTAAAAAAGTAAAAAGGATCTATTAGTTTAGTGTAAAGAGGAAATGTAAGTAACATCCAGAAGGAGGCGTGCCACGCCCCATAAAGTTTATAAATTCTTGATCAGGACGACAAGCCGAGTCGATATAGCCATGTCCGTCTGTCCGTCTGTCTGTCCGTCCGTATGAACACCTAGATCTCAGCAACTATAAAAGCTAGAGACACCATATTCGGGATTTAGATTCTCATATTTCGCGAGCAGCACGAATTGGTTTTAGATTTTGGGGGTGGTATGCCCTGAATACGCGCGTAGCTTAGCTTGTGTGCCTTTGATTGTGTTAGTAAATGCATAAAGTTAAAGTAAAGGGTCTCCTACTGTCGGTTACGAACGTAACTGTAGCCTCCGTCCCACTGATCTGCCCCGTCCATATTTTGACTTTTGATGGGCTTCTAGTAAATGAGCGATATATCGAGCCATTCCCGCAAAAAAATCGTAAACGCCATTTTTCCATATTCGGTTTTTGATTCAACGTATTTACTGAGATATCAGCCTTTCAAATATATCGTAGGCACCACATTTGCTGCGAATTTCGAATGCGTTCTTGCGAAAAAAACGTTCTCCTGTAAAATTATCTTATGCCGCTTACGATTTTCACGGGGAAGGGCGAAATATATACAGTAGAATCCGGTTATAGCAACATTCAAGGGACCGACGATTTTACGTCGCTATATCCGGAAGACAAAATCCATGATTTTGTTTCTTTTTCGTATTGAAAAACACAAAATCTATGATTTTGTTTGCTTCTTTTAGCATTGTTAAAGAAATCAAATTTTCCCCTTTAAAGTTTTTTTTTTGTTCGGCACGTCGCAATATCCGGTTGAATTGTGAAAAATCTCGTCGGTATAAGCGGTTTGACGCTAAAAGCGGAGACGTTTTAAGCGGAGGCCCTTTCATATAAGTTTGTATGGGCACCAACCAAGCCATCGAGTTTTCGACGCAATAACCGGACGGACGCTATAAGCGGCGTCGTTATAACCGGATTCTACTGTATATATATATATTTTTTTTGTTTTCCCCTCTCACCATCCTCGATGTCCTCGGTGCGCTGTGTGCTAGGGGAGCTGGTGAGGAGCGTGTTGCTGAGCTGCGTGTTGGCGGGCAGCAGGCAGTTGGCGCCCAGGACGGAGCCGGCGCTGACGCAGCAGTTGGCGTTGATGACGCTGTAGGGGCCAATGAGGCAGTTGCTCAGCCGGCAGTTGTCGTGGACGGTGACGTTGTCCAACAGGAAGACGTTGTTCAGCTGGCAGTTTTTGGCGATGCGACAATGGGCGCCAATGACGCTGTGGCTGATAATGGTGCCGGTGTCCACCTGGCTGCCGGCCTGGATGACAACGTTCTCCTGGAGCGCTACCTTGGAGACGTGGGCGTTGTGGCTCTTGTAGATGTTACATTTGGAGAAGACGTACTGCTGCTGCAGCTTATAGACGCCCATGTCGGGGACCAGGGGATACGCCCACCGGCTGATGATGTCCCGGCTGACCAGTTGATACGACAGCCAATTGTTGACCTTGTGGGCGTACTGCGCCTGCGGCAGCATCGCAACATAGATGCGGCTGTCCAGCAGCTCTTCGTTGATCAGCAGACCGCGCACGAAATCGTCGCGTGTCTGGAAATCAAAGTTATCGCTGAACAGCGACAGCATCGATGGCGAACCGATCGCCAGCTGCGGATCGAGCAGATTATGATGCAGCGTCACGCACGAGCTGTTCAGGAATATATCCAGCGGTATCTGATACTTGGCCTCCCTCTGGTGCATCCGCAGCCGCTGATGGTAGTGCAGACGCGCGTTCTGCTTATCAACCGCAATTAGCAGCTCGTTGCCGGTGCGTCCGACGCTGCTGCATTGCTTGAAGATCAGCGTCGCAGCCGCGCCTTTATCGAACTTGGCCGTCCGCTTATGCTGCTCCAGCATCGGACGCAGATCTGCATTGGTAACCGTGTCCGCCCCCATCAGTATAAAGTTACCACGGATCAGCGCCTTCGCGTCCAGATCGCGCATCGCGTCGCCAAAGCAGCGGCACCCCTCGCCACCGATCACCGTCACCCGCATCCTAAACGACCACGAGGCGTAGCTGCCGATGCCTTCTCTGAAAATATCAAACATCAAATCAATAAGCATTCGATTTAGTACAGTATAGTGTCGATAAGTGCACTCCCAACTTCGACACTTAAATATTAATTTCTTGGACCCTTTACTTTAAAAAGTTAAAAGGGTCTATTAACTTAGTGCAAAGAGAAAACGTGTGTAACACCTAGAAGGAGGCGTGGCAGACCCCACAAACTATATATGTATATTCTTTATCAGGACGACAAGCTGAGTCGATATAGTCATGTCCGTCTGATTGTCCGTCCGTATGAACACCTAGATCTCGGCAACTATAAGAGCTAGAGATGCCATATTCGAGATTTAGGTTCTCCTATTTCGTAAGCAGCACGAGTTTGTTTTAGATATTTGATACCTCCCCCCCTTTGACCAAAAATCGCAAAAGGCTACTGTAGCCACAGTTTTAAAGCTATTGATTTGTAATTTGCTATGTCAGTAAAGGCTCTCCTACTGTGGGTTACGCCCGACTGTAACCTTCCGTCCGACTGATTTTGTTAAGATATTTGCAATATTTTACGAAACTTTTTAATTGTTTCATCATAAATTATATGATAATAAATTTAATATTTTTATTGATTTCTTGCAAACTAAAAATGTTCTTATTCTTTATACATAATCCGTTACTTTCTTATAAAATTGGTCTGCAATTTAATTACAATTTTTATACCCTGTGCCCATTTGAAAAATGGGAAAAACAGGGTTAATAACTTTGTGCGAATGTATGTAACAGGCAGAAGGAGGCGTGGCAGACCCCACAAACTATATATATTTTTGAGCAGGAAGACGAGCTGAGTCGATTTAGCCCTGTCTGTCTGTCTGTCTGTCTGTCTGTTTGGATGAACGCGTCGATCTCAGCAACTACAAAAGCTAGAGATGCCGTTTTGGTTGCTATAGATAGGTAGTTATCTTACGCAGATCAAGTTTATTTCAAATTGTTGATGCCACGCCCTCTTTACGCCCAAAAATCAATAAAACTCACACAACCTCGTGTTTTTTAACATACAAAGTTGAAAAACAAGCGTAATATTAAACATAGAATGTTGTTATTCGGAACATAAGTTCTCTTATATTATATTTAACTATCCTGAAACACGCGTTGAAATCGGTTAAGAAACACAGGAGATATAAGATTCACAATAGTTGAACTTAAAAGTTAAAAAACAAGCGTAATATTAAACATTGAATGTTGTTATTTGGTATATATACTCTCTTCTATTATATTTAACTATCCTGAAAAGCGCATTGAAATCGGTCAATAAACAAAGTAGATAAAAGCTACGCAATTGGCAGCGCAGCCCAGGAGCGCAGCAGCAGCAGCAGCGCAGCGCAGCTGGCGCACGTAAAATGGAAGAAGAAGAAGTACTGCTGATACGCTTAGTGTGATAGTTTTATAAAATTGTATATAAAATAAAAGGCACAGGGTATTCTACAGTGGGGCCCGTCCGACTGATCTGTCCCGTCCGACTGATCTGCCCTGTCCAAATTTTTTTTATTAAAATACTTGCAATATTTCACGGAACTTTTTAGACGCTGTACTTTAAAAAAGTAAAAGGGTCTATTAATTAAGTGCAAATGACAGCTGTGTGTAACAGGCGAAAGCGTGGTAGACCCCAGAATGTATATATATTCTGACTCACGACGACGAGCTGAGTTGATATAGCCATGTCCGTCCGTCAGTTTGTCCGTCTGTCTGTATGAACACCTAAACCTCAGCAAATATAAGAGCTAAAGACACCACATTTCCGGATTTAGGTAGTCAGCTAATGCAAGCAGATCAAGTTTGTTTCAAACTTTTGATATCTCGCCTCCTTCATCAGCGAATAATCAAATCAGTGGGACAGAGGCTACAGTCGGACGTAACCGACAGTACGAGACCCTTTACTTTAACTTCATGCATTTACAAACACAGTCACAGGCGCACACACGAAGCTACGCGCGAATTCATGGCACACCACCCCCCCTCTGCCTAGTGTGGCAAATTGTCCGTTCCATATTTTCGCTGTTTCTTATCCGATCGAAACGAAATTCACAGGGTCAATAGAGAATGTCATAAGCTACTTATTTATTAAATTACAAATCAATAGCTTTAAAACTGTGGCTACGGTAGCTTTTTGCGGTTTGCGGGGGAAGGGGGGGAGGTATCCAAAATCTGAAACAAACTCGTGCTGCTCGCGAAATAGGAGAATCTAAATCCCGAATATGGTGTCTCTAGCTCTTATAGTTGCTGAGATCTAGGTGTTCATACGGACGGACAGACAGACGGACAGACGGACAGACAGACAGACAGACAGACAGACAGACAGACAGACGGACAGACGGACATGGCTATATCGACTCGTCTTGTCGTCCTGATCAAGAATATATATACTTTATGGGGTCTGCCACGCCTCCTTCTGGGTGTTACACACATTTCCTCTTTGCACTAAACTAATAGACCCTTTTTACTTTTTTAAAGTAAAGGGTCTAAAAATCTACACCTACCTTAAAAATCCAGAAAGCTATAAACGCCACTGCAGCCACAATAATAACGCTACAGACTTGTAATTTGGCATGTACGTAGCGTAAGGTATTCTCCACCGATGCTATTTTATTTATTCATGATTTGAATTGGAAATAGCGAAGATATGCAATAGACAATGTTTTTCAAAATGTTTTTATGTGTAACTGCAGCCACAATATTAGAGACTTGTAATTTGGCATGTTGGTAGCTCATTGAGTTATTCATCGATGCTGTGAGTTACATTACAAACAAAGAAAAAACAGCAAAGTTATGCAACAAACTATTTTTTTAAATAAAAATATATGTAAGCGCCACTATAGCACAGTTTAAAAGCTATAGACTTGGAATTTGGCATGTACGCAGCCTATGGCATTATCCATCAATGCTGTGAATTACATTACGAACGGTAAAGAAACAGCGAAGATAGATCAGACAAAGAAATCACCTAGATCTTGCAGACTATAAGAGCTAGAAATACAATTTTTTTGTATTTAGGTTTTCCTATGGAGCCATCAGATCAAGTTAGTTTGGGTTTTTTGCTAACTCCTTCCATTCTTCCGAAAAACCAAATTAGCAACAGCTTTCAGTTATAAAGCTTCAGTTTAATAGCTAAAGACTTAGGAAATGGTATGTACGTAGTCTGTGACAATCCCCATCTATGCTGTGAATTACAATACGATCGGATAAGAAACAGCGAAGAAAACACAAAGTACAGGGTCTACTACAGTCGGTAACTACCTAGGCGAAAAGACGCTTCGTGTGATGAAAAGTCGCACTAAATTATTTGTTTGTGTGGTTTAAATTGCACATTTAAATAGTTACCTAAAATAATTAAAACTTATCACCAATAAACTAAATAATAGTGATGAGCTCAAAAGAGAGCCAAGCCCAGCGCCAACGTCAGCAAGACGAGCGTCGGCTCTCTCTCCAGAAAAGTAACGCATACTTTCCTTTTAACTACACACCAACCCAAGAGAATACTGCAAAAGTCGACCACCAACCTCAAGCCCGCCGCCGACGAGAGGGCACGCTCTTGCTCTCCGTCACTTATGCCCACGACCCAAAGCTCTGTGAGCGAAAAATGCGCTTTCCCTGCTTCGCACTTCACCCAGCAACTATTCCATATGGAGACGGTCACCAGCACAACAACCGCAACGGTATCAGCTTTAAGCACGACACCAGCGACTGTAACCACCGGTTTTGCGGAATCAGCAGCAAAAACTCCAACTCAAACTCCAGCTCAACAACACTAAGCGCATCAAAGCAACGCTCGACTATACAGACTGGTATGGATCGCTACGTTCAAATAAAACGTAAGCTAAGCCCACACAACTTGAAATCTGGCAACGAATCGAAAATAAACAGAAGTAATCCAAAGGAACCAAACCTGGGTCAACCTACTGATGGCAATAGAAATGCAATTCTTGCAGATCAGTCTGACGAGACGTCAGCTTCCTTAAATGCTGCAGAAAACCAAAAGAAGCAAAAGCATCCCCCAATCTTCATTCGCGAAAAAAGTTGTAACGCGCTCGTAAATACAGTAGTTGGACTTATCGGAAAAGACAACTTTCACATTATTCCCTAAACTAAGGGAAATATTAATGAAACGAAAGTCCAAGTTAAGACGGAGAAAATTATAGAGTACTTACCAAGTACCTCAACGACAACAATAGAAAATACTACACGTACCAACTAAAAAGCAGCAAAGGCCTTCAAGTTGTATTAAAGGGCATAGAACCAGACGTAACTCCTGCTGAAGTTATAGAGGCACTAAAAGATAAAGGATTCTTTGCGAAATCAGTCACGAACATCATAAACAAAGTCAGGAAGCCACAACCGCTGTTCAAGGTGGAACTTGAACCGGAAACCAAGGCCCTGAGAAGACAGGAAGTACATCCCATTTACAAATTACAACTTCTGCTACATCGAAGAATTACTGTAGAAGAGCCACATAAGCGTAATGGCCCAGTACAGTGTACCAACTGTCAAGAATATGGGCACGCAAAATCATATTGCACGCTTCGCCCTATATGTGTAGTCTGTGGGGATCTGCACAGCTCTGCAAACTGTCCGTCAAATAGAGAGGATCCCAACACCAAAAAGTGTGGTAACTGCGGAGGTAATCACACAGCAAACTACAGAGGATGTCCAGTATATAAGGATCTAAAAAGTCGGATCCATCAAAATGTGTTTTCGGCGCGTTCCCATAACCCACAATTGTTTACCTCAAAATCCAACCCAAATGTCCTCTTCTCAGCCGTAACCAGACCGGCCTTTAGCACTGCCAGCATCAACAAAAACGTAAGCTTTGCAAGCGCTTTAAAATCAGGCCTGGCAGCCCCAGTCTCTCATGCTCACGCTAACAATTGCTCGAGAGCAGAATACGCCACAAAAAGCAGCAGAGAATTCTGAAAGCAAAATAGAAGCAATGATATACAATCTGCAAAAAAGTATAGTGGATTTTATGTCATTTATGCAGTCAACAATGCAAGAGCTAATGCGTAATCAAAATATGTTGATACAAATGCTTGTATCGCAAAATCAATCCAAATTATCAATGGCTTCCCTACGCATAGGCCTGTGGAACGCCAACGGCGTTTCACAGCATAAACTTGAGCTAGCTCAATTTATTAATGACAACCATATCGACGTAATGCTGATAGCTGAAACTCACCTTACAAACAAGTATAATTTTCAAATAAGAGGCTACTTGTTCTACAGCACTAACCATCCTGATGGAAAAGCACATGGTGGTATTGGAATCCTAATCAGAAATCGTATTAAACATCTTGACCGGCGGCTCACCTGGCGCAAGAACGCACAAAAGCTAAAGGCTAACAGCCTCCATTGGCTTATTAACGCCCGCTCTCCCCTTCGCTTAGACTACAAGATCCTGCTCTACAATTCAGTCCTAAAACCGATATGGACGTATGGATGCCAGTTGTGGGGCAACGCCAGCAACAGCAATGTTGAGATAATACAGAGAACGCAGTCAATGATCATCAGAACTATCACCGGGGCACCGTGGTATGTTCGGAACGAAAACATCCACAGGGATCAGTCGGACGGGACAGATCAGTCGGACGGGCCCGACTGTAGAATACCCTGTGCCTTTTATTTTATATACAATTTTATAAAACTGTCACACTAAGCGTATCAGCAGTACTTCTTCTTGCCTTATTAAGTGCGCCAGCTGCGCTGCGGTGCTGCTGCTGCGCTGCTGGGCTGCGCTGCCAATTGCGTAGCGTACACCTACTATGTTTCTTAACCGATTTTAATGCGCTTTTTAGAATAGTTAAATATAATAAAAAAGAGCGTTTATACCAAATAACAACATTCTATGATTAATATTACGCTTGTTTTTGAACTTTTAAGTTTAACTATTGTGAAGCTTATATCTCCTGTGTTTCTTAACCGATTTCAATGCGCTTTTCAGGATAGTTAAATTACAATACAATAGAGCTTATGTTCCAAAAAACAACCTTCTGTGTTCAATATTACGCTTATTAGTCAACTTTTTGTGTTAAAAATTCGAGGTTATGTGAGTTTTATTGATTTTTGGGCGTCAAGTGGGCGTGGCATCAACGTTTTGAAATAAACTGGATCTGCGTCTTGAATACACCTACCTATAGCAACCAAAACGGCATCTCTAGCTTTTGTAGTTTCAGAAATCGACGCGTTCATACAAACGGACAGACGGACAGACAGACAGACAGGGCTATATCGACTCAGCTCGTGATCCTGATCAATAATATATATAGTTTGTGGGGTCTGCCACGCCTTTTTCTGCCTGTTACATACATTCTGACAAAGTTATTAACCCTGTTTTCCCATTTTTCAAATGGGCACAGGGTATAAAAAATGTATTTCTTACAAATTAAAAACGTTTTGATTCTCTTAACATAATCGGTAATTATACCCAGTGCCCATTAGAAAAATGGGAAAAACAGGGAAACTATAAAAGCTAGAGGAGTTTTTGTTGCTACAGGTAAGTATATTCCATACGCAGATCAAGTTTATTTCAAATATTGAATGCCACGCCCCCTTTAGGCTCAAATATGAATAAAACACACACAACCTCGTGTTTTTATACCCTGTGCCCTTTAAACACACCTTTAAAATGACATATAGTTTGTTTACATGAGCTTCCACGTTAAATTACAATTGATTGAAATGGAGTTCACAAACGCAGAAATTCGGGCAATTTTGAAATTTTATTTCGCACAAGGAAAAACTGCTGCGGAATCTCGCAGACAGATTATTGCTGTCTTAGGAGATAACAAACTTTCGATTCAAACTGCCGAACAGTGGTTTAGGCGATTCCGAAGTGGCAATTTTGATACCGAAACACCCAAGCCTTCCGGACGACCAGTGACCGTTGATACGGATAAAATCATGGAAATAGTGGATCGAGATCGTCATGTGACTATTAGAACCATCGCAGAGGAGCTGCAACTAAGCACGGAAACCGTCCATAGGCATTTAAAGTCGAGACATTTAACAAAAAAGCTCGATGTATGGGTGCCTCATGAGTTATCCCAAAAAAATCTTTTCGACCGTGTATCAATCCGCGAATCTTTGTTGCACCGTAATAAACTCGACTCATTTCTGGATCGGTTAGTCACTGGTGATGAAAAATGGATCACATATGACAACATAAAGCGTAAAAGATCCTGGTCGAAGCACGGTGAGTCGTCTCAAACGGTGGCAAAGCCAGGACTGACGGCTCGGAAGGTGTTGCTGAGTGTATGGTGGGATATCAAAGGAATTATCCATTATGAAGTGATGCCCTATGGCCAAACCATCAATTCTGACCTCTACTGTGAACAACTGGAACGATTGAAGATTGCACTTGAACAGAAGCGGCCAGCCATGGTGAATCGTAAGGGCGTTGTGTTCCATCATGACAACGCCAGGCCCCATACATCTTTGGTGACGCGTCACAAGCTACGGGAGCTTGGTTGGGAAGTGTTAATGCATCCACCTTACAGTCCGGACATTGCCCCAAGCGATTACCATCTGTTTTTGGCCATGCAAAATTTTTTCGATGGACAAAAATTGAGTTCAAGGGAGGATTGTGAAAATCGAATCGCCGAGTTTTTTGCCAGTAGGGACAAGGACTTCTTTAGGAGAGGCATATACAAGTTACCATCAAAATGGCAGAAAATCATCGAAAACAACGGTACATATATCACTTAAATCGGACAATGCTAACTATATTAAAATAGTCGTCAAAAATCAATAAAGAAACCGGTATGTCATTACCAAACAACCTAATATATACCCTTTTGTGTTATATTTAACTATCCTGTATAGCTCATTGAAATCGGTTAATAAACATAGAAGATATTAACGAAACAATAATGCAGGCGTTGCTTGCATTCTTGCAGCGTGGCCATTAAAGGTGGCACTCATAAGGGCAGAAGGAGGCGTCGCAGACCCCACAAAGTATATATATTCTTGATCAGGGTGACGAGATAATGTCATTAATAGATAATGTCATAAGTTACATACACACCAAATAAGAAGTCTGTAAGTTTAATATTGTGGCAGCTGTGCAGATCTGTGGGTTACCTGGAGTTTTTTGCGATTTGCGGGGGAAGAAAGGGAGGTATCCAAAATCTAAAACAAACTTGATCTGCTACTAAATTGGAGAACCTAGATACCAAATATGGTGTCTCTAGCTCTTATTGTTACTGAGATCCAGATGTTCATACGGCTGGACAGACGGACATCGACTCAGCTCGTCACCCTGATCAAGAGTATATAGTATACTTTGTGCGTGTTACACACATCTCTTTGCACCAACTTAATAGACCCTTTTTACTTTTTGAAAATAAAGCGTCTAAAAATAAATAGACTTATTCTTTTAACATAATCCGTTGTTTTCTTTTTAACATAATTTGTTCTGCTTGGCAGTAACATTTTGATACACTGTAAAATAATTACATTTGGATTTTACAGCGCCCTCTACAGATTTGTGTGGGAACTACAAAACTGAACCGATCGTTTACCAACAAATGAACTAGGGCACCAAGTCCTTAAATTGAACTCCGATGAGCAGCTCTGATGGATGGGCACTTATCGCGATTATGCTATATATTATATATATTCCATGTTCTGGAGACTCACTTGATGTGGTTTCTGATGTCCTGCAGATAGAGGCTGGCGTAGATAAAGACCTCCTCGACCCCGCTCCGGCTGAGCGCCATCAGCGCGTAGTCCAGCATGCTGACGTTGACCAGCGGCAGCAGCGCCTGCAACGTGGGGAGGCAATGAGTCAATGAGGCACATGCAACAGTTCATATAAATGATGCAAGCAACGTGCGTGGCATGCGAATGAAATTAATTTGAAATTTAATTGCAATTGAATCGCACGCTGGCTTACCGTAGAGCCCTCGTCGGACAGCGGCTTGAAGTTCCACATGTTGTTGTCGGCTATGATTACCGCTTGCACGATTTCCTTTTGAAATTGCGACATTTCGAAGCGAATTTAATTAAAAATAATAATTTGAAATTGGTAGTGGCAGAATAAAAAATGCTGTTGAAGCCGCTGCCAATCAAACAGCTGACAGTGTTGTCAAACGCCGGTACTTAGATGCAGTGCTGGCATATGTTGGGCTAGATTTTAAATAGAAATAAGCTAAAAATGGCTAGAATTTTTTATTTATTTTTATGTGAATATATAAAATTGTTTATTTTATTTTTGTATGGTATACTATTACTACTATGTATGTAGTAATTTCTACCATAGTGACATTTTAATTTCATTACATATATACAAGTGTATATATTTAATCCTATTAAATAGGGTTACTGGTAATAAAAGATGTTATATTCGTCGAATCGGCATATACAAATTATAATAACTTAATGCTTAAAGCAATAAATTCATATATGTATATATATTTTGCTGAATTATTAACTACACTTAACTATAAGACAAACATAGTTATTGATTTTTTATTGTTTTTATTTAGCACGACTTATTTTAAATTGTTTGCGCTTTGTTTGCGCACCCATCTTTAATACAATAAATTATGCAATTATCTGCAATGTACAATTTAAAAAAATATATTTATATAAATTAATTTAATTAATTTTAATTGTACATTGTACATTAACCAAGTACTTATTATTTATTTGTTTACATTTTCAAATTTAAACAGCTGTTTGTATGTGTTTTCGCAGCATGGAGCGTAATTTTATCCCATGGAGCGCTAAAATTTGATGCTACATGCGCTCCATGACATTTTACAGTTATGCTACATTTAGGGTTGCAATTTGTAGCGAAATAATCCTTATCGGTTAATCGCTCCATGGAGCGCTACGTATGTATATACATTGATATGTTTGTACATGCCATTTACTAAGTCTTCAGCTTCAAAAGTTTTACAATTAAAACTGAAGCTTTTAAACTGCAAACTGTTGCTAAATTGGTTTTTCGGTTAGGGAAGGAGGTTTTAAAAAAACCCAAACAAACTTGATCTGATTGCTCCATGTAGAACCTAAATACCAAAAAATGGTATTTCTAGCTCTTATAATCTGCAAGATCTAGGTGGATAGTCTGTCTGCCCCATCTTTGCTGTTTCTTTTCTGTTGGTACATTTAAAAAAATATTATTTGTTACATAACTTCGCCGTTTCTTATTCGATCGTAAAGTTATTCACAGCATCGACGGATACTTTTATAGGCTACATACAAGCCAAATTCCAAGCCTATAGCTCTAATATTGTGGCTGCAGTGGCACATATACACATTTTGAAAAAAATTGTCTGTTGCATATAAGAAATGCAAGAAATAGCGAATTCTTTTTCAAATCACAACCCTTGACTACGTAAATGCCAAATTGCAAGTCTATAGCTTTATTATTGTGGCTGCTATGACGCTTATTGTTTTCGAGATCTTTGAGGGGTGTAGTTTTTTTTATGATTCGCGGAGAAAGAAGGCGACATATCAAAAATCTAAAACAAACTTGATCTGCGTTCAATAGCTGTCTAGCTGTTATAGCAGTTGCTGAGATCTAGGTGTTCATACGGACAGACGGACAGACACACACACACGGACAGACGGAAATGGCTATATCAACTCAGCTCGTCGTCCTGAGTCAGAATATAAATACTTTGTGGGTATATACATCCCACAACCCATCATTTCCTTTTGGGTGTTACATACAGCTGTCACTTGCACTAAATTAATAGACCATTTTACTTTTTGAAGAACAGGGTCTAAAAATATGCTGCATTCAAACTGTAAACACAGATGTTTCCGAACTGGTGTTTTTTCAACGACAAAACTGACACAGTTTTGATGCCATCGAGCATATTCAAGTTGCAACCGCAACTTCGCTATATTGCTGACATCGATAGTCGCTGTTGCTGTTGATGTTATCGGTTATGCTAAACTTGGTGTTATTCTTAACACCAAAGCTGTGCCAGCTGAACATGTTAAAGTTGCAACCGTAACAGCGCTGTTGACGTTGGTTTTTCTCGCTGCTGCCCAAGTTGATACGATTCTGCCTTTTTTTTGCTCCTATTTTGTTCGTGTTTGCTCCCAAATTAAATTCAATGTTCGAACACAGGCAAGAAGTGAGTTAAACGCGCTTATCAGTCATCAAAATCGAAAAAAGTATCGTCATCGTTCGATTCTCTGACCGTGAATAACAAATTGTGATTGTGTGTGTTTTTGTGCAAAAAAAAAAAAACAAAAAAATAGCAAAAACCGCCCACACCCAGCAAAACCAAACAACAGCTCAAAAACGCAAGAAATATTTAATAAGATTATTTCTAACCATGAAAGCTTTCTCGACCTTGCTATTACGCTATTATATACCTTTGACAAATAGCAAAAACAAAACAAATACCAGAAGATATTGTGTCGTCACTCGTTATCAGTGTTGTCACAGAATAAAAGCTGCTTTAAAAAAGCTAAAAACAAAACTGTTATTAAAATACCGCCAATTCTTTCTATGTTGTGCGGCAAATATTATAAGATCACGATCTTATAATTCTCGCAAGTTATTTCTCAAAATTTCATATACATTTTGTAATTTTAGAATTCAGTTTCACAATCTTAATAAATAAATAAATTTCTCGAAATCTTAAAGAGTAACGTCGGACAAATTTCCTATTATTTTGTTCCACAGTATATTCTACAGTCTGATCGGCTACGTCCTTACTGATTTACAAATTCTTTAAATGCATAGCAATATAATGCAAATAACAGTTTTCCTAATATTTTATCGAATGCTCACATAAGATATAGCATATTCGCAAGATCTAACATTTTGCTATAAATCCATTTTATTTAATTTTTTTTAAGTATACAATTTTTTTATTTATTTTTATTTTACACCATTACTGTAATGTATTTCTACCATAGTGTGTTATAATAATTTCATTATATATATACAAGTTTATATATATGAGTCTTCAAATATACATAATATATAGATTCGTCTAATCGGTATATACAAATTATAATAACTTAATGCTTCAAGCTATAAATTCATGATGTAATAGTCAAATAACAATGAAAATAGATATATTGATCTATCTTGTTTCTTAGTTTTGCATGAATTTTGTCAATTCTAAAAGAAAGCGGAATTATTAAAAAAAAGTCAGAATTCCCGCCTTCTGCAGTGGCACAATTATTCTTCTAAGTTAAGTTTGACGGGAAAAATGCGTTATTGGCAACACTGCGCATTATAGTTGTAGCTTGTGAACGGAACGATATTACCTAAAAATAGCAAACAGCAAACGTCGAACGGCAATAAGGAATATATTATTAAATAAAGACATAGTCGGTGCAAGATTGATGCAAAAACGTTAACATAATCGAACTACATAATATTATTAATGGGCTTTTCTTCGTGTACGATTAGCTGTTTTGTTAACACACCCAGACCTTAGGCAAACAAAAAGCCAGCCAAAAAGCCGCTGAAAGCTAACAAAAAGCCGCCAAATCATGCAGCGCGGTGCCAGCCACAACAGCCTCACCCATGCCGCCGATGAGGCCACAGTTGCCACAATAGCTGCCTCAACATCCACAACATCCACACATCCGGAGAGATCCACCTTGCAGATAGTGCAACAACGCTTCAAATCGGACGAAACCGTACACTTGGTGAGTTGATGCCGGGAGCATCCCTATTAATCATGTGGTGATTAATCGATCTTATCGTCAATTGTATGGCCATCAGATATCATTCATATTGTATCAAATTTATAAGCTTGCAAAGGTTAGACTCAAGTCATACACTGGAAATAATTATTGTTTTTTATGAGCATTTCTTAGGAATGACCCACAGAAATATTCAAATAAATTATTACTTGTACCTTGTACCCATTTGTATTCCCATGAAATGGGCAAAAATAAAGTTATTGTAATAACTGTATGTAACAGGTAGAAGGCGTGGCAGATCTCACAAGAGAATATATCACAATTTATCAATTAATTTTAGTTCCACTTTATGGATATAATTTTACTAAATTGAACTTCAATTTAGTTTGGGAAATAAATAATCTTCCTTTTCTACCTAGCTTTAAAACTAATCATAAAAAAAAATAATAAAAGGAGGAATCGGGATTTGAAATCAACTTTATCTTTTGAGGCCCTACCATTTCTTTCACCAATTAGAATGTTTTTACAATTAAATTTAATGTACATGAATAGGGTTTTTTCTAGTATTTCCTACATCCTTTTAATTTCGTAGAATTTAGCTTAAATTATGCTTTATGCTGTTTGTAGTTTCAAGCAGCTTTTGCCACGTAGTATTTCGCAGTAATCCTGCATCCTTTCAACTGCGTATAATTCAGCTATTGTCATGCAGCAAGCTAACACGGCTCGTAATATTTAGCCCTTGTCCATCATCCATTTGGTTGTGCATCATTTAGCTTTTATCATGCTGCATTTATAGAATTTTGTCTGTTTTCGCAGATCTTCGAGGCGTATCAGATCAAGGGGCAGGAGCATGTCGAGGGGCTGCTAACACTAGTATCATCCACATCCGGCGGCACCTATGCGATTATTTCATTCTGCCTGCTCCGCACCCCCCTCACCGCCACAAGTGAGCTCAAGATCAATAAAGTGTTTCCGATTAACAAGAGTTTCCAACTGACAAAGGGTGAGTTTTTCTTGCATTTTGCTTGTATTTGATTGTGTTGATCATGTATTATCGATTGCAGATACTAAGGGCTCGATAACGGAGCAGCAGTTCGATTTGTCGACGGACGATGATAGACCAAGCAAATACTATTACCATCCCTACAAGACGGAAGCCAGTGCCGCGGACTATGAGGAGTTTGTGGCCAAAATCTATTCCTGCAAGAGCTTTATGTGGGATGGCGAAATGCCAGCAGAAAGAATGCTCAATTTCCGATGGTTGGACGACTATCGTGAGATTGGGGAGGTGAAGCAGGAGCTGAAGAAGCGCGAGAGCCAGTATATAGTCTACAAGGATATTACGTAAGTCCAGACCCTCCAAATCCACAATCGAAAATAATCGAACAAATATAGCTTATAAAGGTATATCAATGAGTTTAAAATAAGCTTAAAAGGTGTATGGTTGTTTTCGCTTACCTCTAGGGTAGAGCTGGGCTCGATCTTTGATTCTGTAGAATCGATCTTTTCCATTGATTGAATCGATGAATCGAAATAAATTAAATTTCTTGGAAAAATATAACAAAAACAACTAAGGACGAAGCAGATAAGTCAGGTGGAAGATTACAGTCGGACGTAACCGACTGTAGCAGACCCTGAATTTCACAAAAAAAAAACCACAAAATTACATTGCGCGAAAAAATCAATTCTCAAAAAACACGAATCGATTTAATCGCCGACAAAAAGAATCGACTTAATCAAATCTTAATCGAATAGAAGTCCAGCTCTACTCTAGGGTGATAATATTTGAGTAGGGGTCTCAAGAAATTTAATAACAATTGTAATTCAATAATTTTTTTTTTCTTTGTAACAGTTAAATACAATAATTTGTAGCGTTTACGAATCTTTAACAATTTGGAAATTTAGGGAATCAAATAACCAGTTGATCAATGTCAGTTTAATATTTAAATTGTGAATTCCAAAATAAAATACGCGTTAAAGCTTAAAGGCGCATTAAGATCTTTTTTTAAACATATTTTTGGCGTAATGTTGGTAAGCGCAAAAAAAAAAAGAAATTTAAATTAAATCCAACCGATTCCATTAAAATGGGAATTATGTAAGTATGGAAGTGTTTGACATGCCTACGCCTTAATGGCGACTAAGACCTGTTGACAGAGAAAATTAAAATACAAATTAAATTGAAGCATTAAACCAATTTTATTGAAATATATTAAATAAGCGATAAATAAATATAATTTGGGGCTAAAAAAGAAGTCGGGGGAAGGCTACAGTCGGATGTGTGCTTGTCAAAAATCATTACAATTTTTTATCCGCATGCAAATTGTCTGCTACATATCTTTGCTGTTTCTAAACGATGTTTTTTTTTGTGATGAGCAGGGGAAGTGGGGGAAGGTGTCAGAGATCTACAACAAACTTGATCTACTTATTGCTCAGGAGAACCGAAACACTAAAAATTATGTTTATAACAGACAGATATGGCTATATAGAATATAAGAATGTATGTATGTAATTTGTCGGATCTGCCACGCCTCCTTCTGAGCTGTGTCAAAGTACAGGGTATGGAAAGCGTCGGCATATGGCAGCTCTCTCTGTTATCAGTTATCGCTTATCACTGGTTCTTGCAGCATCTACTGTGCCACGTGGAACGTGAACAACAGACCCTGCTGGGACAACAGCAGCACGCTGCGTCCTTGGCTTGCGCGCGGCGAGAAGGCTCCGGACATCTATGCGATTGGACTGCAGGAGCTGGGTACGACGGCCAAGATAATGCTCAACGGCAATCAGACGCAACTGTACGCCGCACAATGGATGTGGGTAATAGCTCCTGAAGTCGAAAAATTTAACTAACTTTTAAATATGTTGCAGTCGCAAGCTGGTGGAGAATCTGCACGATGCCGATGGCATTGAGTACGAGGAGCTGCAGACGGTGCGCCTGTCCGGCATTATGATGACGATCATTGTGCGCAAGCGATTGCGTCATCATATACTCCGATGTCGGGTGAATTCCGTGGCACGTGGCGTGTTCAATGCGCTGGGCAACAAGGGGGGCGTGGCGGTCAGCCTGCAGCTGAATGAGGCGAACATTTGCTTTGTGAACTCGCATCTGGCCGCGCACATGGGCAATGTGGCGGAGCGCAACGATGACTACAAGGCCATCGAGGAGGGCATGCGGTTCGAGGAGGACAATCGCCCCATACGCACCATCAACGATCATGAGTAGGTTGAAACAACCCAAACAACTGGAGCTGGGCTTCGATTCGATTACGATTTGATTTAATCGATTCTTTTTGTCGGCGATTAAATCGATACTTTTTTTAAGAATCAATTTTTTTGCGTAATGTAATTTTGCGCTACTGTCGGTTACGTCCGACTATAATCTTCCACCCTACGAATCTGCTCCGTCCTTAGTTGTTTTTGTTTGGTTTTTCAAACAAATTAAGTTAATTTCGATTAATCGATTAAATCGATTCTTAGACGTGAATCGATCGAAAAGATCGATTCTTGAGAATTGCAGATCGAACCCAGCTCAACAAACGACCTAAACAATTGAACTGTCAATGTTAATCTTTGTTCTTTTGCAGTCACGTCTTCTGGCTGGGAGATCTCAACTATCGCATTCAGGAGCCGAATGGTCAGCAGCGTCCGGGTCCGATAAGCGATGGTCAAACGTATCAGCTGCTGTTGCAGTACGATCAACTGAATACGGAGCGGCTGTATGAGCGTTGCTTCAAGGGCTATACGGAGGGAGATATACGGTTTCTGCCCACGTATAAATATGATGTAGGCACGGATAATTATGACTCCAGCGAGAAGCAACGTGCGCCAGCTTATTGCGATCGTGTGCTGTGGAAGGGCAAACGCATCGAACAGTTGGCCTATAACTCGGTCATGGAGATACGGCAGAGCGATCACAAGCCCGTTTATGCCATATTCCGGGTCAAGATCAAGACGCGCGACGAGGCCAAATACAAGCGGGTGCAGGAGGAGGTGCTCAAGGCGGTCGATAAGCGCGAAAATGACAATCAGCCGCAAATTGTCGCCGAGAAGACCGTCATCGACTTTGGTCTGGTACGGTTTAATGAGCCGGCCATACAGGACTTCAATGTCTACAACAATTGTCCGCAGCAGGTGGACTTTCGGTTCAAGGTTAAGGACGCCCCCGTCAATGCCATTTGCGAGAAATGGCTGCAGATCGATCCGTATGCGGATAGTTTAATGATCGATTCAGCCAGATGCATACGCATTCGCATGTTGGCCGACGCTAACACCATCACGGGTCTGCTCAAGAAGATCAGTAACACCCGGGGCAAGTGCGACTTCGATATACTTATTCTGCACGTCGAATCCGGCCGTGATATATTCATAACGGTTACCGGCGAGTATCAGCCCAGCTGCTTCGGTCTGTCCATGGAGACGATGTGCCGCACCGATCGACCCATTGCAGAGTATCAACAGGATGAAGTCAAAAAGATGGTAAATAAACCAGAAAACCAGTAAAAAACACAGCAGATCAGTCGGACGGAAGGCTGCAGTCGCACGTAACCGACTGTCGGAAGGTCCAGCAAATTGTCTGTGTCTTATCTTTGCTGTTTCTTATGCGATCGTAACGCAATTGTGTAAGCTACGAATATTGCAAATTTCAAGACACCATATTTGGTTTTTAGGTTCTCCTATTCAGTAAGCAGATCAAGTTTGCTTTAGATTTTGAATACCACCGCTCCTTCTCCAGCAAATCGCAAAAAGCTACTGCAGCCACAGTTTAAAGGCTATAGTCTTGTAGCTTATGGCATTCTCTATTGCTGTGAATTGCGATACAATCGGATAAGAAACAGTGAAGATATGCCACAGACAATTATCCGCACTATACGTCCGACTGTAGCCTCCAACCGACTGATCTCCCCCCTACAAATTTTGTAGGGTTTTATACCCTGTACCCATTGAAAAAATACAGGGAAATCCAGGGTTATTAACTTTTCAAAATATATGTATCAGGCAGAAGGAGGCGTGGTACACCCCACAAAATATATATATATTCTTGATCAGGATGACGGGCTGAGTCGATATTGCCCTGTCTGTCTGTCTGTTCGTCTGTCCATCTGTTTGAAAGCGTCGATCTCAGCAACTATAAGAGCTAGAGCAGCCGTTTGGGTCATTTTTAAAAGGTGTATACCATACGCAGATCCAGTTTATTTCAAATTTTGGATGATTGACCAATTTAAGACATATAAATCTATCAACGTAAATTCCGTCTTCTACGAACTGTAGAGATGATTAATATCTACCAATTCTATAAATTTCAATTAAATCGGTCCATTAATATAAGAATTATGGATAATTAAAGATTTCATATTATATATAGTATCATATTATAAATAGAGCGTGGTATGCTATGGTACAGGGTATAAGAGTATAAGTCGGGCTTAAACGGAACTTTCCAAGTACAGCGTTTAATGAAATTTATAATAGACAATTGAAATTAAAACTGTTACGCATTGCAGATAAACGACGTGTCGCCGGAGTATCGCGTGACCATGCCCCGGGAATTCTTTCTGCTCATCGACTATCTGCACAAACACGGGGATCAGCTAAAGGGCATCTTCCAGAGCTACGATCGCCGGCAAACGCTGAGCACACAGTTCAATGCAGTGCGCGATTGGTTGGACGCCTGGTCGGAGGAGGAGTTTCGTATGTTCTCATGCCGTATGCCCATTAATGAATTACATCTCTAATTAGAAACATATTTTATCGCTTGAACAGCGGGCACACCACAGACAGCAGCTGAGGCATTGTTGTTGCTGCTGGATCTGCCGGAGCAGGCGCTGCTGGAGCCATTTGTGGAGGATCTGCTGCTGAGCAGAAGCAAGTCAGAGGCCATGGAGCTTATAGCGCTGCTCAGTCCGCCCAAGCGGAACGTCTTCATGCATCTGTGCATGTTTCTGCGTGAGGGCGTCGAGCGACACGATTACGACCTCTCCAATGTCGGTATGTATGATCATCGGTACTGCAATTTGTTATTTACTGCAGTTACGAAATGTTCCAAAAATGTTGAGTTATGAGTTATGCATCTTCTTATCAATTGGAATATGATAAAAAGTATAATTCTATAAAACTGTCACACGAAGCGTAGCAGCCAGCTTCTCCTTCTTTCTTTGTTATGTGCGAGCGATGCAACGCCTGCAATATTGTTTCGTTAATATCTCCTGTATTTATTAACCGATTTCAATGAGCTTTTTAGGATAGGCCAATATAATGGAAGAGAGTATATATTCCGAATAACAACTATCTATGTTCAATATTACGCTTGCTGTTCGGTTTGTATCGGTTGGGACGTGAATGAGGTGTGACATTCATTTGAAATAAACTTCATAAATAAACTTCATCTGCGTATGATATAGACCTGCCAATTACTATAGAGAGAATTTATGTAACTAGATTTGTGTCTTTTGTTGAATGCATTCTATTTATGTTCATTGTGGGCGGAAGAGGCGAGGCATTCAAGATTTGAAATAAACTTGATATGCGTACGGTGTACACTTTTCAAAAATTTCCAATGCAGCTTCTCTAGCTTTTATTAATTAATTTATTTTTTGTAAAAGTATAAAATTGTTTTTATTTATTTTTATGCTATACTGTAATGTATTAATTTCTACCATAGTGTATTATAATAATTTCTTTATATATACAAGTTTATATATTTAGTCCTATTTAATAGGGCTAATCTGGCTTTTATAGTTTAGGAAATCTCATCGTTCATACAGACAGACAGACATAGATTAGTACACATTTGAAACCTACCTAACTTTTAAAAATGTCTGCTCTAGATCTTCGAGTTTCCGAGTGTATACCACACGTAGATCAAGTTTACTTAAAAAGTTTGATGCCCAACCCCCAATCAATAAAATGACAAGCGTACTACTGAATAGACGGATTTTAAGCTGATTGAATAGATAGATTCAAATAACTAAATAACCTTAGAGGCTATATAAACGGTTCACTTGAATTTAATGAAAACTATCTAAATAAATAAACCAGTGAATAATTGAATAAACAAGTAAAAATAATTGGATTTATTTTCGATTGCAGCTGGCATCTTCGGACGCATTCTGCTGCGCAGCCAGTGCGACGTGAAATTAGAGTATTACAATCGCTGCAGCGAGTTCATGCGTCGCTTCATCGGCATCGAGGCGACGGATACAATATCGGGTGTTAGTCATAGCTATGGGCACGGAGGCGCTACTGGAACCGGAGCTGGCGCCAGTTTGCAGACGCATTCCTGAAATTGAAGTGGTTAAATTATTTGTATACACCCACCCACATACACACACACACACACACACACACACACACACTGACACACACTGATGTATGAATGTAAAGTTAATTATTTATTAATTATTTTTAAATGCAATCCGGATGTGTATTTATATGCCTAGTTCTGTTGGCACGCTTCAAGATGATATATCCCTCTGTTCTCTGTTTTCAATGTTAATTGTTTATAGTACATTCGAGCATACCCACTGTACAATCCATCACAAAATACACAGTATCTTCGCCCATATTATATATAAATTATTGGGCGTTTTGGATTATTACTTACCATTGTATATTTACTTCCACGCAAACACACACACACACACTAACGGCTTCAATTTAAGATACATTTAACTTACCTAATTGCATTTTGTTGATTATTTTCATTGATTAATTAGTAAATAAGCGCATATTATTTAGGTGTGAAATAAACACTCATTATGGCAGTTAAACTATCAGCCAAACAATGCAAATTGTACTTTCTGCTGTTTCATTTATGGGGGGCTTTACAAATAAATAAAGAAATACTGAACAAATCTACGTAAAATCAACACAAAATAAATAAATTAAATTTTTATTATTTCCAATCCTACAAGCAATATAAAGTTTTAAATTTTTGCATTAGTAATTTTTCAAAATTACCAAAAATACAAAATAAATAATATAGCTTATTATTGCTATTACATGAATTTGAGCGCAATTGCGCCAACTTTGCCAACTGTGCCATTTTGGCGCCGAAATTGCTTGCCACGTTTATGAGCACTAAATTGGCTATCGATAAGACCGGCAATCGCTGCCATGATTTCGGCTAAATAATGCTAAATTAATGCTGTGAATTTAACAATTTGATATTATTAATTTCGTTGCACTTATATAATAATAATAATATTTATTAATATTATTACGGCACAAAACGCGGCATTTTGCAGCAGCTATCGATATACTGGTGGCGTGTATGACGCTTATCGATGTGCTGGTGTGCCATCTCTATAGCAATTTCGTGCAGCGCAAACGAATTAAAAATTTTTAGTGCGGTTTGAAAGTACAAAGAAAAAACAACGCTAGAATGTCCACTGAGGACGGAAACTTGCCACAAGGCGGCACTGCTGAGGCCGGGCCAGAGGAGGACGCCAGCCCGTATGCCGAAAATATTGCTGACACGCCTGAATCGCCGCCGCTGCCGTCGCAACAGTTGCAGTCGACGTCGCAGTCAACGCCGCAGTCGCCGGTTGCCGCTGATGATGCGAACGCCAGCAACGAGCTGAACACTAGCCTGGAGATCTCCGTCAGCTATGGCGAGGATGTGGGCGAGGTGGTGGCGGCAGCGGCGGAGGTGGGGGGCTGCGAGGGCACCATCAAGACCATGGAGGCGATGGAGGTGCAAGAGCTACAGGAGGCGCCGCGGGAGAGGCTCACCATGCAGCAAATGGCCGAGAACTACAGTCCCGTGTCGGAGGACAGCAACGGCAGCAGCGCCTCAGCCAGCTCTCATTCGGATGAGGGTAACGGGCAGCCGGAGGTGGAGGGGCATGGAGATGATGACGCCACACCAGAGGAGCAGGAGGATGAGGAGGAGGAGGAGGGTTCGCCCACCACGGTGGTCTTTGTGAGCGATATGAACGCCGACAATATTGAGACCATGGAGAGCGAAAGTGCCATCGATATTGTGGGCACAGCAGCAGGGGATGAGGGGCAAGCTGAGGCAGCAGCGCTAGCTGAAGTGGAAGCGGAACCGGAGGCAGAGGCTGCAACGGAGGTAAACGAGCGCAGCGAGTTCGCTGTGGTCACCGAAGTGCGAACCATTGTGCCGGCGCCCATGAAGCCCATAATGCTGCCCCATGTGGCACCCTATCTGGAGCCGTATGTGCAGCGTGTGGAAAGCAAAGCAATAGCAGCGAAGCGCAACGAATCTGGCACGGATTCGGAGACAGAATCCGAGGGGGAGCGCGCCGACGAGTCGCTGGAGATTGATGAGGAATCTGATGATGAGCGGGATGAGCAGCAAGATGCCGAAATGTCGGAAACGCCGGCATCACCAATCGAGCAGGAGGAGCAGGAGGATGACGATGATGACGATGACGATGACGATGACGATGATAATGAAGATGATGATGATGATGATGATGATGATATGGACGATCTGTTGCCGGCGTCCAAGCGCGATAAATACATGAATGTGCCAAAGAATCAGTTGGCGCCGGCGTTGAATCTGCTGAACGAGAGCATTGAGGAGATCTCCTCCACCAGCGAGGAGCTGAGCAGCAGCAGCACCGACGAGGAGGAGGAGGAGGAGGAGGGGGAGGAGCAGCAGCAGCAGACGAAGGGAGCTGCAGCCAAGATGGCAATACGCGTTGCAGATCGAATGGATGATGATGACGACGACGACGATGGGGATGAGGAGAATGCGCCTTATGCAACGGATGCTTATATGCGTCCGATGGCTCGTCAGGAGGAGGATTATTCATTGGCATCTGAAACGGACACTGTAACCGCCACGGAGACAACGGACGTGGAATGCGATTTGCCCACGCTGAAGATTGACATTAGCCAGAACTCCGATAAGATTTACTATATACGACGGCACGATGGCACCGTGCACGCTGGCCAGATACTGCAGGTGCGCACCACCGACAAGGGCGATGCATCCCATGAGTATTACGTGCACTATCGCGGTCTCAACAAGCGGCTGGACGAGTGGGTCAGCCGGCATCGCATCTCCGAGGATCCACACGAGCTAGGTGGCCAGCCGGTGGTGCTGCCCCCGCTGGACGAGAGTCCCAGCACCAGCGCCAGCGCCTTGGCCAATATGTCTGGACAGCAATCCCAATCCCAGTCTCAGTCCCAATCCCAACCACCGACGGCTGAGCGTTCGATGCGTGGAGCATTCAAGGATTACTATCTGTCGGCGACGGAGACAAATCGCTATGACTGCAGCGATCGCAAGATGACGCGCTATCAGAAGCGGCGCTACGATGAGATCAATCATGTGCAGAAGAGCCATGCGGAGATGACCGCCTCGCAGGCGGCGCTGGAAAAGGAGCACGAGTGCCTGACCAAGATCAAGTACATCGACAAGCTGCAGTTTGGCCACTACGAGATCGACACCTGGTACTTCAGCCCCTTTCCCGATGAGTACGGCCAGGCGAGGATTCTGTATGTCTGCGAGTATTGCCTCAAGTATATGAAGCTGGAGCGTACGTATCGGCATCATTTGGGGGATTGCAAGAAGCGGCATCCACCTGGTCGTCGCATCTATCACAAGGGCACCATTGCTGTCTTCGAGGTGGACGGCAAGGAGCAGCCGCTCTACTGCCAGCTGCTCTGCCTGATGGCCAAGCTCTTTCTCGACCACAAGGTGCTCTTCTTTGATATGCCGCCGTTCCTGTTCTATGTGCTCTGCGAGATCGATCGCCAAGGCTGCCACGTGGTCGGCTATTTCTCCAAGGAGAAGAAGTCGGCGGACAACAACAACGTGGCCTGCATTCTCGTCTTGCCGCCGCATCAGCGCAAGGGCTACGGCAAGCTACTGATCGCCTTCAGCTACGAGCTGTCCCGCAAGGAGGGGATCATCGGCAGTCCGGAGAAGCCTCTCTCCGATCTTGGCCGGCTCAGCTATCGCAGCTACTGGGCGTACACGCTCCTCGAGCTAATGCGCTCCAGCTGCAACAGTGAACAGATCACCATCAAGGAGCTGAGCACCGCCAGCGGCATCACCCACGACGACATCATCTACACCCTGCAGTCCATGAAGATGATCAAGTACTGGAAGGGACAGAACGTCATCTGCGTCACACCCAAGACCATCAACGATCACCTGCAGCTGCCGCAGTTCAAGAAGCCCAAGCTCACCATCGACGTCAACTGCCTCAACTGGCGGCCACACCAGTTCGCCGTGCCCCAGCCCACCCAGCCCAAACCGCCCCTCGTCTCCTCGCCCACCTTCTCTGCCAGGGCGGTCGTCTAGGGGCATCTAGGGGCATCTGTGGGGGGGCTTCTGCATGGCCTAAAGTCATTTTTTTTTCTCTAGTTTCTAAGCATACGAGTATAGCATCTAGGCATAGCTATAATACTAATACTGGACATATTATGAAATATTATTCTTTGTTTTTTGTTTGATTTAAAAAATTGAAAAATTTTAAATTCTCCCATATAGGGGCATCTAGGGAAGGCGTCTTACTTCCTCCTTTATAGACTAAAATCTTTTTTTTCTTTAGTTTCTAAGCATATAGTATATAGGCATAGCTATAATAATAATATTGAACATGTTATTAAACATTAATTTTTAATTTTTTTTTTTATTTATTGTAAAGTTTAAATTGACCGAAATACAAAAAACACGGAAAACTTAAAGCCTGCGTCTTATCTAAAATAACTATTTCTATATACATATACTCGAAACATGCTCGTTAAGAAGGTAAGAAAATCCAAATTCTACTGTTTTACCCCAAAACAATATTTTTTGTTTGTTTATTTCTTATATATGCTTACCCATTATCTATTATTTTTTGTATTTGTTGAGTTATAGTTAATAAAATAACTATTTTGGTTTGTTTATTAAAAAAGTTTTCTCTGTAACACAATCTTAAAAAACTTTTTATTGCTTTTATATTGTAGAATTAAAAGGAAGTAATAAGTTAATTCAGTTCAATTTCTAGTTTCTTGTTTTGTTGATATCCCAAATATACAAAGTTAAAGCCTTTTTATACCCTGTGCCCATTTGAAAAATGGGAGAAACAGGGTTAATAACTTTGTGCGAATGTATATTATAGTTATGCTACAATAGAAAAATTATAAAATATTTTATGTATTTCCATTCTGCATAATAAATTCTGGGCTGATTTAATAACAAACGGTAATTAGTGCGCACAACGCAACAATGCTCCCTCGAATCGCACGCGAACGCTCAAGTTAAAGCGATTATCGCTTGGTTGGAAATTGCTTTCTCGCTCTGACTCGCTTCGCTTTGACTCTGACATTTATCGAGCAATTCCATATGAAAGAGGAATATCGCTAAAAGACCATGTTCTGTTTTTTTGGTTCAAGAATATACAAAGTTAAGTAATCTTTCAAGATTATTCGTTCATTACAGAAAAATGAACTAAGGAACTAATTTCTTGAACGAAACTGCGATGGGCAACACTGTTGAGCACTTGCCACAATGTCGATTGTCGTTGGCGCAATCAGCTGTTCAAATCAACACTGGCCACCGCACACACATCGATAGGCCGATAGGCCCACTAGAGCTTGCTAAACATCGGATTTTACGAACATCGATGTTTTTTACAATGTTTGTAACCATAGATGTTTCCGATGTTTTGATGACAAAACATCGATGTAATCGATTCAACCCATAGAGTAACTACTCCAAGAGCCGAAATGTCCGCCCCTTTTTATCGATAGCAAAAGTTTTACAACTCAGATCGGCTCGTTCTGCTAAATAACAGACGGCTGGTCTGTTAAATAACAGGCTCGCTTCCATAACAATGTTATCTTAACAGACATGCTCGTTTGTTTTGATTTTCTTATTCTCTACCCACTCGACCGCATACCATACGATGGCGTACCGATGGCGTACCGAAGGCATGCCGACGGCGTTCCGACGGCATTCGTTTTGCATTATGTGGCTTCTGCTTGGTTTTTTGAGTTTTGAGTTTGTCTCTATTTCGTTTGGACAGTCGCACCGTAGATACTCTTTCAAATTGCCTTGAATTCCGCTGCCGCTAGATATAAGGCAATTTTTGTGAAGGGTATTGAGCAGTTAGCAATGAGAGCAAATTTATCTTGTTCGCTATGCTTTCGGTGTTCAGCGAGGTTGCCAAAAATTTCATTTGTGGCCTTGGCTGCGTTTGTTTCTACGTTTGCTTGTTGCCTATTAGTTCTCATTGTTATTTCGCTCGTTTACCAGAAGAGTGTCATAACTCAAAAAAGTTCGTTTCGAGATAAACGCGTTTAAAGTTTTCAAGCGCCGTGTATCTCCATACAAGGTGGAGCGATATATTCTCTTCTCACGCTGTGTGTGTTAAAGATAGGATAATGAAATTTTGACACAAGATAGATTAATATCCAACGAACATTACTGCATCATTAACTCAAATATCGCGTTTTTTGAGTTATGACACTCTTCTGGTAAACAGACGATTTGCTGTTGCTTGTGTGGCATTGGCTGGGCTGGCTTGTGTGGAAATGTATGTACATAAGTGCGTACCTGTTCGATGTATGGATTTTGTAAATGCTTTTTTACAGATGTGAGATTCGTAAACATTTTGTATGGCCTTATTATATTCAAATTTCAGCTAATTTTATTGCAAATTACCGTTTACATATATTTTTGTATTTATTTATATACATATATTAAATAATATAATATAAAAGTTATAATATTTATAAATCTTATCTTATCTTATCTATCTTATAGCAAATTCCTATATAAATGCATGCTTTTTTTTGTAATAATATTATTTTTTAAGTTCATAATAAAAATATAAAGGTGTCAATCCAAGAGGGAGCTGACTCTGGATAGTGCGGCGTAATCCTTGAACATGTAGTATGACCATTTTATTTAAATTTCAGCAAATTGTATTGCATATTATTGCAAATGCCCAATTTCAGATTCTTAAATATGAAAATTGTAAGCGAAGGCAATGCGTCCAAATTCACACACAAGCCCCTTACACACAAGCCATACATACATGCGTGCATATGTACATATGTGTGCACACGACAGCATGAGAGAAATACACAAAATGAAAGAAGGAAAGCAAAACAGAAAACATTTACAGCGAGCGCACACAGGCCTTGCTTTCAGTGATGATAGCCTGGTGTAAATCGAAGAGCGAGCTCACTCTGGATGCCACTGTTAAACAACAATCTGTTAAATAACATGATCCCATCCGGGTTGCAAAACTTCCACCGATAACGACACACAGTGGCTCAATAGCTAGATTTGGCGTGCCAAAAATGATTTCCCGCTAAACGAGATGCTGAATAAAAGTAATGTAATAATATTAGAGGAATATTTAATACTGTGTTTTAATGAATTTGGATAACTGGTTTAGTAGTTACAGACTCTCAAAGTTGAAAAAAATTTGTCATTTTGGTAAAACGGCCCTTTTTACGTGCAATTTGTCCAACTTTACTGGCGATAAACAAAAAAAAGTATAATAGAAATTGATTATGTGTGAATTTATATTTGTAATTAAACTTGTTTTAGATGTTATAAAACAAAAACAATTTCGATTTGTCGATTTCGGCATTTTTGCGGAATTATTTTGCGAAGTACCTGTTTTTGAGCATTTTTTTCAACTTTATATAGAGTTTCAAAATTTTGGGGCGATTTGGGTGAAAAACTGTGAATGACATCATATTCTGCAAATATTTCTTTACATATGTATTTCCAAAAGTTCAGCTGCGGGAAATTTGGTTTTTTAAAAAAAGACCCAACCAACCTGTGCGACGACAGGGGGGCGGACATTTCGGCTCTTGGATTAGTTACTCTATGAACAAATTAAAAAATTAACAAAACTTTCATTAACGAGATGTTTAGTTGGATAACAATATATATCTCCTAATCTAAGGTTTACATAATAAATCATAATATGGCGAAATTCAACCTAATCTAAGGATAACATACGGAAACACCAGCTCTCAAGTGTACATACGCTCGCCAAAATTCTATTGTGCATTTCACCGTTTTATTTTGCAATAATTGCTTTGCATAAATATATGCATAGCAATAATTCAAGTACGTACAAAAGCCCACCTGTATATACAGTGATGAACATAAAAAGATAGAAAAAGATTTGGAAATAAGTTATTACAGTTAATTAGAATATAGGTGTGCCAATAATTTTGTTCAGAAAAATTTGGACTTTTTTTTTTAATTCTAAGAAAATAATTATAAGAGATGTTAATATGAAATTAAACGGATTCAGTTGAAAATTGTCTATTCTATTCATATAAATTTAGTTTCAATCAAAAAATCAAAAATGGTCTCAAAGTGTAACATGCTTGTTGTGCCAATAATTATGTTCATCACTGTATGTCTATATTTCCATTTCTAATTAATATGTACGTATGTACATCCGTACTTGCAATATTCTTAACTTATCTTTTGCGTATTTGTCTATGTCTTGCTAAAGCACTGTTTCCACGCTTATAGAAATGTTATAAATTATTTTTTAATATAATTTATTTTGTTACACTTAAGATTTTGCCGCATTTCTTTCTGAAGAGTTTAAATCCGAATGCGTATATAAGAGGTATTTAAAAAATTCACGATTAATCGATGGTGATAGAAAAACACCGTTGTTTACATCGATGTAGGGAATTGCACATCGATTGTTGAATATCTTAAAAAAACATCGGTACATCGTCGATGCATCGCTGCTTTGACCAACCTCTAATTCCCACTCTCTTTGGCTGTGCCTGTCCTGTGCCTGTCGACAAAATCACAAACAAATCACGCAATTTTTGGAATTGCGTGAACTTTGAGCAATTTTTTGCCCGAAGAAGAAGAAGCAGAAATGTAAGTATGCCGCAAAAACTTGCAACTTGAAACTGCAGCTGCCCCGCTGACCGTAGACTGTGCTGTGTGTGTGTGTGTTTCCATTGCAGAGAAAATCCAGCTGAGCTGCAAAGCGCCGAATAAATTGTGCAATTTTTATACAAAAAAAAAAAAAAATTGAGCATGTCATTTTTGGCCTATAGGGAATCGAATGCCTCCAGCAGCAGCGATGCCACAAACAGCGACGTCGAGCTGCTCAGCGCCACCGACGAGGGCTCCATCTATGACCTGTTGGAAAATAGCGCTGCAGGCGCTGCACTGCAGGAGGGGGTGGAGCTGGGGACTGGTGGTGGGGGAGGGATACCGCCCCGTGCCATACCGCTGATTGATCTCACCAATGGGTCGCCCCGTGCGCCCCGTGTGCCCCGTGCGCTCCGTGCGCCCCACACCCGTTGCACCCGCAACACTCAGCCGATTGCCATCATCGATCTGTGCAGCCCCGTGCGCCCCAGCGTGGATCGCGTGCCTGTGAAGGAGGCGGAGTACAACGCCTACAAGTGCCCGGTGTGCCTGGACCCCGTCACCAAGCGGCTGCCCATGTCGACCAAGTGCGGACACGTCTTCTGCAAGGAGTGCATCGAGAACGCGTTGAAGATTGTCAAGAACTGCCCACTGTGCAAAAAGAAAATCACCGCCCGCCAGCTCATGCGCGTCTTCGTCTAGGGCAGCAGTTTTTATAGCAAGTTATTTGATTTTTAGTTTTTTTTTGTTTTTTGTTTAGTTTCTAGTCGAGCTGTTATAAGAACTCTGTTAACATACATATATACGCTTGCACCAAATCATTCGCATTGAATAAACATTTCCATCACGCATTCACTTTATATACATATACATATGTACATATCATTTATCATTTATTGCATTTTGGCCAAGATTTTATGCAATTTGCCCATAGCCATTAAGTTTTTGTTTTTAGTTTGTAAATACATACTGTTTATTTTATTTTTAAATTTTATATTATACATATACATATGTATACAAGTATATATTTCGATAGAAACCCATTGAGCTGTTGTACGGTGCACTCGAAGCGTGTTCATAAGTATTTGTATACCGTAGTTAGACTGAGCGGCTTATTCGAAAACATGATGCATCATGTTTAATCAAAAAGTAAGCAAACAAGAAAACACACAAATTAATGTGTTACGTTATACCCTTTGGTGATTTGAATGCGCTTTTTAGGATAGTTAAAACTTTTCAAATAAAATATATATTTTTACCCATTTTAATGGGTGCACGGCATAACAAAGGGAAACAATATTTAAAAAGGTGCACGTTTTTTGCGCTTTTCATTCATTTCGCTTATTTTCATTTCAGTCATTTTTTTGCGGTCGTTTTTTGAAGTGTAAGCTGTAATAATCAGCTGTTCGCTTATCGAAATGACATGTTTTTGTATCGAAAATTCTAGATTGTATCGAAATACTAGGCAAGACTCAGCCGCACTTGTCGCATCTTGAAATATGCTGCTCTTCTACCCAATAGAGGTTTATGGCTTACGCTGCGTATTCATATTGCACAAACTAATTTGTGATGCATATGTACATAACTCGGTATAAGCAGCGTACAAATTGCAGACCAATCGATATATACTATGTGCTTGCAATAAAGTCAAATCGAGCTTCTGTCACGTGTTTGTCAGTTGCAGGTCAATTGCAGGAATGTATCTGTTGTTTGGCAGTGCAAGTTTTTCTTGAAAATATTGCTTAACAGAGACAGCATTTGAAAAAAATCTTATTGCGTATTTATGAACAAGCCAAATCGATAGTTCGATTAACGCAGCAGTCGATAGAACAATGCTGAGCTTCTGTCACGTTGCGTTCGATGCTGCGATAAGTATTTGTGCCTTGCAGGCCAATCGATACATTTGCGGGCTGAAATTTGTTTGCGATTTAATTTAGTTTTCGTTTTAGCTTTGGCGCAATAAGTGTTTGTCAATTGTAAATAACGATAAGCACAGCATTCGAAAAAAAAAACATGGCGTATTTGTGAACAAGCCAAATCATAGTTCGATTACCGCAGCAGTCAATAGAATCACACTGAGCTTCTGTCACGTTGCGTGCGATGCTGCGATAAGTATTTGTGCCTGCAGACCAATCGATACATTTGCGGGGTGAAATTTGTTTGCGATTTAATTTAGTTTTCGTTTTAGCTTTGGCGCAATAAGTGTTTGTCAATTGTAAATAACGATAAGCACAGCATTCGAAAAACAAAAACATGGCGTATTTGTGAACAAGCCAAATCATAGTTCGATTACCGCAGCAGTCAATAGAATCACACTGAGCTTCTGTCACGTTGCGTGCGATGCTGCGATAAGTATTTGTGCCTGCAGACCAATCGATACATTTGCGGGGTGAAATTTGTTTGCGATTTAATTTGGTTTTCGTTTTGGGCTTGGCCTGCGGTTTGAGGACAAAAGGAAAAGCCGTAGCTGGAACAATGGGCCTACTCTCGGATCCGTCGCTGTCCACGCACAACAAGCTGGTCGACAACGTGGCCAAGCACGTGCGCAAGCTGTGCTACGCCTTCTACGCGGCAGGCGTGGTCTGGTTCATGTGCCTGGCTCTGCCCGAGTTCAATCACGGCACCTACTTGTCGGAGAACGCGCTCTCCCCCGGTGAGTTAGGACGCCTTATCTATATTGATTGATTGATTGATTGATTGATTGGTTGACTGGCAGGTCTGGTGTATCCGGAAATACGCATCGAGTCGAATCGGCTGGCGCTGCAGCTGCTGGAGGAGCTCCAGCGGGAGCGTCGGGAGCATACGACAACAACCCCGCACGCCTGGATCGCGGCCAAATTCAATGAGCTCGGTCTGGAGACACACACGCATAACTACACGCTGCGGTATCCGTTTGGCCAGGGCAAACAGTTCCATGGCAAAAATATCTACGGCATTCTGCGTGCCCCTCGCATAGGTTCCACCGAGGGCATCGTCTTCTCTGCGCCGTACCGTGCGCCCAGCTCGGTGCACGTGGACATCACGCCCAGTGTGCCGCTGCTGCTGGCCTTTGCCGACTTTGCCAGACGTAGGTTGAATCGATCTTTCCTTTTTCCTGAGCTTTAAACTTTGTTTTGGCCTTAGGTAAAAACTATTGGGCCAAGGATCTGATATTTCTGGTCACGGAGCAGGAGCAGCTGGGCATGCAGGCCTGGCTGCAGGCCTACCACGATGGCGACTCCAACTTCAACTTGGACTCGGATTCCGATTCCGATATCGGCTATTTGCGCACTGGCAATCTGCCGGCACGCTCTGGATCGCTGCAGGCGGCGCTGAACATTGAGGTGCAGGATTTGGATGTCGATTATGTTGATGTGAAGATTGAGGGGCTCAACGGCAAGCTCCCCAATCTGGATATGTTCAATCTGGTGCAGCGCATCATGGCACGCGAGGGCGTCACCTCTGGCTACAAGCAGTCGCCGCGTCGCAAGCGTCGCTCCCAACTGTCTAGCTTCGAGCAGAATCTGCGCCAAATGCTTGCGATGCTGTCCACCCAATCCTCGGGCATACCAACTGGCAATCATGGCCTGTTCCATCGCTATCGCATCGATGCGCTGACCATTGCCGCCGCCAAACGCATCACCAACTCCAACGGCAAGAGCAATCCCAGCGCATCCGCTGTGCCGCTGCTGAAGGCCATCGAGGGCATCGCACGCAGCCTGAACAATCTGCTGGAGCGATTTCATCAGAGCTTCTTCTTCTACGTGATCGTGCACAACGATCGCTACATATCCATTGGCGACTACATGCCGGCGCTGGTCGCCCTCGTTGCCTGCGCCTTCCTCAAGGCCTATCTCACCTGGTCGACGCTGGGCAACAGCGATAACCAGACGACGACAGCGACTACCAGGCCAAGTCTGCCCTACGGCTCCGTTCTGGTTTATCTGACCGTCGCCTTTGTCATCGGCTACTACGCCAACGTGATGCCGCTGCAGGATTATCTACTGCAGCTGCCGCTGGGCGCCGCTCCGCTCACATCCGCCGTGCTGCTGGCTCTGGGCGTGTTGGGTTTGCTGCTGCCGTTTGTTGCGGTGCTGCCGGCCGGTGGCTTGGAGCTGCTGCACATTGGCATGCTGCTCATCTATGGCTGTGCTTTGATCGTGATCGGGCTGCTCAACTTCTCGCTGGGGTTCTTTGTGGCGGTGCTAACGATGCCGCTGATCATTGCCCTCGATCCGAGCGCTGAGATCAGCCGCAAGCTGCGCCCCCTGCTGCGCCTGTGGACGCTGCTGCTCAATCCGCTGCTTGTCGTCTATGGCATTGTCTTCGTCCTGAGCTTCTATCAGTTCCCGGAGCTGACGCTGCAGCAGCTGCTGCTGCGTGCCGCCACAGCTGCCATGGACGCAGCCGCATTCGCGCTCATTGACTCTGTGGTAAGTCGGCAGCTATTATTCCAGCATTCTCAACATTCTAACGCTCTCTCTACTCCCTCCCTCCAGATCTACGGCAATTGGCTGTACTTTGCCATTTGCGGCATCTTTCTGCCCCTGTGGACCGTCTGCTGGACCCTGGCGCTGGCCAAACGCACCGCTGCAATCGCCCAAAACTAATTACGATTCCAAAGACAACTAATTACCATTCATAACTGCTGTTTCCATCGCTAGTATCATTAAACCAACTACGTATTTACTATATGTAATTGTTGAAGTTTTTAACTTATATTTAAAATAGCATAGGGTACAGGATATTCTGGAGTCGGGCGCGTACGTCTTATATTCTGTACCATAGCTCACGCTCGCCGGTATATTTTACAGTATTCTCTTATTTATGGACCGATTAGGTGAAATTTACAGAATTGGTAGTTATTAAGCATCTCTACAGTCGATAGATTTGTATGTTTTTAATTGTTCAAATGTATTCTATTTGTGGGCATTGTTCGCGGTAGGGGCGTGGCATCCAAGATTTTAAATAAACTTGATCTGCGTATGGTATACAATTTTCGGACAGACAGGCAGACAGGGCTATATCGACTCAACTCGTCATCCTAATCAAGAATATATATACTTTGCGGGGTCTGCCACGCCTCCTTCTGCCTGTTACATACATTCTGACAAAGTTATTAACCCTGTTTTTCCCATTTTTCAAATGGGCACAGGGTATAACAACTAACCACAAAGCAGATCCGTCGAGAGGAAGGAAACAGTCAAGACCTTGAAAAAACATGCGCAAACAAATCGATTCCCAATAAAAAAGTATCGATTGAATTGAATCGAATCTCTGTTCTACCTCTTGCTGCTGCTATGGATCCAAAGAAAACTTAAAACTCATATTTGCTGTTTGCATCGCCAGTTTTATTAAACGAACTACGTAGTTCTAAAATTGTTGGAATTCTTAGACCTTAGACAGAATCATTTGTGCGGCCAAATCGAATTCAAATTGTAAATCGAAATCAAAATTTAAATGCTGAACTAAACTAGTCCACTTCCACTTCAGTCTGCTCCCGCTCCTGGGCAGTCTGATTGTTCGAGGGCATGGCGGAATCGGAGGCGAAAACGTTGCCACAAAATATGGGAGATATGCGCTGTAGAGCGCCTTGGCAGCGCTCCATCAGATCGCTGAGATCACGGCCATGGCATGAGGCATTGAGGGCATCGAACAGTGCATCCATGGATCGTGTATCGGCCTCCATCTCGATTTGCAGCAGCGTATTGAGATCGCGCTGTTGCTCGATTTGGTTGATCATGTCCAGGGACAACTGCGTGGCGTTGGCTATCATCTCGTCCAGCTGCCTGTCGGTGTTTTGATACAGCTCCCTCAGCTCTGCAATCATGCCCAGATTGCGTGGCGACGGAGGCGGCGGCGGTGATGACTCCGAACCCTTGCGAGGCTTCCGCAGAGTGGCCCCGATGCCAGCCCTCAATTTGGATCTTATATTGCCAGCCGATGCGACCATATGTGATCCTGTTGCATTGAAACTGGCATTGGCCTCAAGCGTTCGCTGGGAGCTGCTTTCTTCGACATTGATCTCGATTGTGGACACGCTGTCGAAGTTCAGTTGCCTGGCATGATCTACCAGCTCGAACATTGCCTGCTCGATCTTCACCTGGCGCCGAAAATTGCTCACGTTTCGCACATCCATATTGGAAAATTGTTAATTGCCAAGGTCGCTAAATGTAGAGTTTCAACAATGTTTGCCTGTAACTGAGGCAGCAGAATTTCAATTATGTTGAGAGTTTCGCTGAAATCGCAGGTTTCGCTTACGTGTAATCTTGGCAATAATCCTATAGATTTTGAACGACTGAATTGTAGGGCAAACTACATAGAAATGTGATTTACAAACGGATAATCTCGGACATGTCAAGGCCTATTCATTAACTTACGTTTTAAACATGCAACTCAAAATTTGATTCATGTTAATGGAAATTCATGTCCGTTAGCAGATCTGGCTGGAAACTTGCCTAATTGCCAGCACTTGCTAAAGCAGCGGGCGGCTAAACAGCATGCGCTGTTGCCTATTTTCATAGGCGTACAGCGATTTAAAATTGAGTTCTTAAAGTTTGATGCTCTGTTTAATTTGGTTGTACGTATTGTAGCTGGGTGTATACCATATGTGAATGAAGTTCATTTCAAATATTGGGCGTCAAACCCTCTACAACCTAATCAATAAAAAATCCTATTCAAAGTCGAATTACAAGCGAAATATGAAACAGAAGTTTGTTATTCAGAATATATGCTATTTACCATTAAGTTTAACTAAACTTTAATCTTTCGCTTCAATAGAACATCCATTTTTTTGATTGTTTTTTTGTTGTTGTTTTATTGTTAATATTAGTTGTATAATTATATATAATATTTATATGTTGATATCGCATTTCGCTTGCCGCTGTTGAGAGTTAGTAATTGGTTCGTAACTTTGCTCGCTTACAATTGAGAATAATATATACATATATATATATATATATATATATATATATATATATATATATATTCTATATATATATATATATATATGTTTAGATAGTGTTTTTTTCCGGGTAATAACATTTTCTTCTCAACATAACTCAGCGGGGTTAGTAAGGGTTTGCGCCTGGTAATTGCTTGATTTTCTTTTCTCTCGCTTGTTAAAGTTAAATTACAAAAAAATATGTTTATATATATGTATATATATATGTATATGACAAAGATATCAACAAATATTGCATAGTTTTCTTGCTCTTTTCAAGTTCAATAACAAAGTATAATAATATAATAATAATCAAAGTAATAGAATTCAAAATGATTAAACGGAAATCGAAAATCATAAATCAAAAATAAAAAATAAAAAATAAAACAAAACACAAAATTGTTGCAGATGCTCTACTCTAGCCCTTGCTCTTCCTCTTGCTCTTGATCTGGCTCAATTGGATGCCATTTGTGGTTAATTAACTGTGGGTCGCATTCTGCTGAAGCTAAACAAGCCAAACGCTTGCTTCTAGCCAAATAATGTTTCATGAATAGCTATTGATTAGTTCTGGTGGCCCAAGTGATGCTGTTGCTGTTGTTGTTGCTGTTGTTCAATTACTGGCAATTGCGAAAACGACGGTAGATACTCTGCACGTAGACAAAGACGCACTTCCAGTCGGGTCGGCTCATTTCCACCATGTCTTCCACGTCTAGTAGGGGCGCAATGCCAGCTTTCTCACTGTGGAACGTATTGCATTAGTAATGGCTACTCTTATCGATATTTTCGATATCTTTGGGCTTGCAGTTTTGCTTTAAATTTCTCAAATGTTTATATTTGTAATAAATTAAGGTTTAATTAATTAATTAATTTTTATTTTTCATATTAAACAAGAGATTATAGAAATTCTTTAACTATTTAAATTGTTATCACAATTTTGGTAGCTCAATACAAGAAAAAGAATTGGAGGTGAAAAAGCTCTAAAGGAGGTCTCACATTGGATCAATCAAGAGATTATATACCTTCTTCAACCATTTAAATTATTATCAATTATATAATCAAACGAAACAGATTATTTAAAATTAATTTAATTGAAATTTGAATTTGTAAACAAGAACAAAGCAAAACCCTTGTCGATACGTTTAATATAAACAGCTGATCGATAATATCGATGCTATCCCCCAACTGTACCCCGATACTCACTCTGCAACGCCAAAGGCCAGCTCGAAGTTGTGTCGGCGTGTTTGTTTGGTTAGTTTGCTGTAGTCGAATGCATCTGGCAAGAAGTGATGGATTAACGCACAAAAGGCCAGGCCGTCGGACCAGCTCGAGCTAAAGTTGCTTATTTGGACGTTCTGCGAATAATAGGCGAAATTAGCACATGAATAATGTTCCGATAAGCCATATACATGCATACATGGATACATACACGCTTATACCTATACTATGTAAGTACGAGCGTATGTATTCGAGCTGGATTCGATCTTTGATATTGCAGAATCGTTCTGTTCGATGATTAATCAAAATTCGATTTGTTTGAACAAACAAAAAACAAACAAAAACAACTAAGGACGAAGCAGATCGATCGGAACTAACAGACAGTGGCAGACCCTGAATTTGATTCTCAAATAAAAAATAATCGATTTAATCGAATCGTTATCGAATCGAAGTATGTATGTATACGTATGTATGTATGCATGTCAAAGGCGCGTATGTATTTCGTTTGGCAGCAGCGGCAATGAAGCAACTTAATTTAATTATTATTTTCGAATACTATTATTAGCAATTAACTATTAGCTATTAATTATTAAGTATGAATTATGGATTATTCATTTCATCAGTTGCATGTCTAAGCCAGCCCCAAAAGCAACAGCAGCTACAATTAAAAGCAGCAACGAGCGTACATAGCTACTTATTTATGTATGTATGTATTTGGCAACAACAAGAACAACAACAACAAAAGTAAAAGCTGCGCTCTGGCTAGAGAAAAGAGAGAGAGAGAGAGAGAGAGAGAGAGAGAGAGAAAAAGAAAGAAAGCGAGAGCGAGAGAGAGAGCGCGCGAGTTAGCGTGAGGGAGTCCTGAGCAGGGTTGCCAATTACTTTTACGAAAAAGCTGTTTTTAGCAAAAAGCAAAAGAAAAGCCAGAAATTAGCTATAATTCTGAAGTTTGTTTATCTGGCTCTTCAACCACAATTGGGCTCGTAAACTCATAAATTCAAATTTATTTTCGAACATGATCGAAGGATAATGAAAGTTATAACTATATAATTATCATTATTTAATTGCAGCTATAGTGAAAAATAATCGTTTCTCATTACATAAATCGAACAATAAGCGAAAAACAAGTTTAATTATTTTTGAAAAAGGCAGAGTTGTAGCAGTTTTTTTTTAATTTTGCTAGCTTTAAAAACAGCCAGATTTGACGAAAAAAAAATCGATTTGGCAACACTGTTGATGAGCTCAGCACAGGCGTATGCGTGTGTGTGTTTGTGTGTCTCTGTGTGTTTGTTTGGTTGATGCGTGTGTGTGTGTGTGTGTGTGTGTGTATGAAATCAAAAGCTCAGCCAACGGTTAGTTTTTGTTTTTGTTTTTGTTTGGACTGTGGAACCTAAGCGTTAGATTTTGGTTAATCGAATTTATTCATTTATTTTGGCAAATGCAATAAAAATGTGCAACAAACGAACGGCAACAAAAATCAAATCAAACAACGAAATAAAAGGAAATAGTATAACAAACTAGGGCTGGTTTTTTTTGTTTTGTTTTTTTTTTTATAGGTTTTTTAGGTTGTGGATACCTCATATTCCTGCGTTTTGTGCTGACACCACTGCAGAAGCTGATCCTTGACAGTGGCGGCGCGAGCATTTAATGCCGGATCGGTAAATTTGAATAACGGTGCTGAACCGCCTGGGGTCGTGGGTGTGCTTGTTGCTGAAGATGATCTGAACAAAATGATTTAAGGTTGGAGGGGCAGACGTTTTAGCGAAACTCATCACACAAGATTTCAATGTACAATGTTTCTTAAATTCTTTGTTTTTTTTGCTTATACTTTATTGTTTAGCGTGTAAATGTGTGTGTGTGTGTGTGAGTTAGCAGGAAACAACAACAACTAATATTACCAACATAGGATAATGAGTTCACTAAATAATGCTTGTGTTTACTGTACTTAATTCTTCTGGGGACAGAAATAGAGAAAGAAAATAAAACGAAGCGAAATGAAATGAAACGAAACGAGACGACAGAGGAGAACAAAGATAAAAGAAGGTACAAAAAGTGCTGCCAACAAACCTAAAACAGTCGGAAATAAACCCTAGGCATAGAGCACGCATTGTTTGCCAACACCACAAAATGGAGGAAGGTAGGAGAATGAGTCATAATAAGTGCAGGGTGAGTGTGTGTGGGGAAGTGAGAGTGTGCGTGTGATCGTCCTAAACCAGCTTTATGTATGTGTGTATGTATGTGGAGCAGAAAATGCAAACATAATGTAATTAACAAAGCACTGTTAACAGTGGCTTATGGCAGCGTTGCCAGATGGCTTACAACTAAGTTTATGCGGCGTATGGCATGAATTAAAGAATCACGCAATGACAATAGGAAATTAAGAAAAAATTACAGCTGGTTTGAAACTACAATTATTATTTTATATAAATATAATCCTAAAACAGAAAAAATTCAAATTTTTTCATTGGTGATAAAAGTATTGTGAAGTTAAAACAAATGTTTAAAAAAATTACAAAATAAAATAACTCAACAGAACTCTGTTTAAAAAGCTCCCAAATAGCTGGCTCTTTACCGTAAAAAGCTTTAAAGCTCACAATTTATTTTTATTAGGTAAAACGTTTTGAGATTCTTTGCGCCTGAATTCATAGCCTACTTCTTAGGGCACATGAAACGGTGCTTGTGCTCATAGACCGTGAAAACAATTCATGAATTAAATGCATAAACTGGGCCACGCATAAACGCAGTTGTAATTCAATCAATTCTGTGTACGATTTTGTTTGCTTTCTGTATTCACTTGTAGTAAATGTGCTTAACTAAAGTATTGAATAATAATTGAATGTATTATTTTTAAAACAAATATATAGCTTGGACTTACTTTTGAGCCTGCTGTTGGGCAGCTGCCTTATCGAGCTGCTTGAATTTGGCCAGCGGAGAAATGTTTTTGGAGGCAGCGTTGCCGCTTACAGTGCGTGTGGTAACTACAATAATATCAATATTTGTATTATATTTATATTTATATTTATATTAATATTAATATTTTATTGATAATAGCTAAAATAATAGGTTATTAAATGTTATGGCTGCAAACCCAAATAATTTCGGAATTATAGTTGTATAAGATCCATTCGTATATCTAGCAGTTGGTACCTTTTGTTGTTGTTGTGGTGACAACTGCGCCGCCATCCTTGGACCTCGTCTCGGTGCGTTCACTGGTCGTTGAGCTTTGTTGCTTCTGTTGTGCTGTGATGAAGATAATGTATTTTAAACGAATTGTTGTTGTTGGCCACACACACGCACACACACACACACACACACAGAAAGAGAGAGAGAGAGAGAGACAGAAAGAACAGGGAGAAAAAAGAAGCAATAATTACAAGAATTAGTCACATGCAATCAATATAAAAGCAACACTATTTAATGTACATAGTTAAAGTCAATAGAAATTGTTCCAGAAGAAAAAGAACACGTTAGAATTGTTATACAGCTTACTGGGATTATTAATAATATATGATATATATTTTGTATCTTGGCTTAAACTAGACTACGGCAAGCAACAGAAATAACACGTGCCAAGGAAACAAAGCTAATTTACATTTGCACTTGTCTCCAATTGCTACACAAATCACAAATCACAAATCACAAATCACAAATCACAAATCACAAATCAAAAATCACAAAAATCAATATTCAGCTAAATTCAAATAGTTTATTAAGGTGTCAGCGCTGTGAAAACTGGCGCACTACGGCAACTCTGGCCAAGCGCGCTTGATGCCGCTTCATGCCGGACGTTCCACAAAAAACAGTTAACACACACACAGAACACGGAGTGTCATTTTGTGGTTGGTGTTCATGATGCTGGTGGTGCTGGGTGCTGGTGGTGCAAAAGTCGCTGGATTACAGTATCTACTTAAACGGTACAGTCGCAACCAAAACATGCATGCAACCGTTCTATGTACAGCTTGAACGCAATTAATACAAATTCGAGTAGAGCGAAGTATGAGGCATGCAACAGTAATGAGCAAAATAACTGAACGTCGAAAGCGAAGAAGGAACCAGCACAGCAAACTGGGCAGCTGAGCTGTGGCAATCATTTAGAAAATTGAAAAAAATTAAAACAAAACGTATGGTAAAAATCTGGGATTCTCGAATAATTGCCTCAAATGTATATACACAAAAGGACTGCAACAGAAACAGAGACATATGAGAGACAAGAAGAGTCTAATTAAAGTGATTTATCAGGAGGGACAACATGGGATTTGCATCAATTCATATATTAATTTCGTGTAATGTTTATTTTTTTTTCATGTTTGTTTTCGCTGGACCAACCAACCAATCAACTAGCCAATAATATGTAGCGGAACAAAGTGGAACGAAACGATAACAAAAACGATAAAAAGCGCCTAACTTTGTACAGTTCTTGCAATTCTTGGGGGAATAGGTCGAAACGGTCGAACGGCAACGGCAGGCAGATAAATAAATGAAAGAAAAGAGTTAAGTTAAATAAATGAAAACAAATATACGCAAATATTTAAAATATATATATATATATATATTTATATTATTTATATATATATTTATTTAAAAAGTATAATGTGGAGAACGGTATTTGATATATATATGCGGTTAGGCCAGGGCGTAGTGTGGGTAGCAATGGTAGTACATGGAATGCGCGCAAAAATAAGATGGCAACGCTGTGTCTGGGCATTTTTACATATTTTCGATTGCTTAGTACATTTAAATATTTGGATCTCACTCACAAATTGTGGCATTTTGGCTGCTGCTGCTGCTTTTCATTTCATTTGATCGTTAACATTTGGAATATTTGCGGTTGTTGTTGTTGTTGTTTTATTCTCATTTTCTTGTTCTTTTTTTCTTTTGGCATCCTGCGGTTGGGACAGCGCAGCAAACTCGGCAGTGTGTTGATTTATGTGTGTGTGGGGGGAGTGTGTGCATTATCTTTTACTATATCTTTTTTTGTTTTTTTTTTTTATCTTATGTTATTCAGAGCAAAAATGAAAAGAAAAATAAACCCCTGATGTGGTCCCTCCTGGACGCGAGATGAAAACTTAACGAAACTTAACGAACTTGACGATCTAACAGTAGTTTTTTGGCATTGGAGTAGAGGAACTAAACGATAACGATAACGGTAACGATAACGATAACGATAAGGATAACGATAACCTAAGCCTAGGCTGTAATTGATTTAACAGTAGGTTTACAGTAACAGTGCGCTAACAGTACGGACTCGTTGCAGTGTGCTGTGTTGTTGTTGTTTTGTTTGTTGCATGAAGGTCGTATGTTAGGTCGTTTGCTTGTGTCCAGTTGCGTCTCGCTGGGCGGCTCAAACTGGAATGGCTGCTTGTGTGTGTGAGCGAGTATGTGAGCGAGCGAGTCGGTGAGAGAAAGACAGAGAAAGAGAGAGAGAGCGAATTGGTGTGTCAAAGAATCAAAATCGAAAACGAACAATCGATAACAATCGATGGAGAGCAGATCGATTGCTTTATGCGCCCAGCATTAACTGCTCGAATGCATCCTCCACATTGCTCTCATCCAGCAGATGGATATGCGCAATATGCGGCATTGTGGCACTGCGACTGAGGCCACCACCAACCGTTGCACCACCAACCGTTCCAACCGTTGCACCACGACACAGACCCGCCGTGGAAACATTACCATTAGAGCACGTGCTTAAGGAGCTCAGCGACTTGCGTGCCGTCGACAGTTTCTCACTTGTCTTGGTGCGATTGATGGCGGATTTCCGGGTGGATGACGATGAGGATGAGGATGTGGTTGTTGCTGATGCTGTTGCTGTTGCTGTTGCAGCTGTTGCTGTGGCGCTGCTGAGGTGCAGCTGCTCCAGCTGCAAGCCTGTGGGCGACTTTTGGCCTGAGAAGTAAGCGGCCACCGTGCGCTGCTTCTCGTTGAGCTGCTCTTTCTTGATGCCGGCCTCGTAGAGCTTGGGCAGCGCCAGCGAATGCCCCGACTTGGTGCGTCGCAGCTCCCCGGGGGCAGCGGGGGGAGTATAGCGCACATTGGCAACGCTGCTGCCCGCTGGCAACTGTTGCTGCTGCTGCTGGCAGATCTGATGCCACGAATCGCATTTGCTCAGCCGATTCAATCGCGTGTTGCTCTGGTACTGCTGCTGCTGCTGCTGCTGCTGCTGCAGTTGCTCCTCCTGACTGCGCTGGCGGCTCAGCGAGCTGAAGGCGCTCACATTGTTGAAGACGATGTTGCGCGGTATCTGCTCCTCCGGCGTAGGCTCCGCCTGTGGCGGCTGAGGCGTGGCAGGTGTGGTAACAATCGTTGGCTTGTGTTGCTGTTGCTGCTGTTGGTGCTGCTGCTGCTGCTGCTGTTGTTGGTTGCTCATCTGCGGACTCTGATAGGCATTGGGCACATAATGATGCCGCTGCGGTGGGCCGAATTTCTTCAGCAGTGGCGCCTGCTCCTTGGGCAGCGATGACTTCACAATATCCGGCGTATCCGACGGCGCCGACGATTTGTACACCTGCTGCTCATAGTAGGAGTGCTGCTGCTGCTCCCCCCGCTGCTCCAGCACATTGCCCACACTCTTGCGACGCAGCTGCTGCAGTTTGAGTTGCTGCTGCTGTTGGTGCTGCTGTTGCAACTGCTGCTGATGTTGTAGCTGCACATCGTAGCTGCTCTCGCTGATGGTATGCGAGCGTATGCTTAATCTGGGACGCTGTGCAGCTGCTGTTGTTGGCAGAGGTTGTTGTTGCTGCTGTAGCTGCAGCTGTTGCTGTTGTAGCTGTTGCTCTTGCAGCTGTTGCTGTTGTAGCTGTTGCTGTTGTAGCTGTTGCTCTTGCAGCTGTTGCTGTTTCAGCTGTTGCTGTTGCAGCTGTTGCTGTTGCTGTTGCAGCTGCTGCTGTTGTAGCTGTTGCTGTTGCTGCTTTAACTGTTGCTGTTGTAGCTGCTGCTGTTTCTGCTGCTGCTGTAACTGTTGCTGTTGTAGCTGCTGCTGTTTCTGCTGCTGCTGTAACTGTTGCTGCTGTATCTGTTGCTGTTGCTGCTGCTGTGGCTTTGGCGCCAGCTGCGGCTTGTTGCTGCGATCTACTGGAGGCGGCGCTGCTGCTGCTGTTGCTGCTGCTGCTGCTGTTGCTGTTGCCGAGTGGTGCATGGGATTCGCTGTCCACTGCGTCTGCGAGTAGCTGGAACTGGTGTTGGAGTGCTCCGAGAGGCGCCTCCGCCGGCTGAGGCTCAGGCTGTGCTCCTGCTCGTCGGCCGAATCCTCCAGCGGATAGGTGACGACGTAGCTGCTCTGCGCCTCCGCCAGGTAGGCGGGCTGGCTGAGTGTTGGCGTTGGAGGCGCCTGATATTGCGGCTTGCGTTGCGCCTCGAATTTGCTGAGCTGCGGAAAGAGGGGCGCCACCAGCGGCGCCTGGTACTGCCGACCATCCGGCGATAGACAGCCCGTAGGTGTGACCGATGTTGCTGTTGTTCTTGTGGCTGTTGCTGTGGCAGCTGCTGTTGGCGTTGACTGCGCTCCGTTGCCGCCCAGCTGCTTCATGGTGTAAAGCAGAGACTTGGCCGCCCGGGAGTTGCGGCCGTACACCTCGTCGTCGCTGACGTGGGCGGTGCGGCGTGCGGCGACCGTCACGGCGGTTTGGCTACGCGGCTTGCGCATGACCTTGATCTCGGCGCGATATTCGTGCATTTGATTGTCCGAGTCCAGATCGAGATCGTCGTCCGTGTTGTCGGTCATCGCTGGCGCCGGACTGTCCATCGGACTGCCGTAGTCGTACAGCGGCGTCGTGGACGTGGCCGTGGGCAGATACGTGGGATTGGCGCTGGTCAGCACGAGTGGTGCAGCAAGCGGATTGGTCAGCGGCTCCAGCGCGCTTGAGCTGCTCAGGCAGGGCTGGCTGCGATAATGCGTTGCCGATTGCAGCAGATTGCTGCGTGGTGCTGCATAGCTGAAGGAGATGTTGGTGGGTGGTGGCGGCGGTGCTGCATAGAGCTGCTGCTGCTGATGTTGCTGCTGCTGCTGTTGCTGCTGCTGCTGTTGCTGATGCTGCTGTTGCTGCGGTGGTTGCATGGCATTGGGCAGCGAGGGACGCTTCTTGAACTCGCTGAAGGCGAGTGGCGCAGCCGGCGCCTTGCAGCGCAGCGAATTGTGGCGCTGCAGATAGCCAGCAGCAGCACCACCGTTGGCGGCATGCTGGTGGTGCAGCTGCGGCTGCTGCTGCTGCTGTTGTTCCTGCTCCAGATTGTCGCGCAGCGAACGCTGCTCAAAGTGGTGCGCCTTGCGTCGGAAATCGCTGTTGTCCACGCGTGGTTTGGCCACCCAGGGCAGCCCGATGGGCGAGTTGGCGGTGGTGGAGGCCGGCGAGGGCGTCGGAGAGCTGAGGCTGTTGTTGTTGCAGCCGCCGCCACGTGGCAGCAGATGTTGCTCCCGTTCCCGTTGCGGTGTTGGTGGCTTCATTGGCCCAGCACCGCCTTGATCAATGGGCCGAAAGACGGATTGTGGTGCGTGTATGAACTGATTCAGTGGTTGCGTCTGCATGCGCAGCTCCATCTCCTGGCGTCGCTGCCGCTCCAGCTGCTCCTGCTGCTGCCGCTGGCGCTGCAACTGCTGCTGCCGCTCGAGCTGCTGCCGCTCCAGCTGCTGCTCAAAGTATTCGCGTTGGAGGCGCGCACGCTGCTCCCGCTCGTAGCGCGCCTCCTGCTCCTGCCGCAGCTGCCGCTCCAGCTCCTGGCGTCGCTGCCGCTCCAGCAGCGCCTGCTGTTGCTGCTGCTGCAGCAATTGTTGCTGTTGCTGATGTTGCTGATGTTGCTGCTGATGGTGCGGCGCCTGCGGTGGTTTGCCCTTGGTCACCGTGGCCGCTGCGCCCGTCTCGAACGTGTGCTTGATGTTGCCAAACTTGTGCGTCCAGTTGGACACGGATCTGGCTCCCGCCCAGCCGAGGCCGCCCTGATGCTGCTGCTTGTTGATGAAGGCTAGGAACTTGTGATCGTTTTCTGTCTTGGGCTCGAACGGCGGCACCACCTGCGGCACGCGCCGCTTCACGCTCACCTGCACCGCCCGCTTCAGGCCGCCGGCGCCGGCGCCTCCCCTGCTCCCCTGCTCCTCCAGGTCCAGGTCTTGGTCCAGCTCGGAGTCGGTGTCGCAGTCGGGGGCAGCGTGCTTGGAATGCGCCTTGGGTATATCGATGGTGTTGGCGCGCTTCATCAGCTGCTTCTTGGTGCCGTTGAAGCGGCTCACTGCGCCCGAGGGCGTGGCATCCGATAATGGCTCCGCCTGCGCGTAGTTGGCGAAGCTGACGCCATAATCCCCAGAGAGCGGACGTCGATTGTTGTTGTTCGGCTGAGATTTGCTTGGGCTGGCGATCGGAGGCGCCACAAACTGCTTGGGTCTGTAGAGCTGTGGCAGATTGCTGCCGGCTGGGAGGGGGGCACCGGAAGGCGTGGCCTTGCCCTCCAGCAGCTGCATGTCCTCCATGTAGCGTCGCGCGTCCGCCAGCTCCTCCCGACTGACGCCGACGGTATGGCGACTGTTGCGCTGCCGCCGCTTGGCAAAACGCTGGCGATTGCTCTGCTCCGTCTGATCATCCGCATCATCCGGCGGAGCGGCAAGGGGCTGCGGGGCACTGAGACCCGTTTGCAGGCGCGCTATGAGCCCCAGGAGCGCCTGCCGTTGGCCACCATCGGCGGCCAGTTGTTGGCCCAGTTTGAGCGAACACTCGAGGCGGCTGAGGGCGTCGGTCACCTCCTCCAGCAGATCCCGATTCGCATTGCTGCTGGCGTCGCGCTGCTGCAGCGAATCCCGCAATCCCGCTGCCAGCAGACGCAGATCCTCGCCGCTCTCCGTCCCGGAATCCTCCTTAGACGGCACACTCAATCGTTGCAGCTGCGGCATCTGTTGCTGCTGCTGTTGCTGCTGCTGTTGCTGTTGCTGTTGCGTCTGTTGCTGTTGTTGCGTCGTCAACTGTTCTCTGTTGGTCTGGCTAACTTTTTGGCTACTGCTTAGACTATTACTGCTAGCTTTTTTACCGCTAAGGCTAACGCTACAACTCTTCTTTTGGCCACTGCTCTGCTCTCTGGCTGCCGCTGTTTTAGCTGCTGTTGTTGTGGCATGCGTCTGTGGCAGGGACTCACCCTGTTTACCATCCACCTGGCTAACGCTCTGTGGCAAGCTGGCGCCCACTTGTTTGCTTAGCTCAATTTTGGCCAGCTTCTGCTCCACTTTGCTTGTGCTTGAGTTGCTTGAGGATGTGGTTTTGGTCTCCGGCTGTGGCTTCTTTGGCTCCACCAGCGGCTCCTCGTCGCTGCTGTCGTCGGTCACCTCCTCAATGATCTCCTCATACTCGCTGGCGCTGCTCTCCTCCTCCGCCTCCGCCTTCGCCTGCTGTGCCTTGGCACCGCTTGCCTGTAAAGTTTTCTTATCTAGGCCACGAGGAGAGACAGATACAGAAATAGATACATGTTGGTTGTGGCTGCTTTCAATTGACTTGCATTGAACAACGAGTAACAAAAGCGAACGCAAGATAATGCAACGAATGGAAGAAAAAGCTAAAAAAGTTTTGTTTTTTTCTTATTATTGTATGATAAAACAGTCAGTGGAACAGCTGGAAATTTGTAGCTGCACTCGCTGGCTTGAATTTTGTGAAAAATTCCGCGAGTCACGCGTAGCAGCAACGAGAACAGGAACGAGAACGATAACGAAAGAATTGGGTACAACGTGAGAACGTTTAACGATAGCACGAGTAAGGTAATAGCGAGTATACGGGTATTACGGGTATATTGTAGTTTTTGGTAACGAGTGAAACGCGAATTAACGAGTGAACAAACAACGAGTAAACACTTTACGTAAACAGCATTAAAGATTGTTTAATTTAGCATGTGGCATGTAATGTAGTATGATTGATTGATTGATTGATGGTAAAACTGACGAGTAGTTTGCAATACCTGGCCTTGATACAGTTACTTTTTGTCTAGCTATGAGTATGCGCTGTTTGCATATCTACAAGATACAAATACAGAATACAATTAGAGGCTACAATCAGGCTAAAAATAGTTTCTAAATTATATATAGCGAGAGATATGGAATTAGAGAGAGTGAGAGAGAGAGAGTGAGCTAGACAGCTGTGTAAGAGTGAGACAGAAATAGAGATAGATTTAAATCTAAAGTGCGGAGACTCAAGTCCCGTGATTGGCAATCGTCTGGTCACCTCCTGACTGCAATTATCCTTTTTTCATTTCTTTTTTTTTTAAATATGGTTAGTGCTTGGTTTATTTCATATCTGCTGCGATTAGTTTATGCGGGTCTTAAACTAGCATTCCGTCTAAACTTACCTTCGCGTTCCGCCATAAGTTCGCGTAAACGTGCACGGATCTTGCGACGCTCCTCGTACGTGGAGGCCTGTTCCAGCTGTATATTAAATATTAAATAAATTATATATTAAATATTAAAATAATGATAAATTTAAATCAAGTAAGGAGCTAAGTGTTAGCAACATAATAATAATTATTGAATAATATTTTTATTTAATTTTTGAATTGATTCCATTTTCGATTTTCAAAAATCTATCTTTTTGATCGATTCCCTTCTAAACATCAATTTAATCGATTAATCGAAATAATCAATTTGCAGGTAGTTTCGGAGAAAAAATTAAAAATCTGTTTTAGACTATTTCTTAACCAGCGTATATAATTGTATATCCTGTGGTTAAAAAATAGAAGAGTAAAAAATTTGTGCAAATCAGAAGGACTTTACATGTTATATACATTCTTGATCAGGATGGCTAGCTGCCGTGCTCGTCTGTCCGTCCGTGCATCCGTACACAAATATAGATCTTATATAAAATCTCACCAATTGCCTGAGTAACTGCTCGTCCCAAATGTCCTCGATGTCACAAGTTGTGCGTGTAACTGGTGCTGAGGATGTTGATTTCCTGTTGTTGCTGTTGCTGTAGCTGCTGCTGCTGCTGCTGCTAATGCGCGTAGTTTTCACCTGAAATTGTGGGAATATGAATTTAGGTTCTGTTGTTGTTTATCAACCGGAAAATGTTGAGAGAGAAGCAGCATAGAGTGCGTGGCGAAAGGCAAACGCCAGCTGACTGTTGACTGTTTTTGGCTCTTTTGACTCTTTTGGTCTAAATTAAGCCGATGAGCGCATTCGCCGGCAACGCTAGCTAGCAAAAAACAAAATCAAAAACAAATACGAACAAAAAAGACAAAATAAAAAATAAAAGGCCAATAGTAAATTTTACATTTGCCGCACGACCCTGATCAAACGATGATAAGGCAGAAAAGTAAATGAAAGCGGCAAATAAATAAATAAAAAGATCTCAAAATGAAAACAAAACGCAAATCGCGGCAGAATTTCATCGGTTGTCCTTAGCCATGGCCAGACGTGTCTTCCGGCTGATGCTATTAGCCATTTTATTGTCGCCCATCGTCATTAGCCAATTTGTACATTTGCACTCTCCCTCCCTCTCTCGCTCACTCTCTCTCTCTCTCTCTTCTCTCTCTCTCTCTCTCTCTCGCTCACTCTCTGTCTCAATGCTGCTCATATTTTCTTTTCTCTTGCACGCTAGTTGTTAGTTCTTAGCAGCATATCTGGCGTATGCGTAATACGCATTGCGCATACGCCGCATGGTACGGCTACAAAATGTATACCAAGAATTGCTCGCAAGTCGAAAAGAAATCAATAATTAAGCAGATCACCATGACTCACGATCTAATCAAATTTGTTTAAAACAAAGTCCTATGAAAGTGCACAATTTTGTTATGTCATCAGTGTTGCCAATTTGGGGTTTTTACGCCCAAAAAACATGTTTAAAAATTGATATGCAAAATAATTTGCTATTTTTTAAGATTTTAAATTTATCCAAATATTTATATATTTAGAATAATTTTTCGGAATCTGCTACAACTAAGAGGGATATATTAATATATAACGGAATTTATTAATAATAAATATTAATCTAAAATAACCTCAAATACTTCTTATATTTGATTTAATTTACTTATTATATTTATATAATATTAAAATGTGTATTTTATCATATTATTTCGTCTATTATATTTCCTGTACATCCTAAGTTTTCCTCACTTTTTTTATGCTCTTTTTTTGTATATTATGCTCACACCATATTACACTTAAATTTTAACTAAATTAAATGAATTAAATTAATTTGCCTCTCGTTATTTTCTTACTAGATCTGTAGTACTTAAGCCATCCAATATAAAGGTCTATAAAGCGTTTGTAGACCTCTCACAAATGTGCAAATGAAAACTGTATTATCGTAAAAATGTATACAAAATTAAGTATACATACATATACATATACGCTGGCCCACAATTGATTATGAGGCCAGAAGCGACGTAAAATCTACGAAAAATTGTTGAGTTTTTAGGCAGCTCTTAGCCCCTTGCTCATACGTCCATTTCCCGAAACAACTGACAGCTGTCTGAGTCTGGCCCCCAAAAATTCCCACCATTCCATTTCCCACAGAAGCAGCATGAGAAAATATTTTTGTTGTTTATAACAAATTTGACCAAATTTGGTCAGCACAAAATTAAAAAAAAGCACACACACGCAGAAAATTCGAAAATTTTCAAATATTTTCGAGAGAAAGACAGAGAGAGAAAGAGAGAGAGAGAGCGAGAGACCAAACACTCGCTGCTATTTTTAGTTTAAAAGATTATTTCAACAATACAGAGAGCCAAGTAAGAGAGTATAGGTTCAAAGAGCACAGAGATAAAGAGGGGGATGGAAAGAGATGGAAAGAGAAAGAGCGCAAGAATTGTTATAATATATTTGATTCTGCAATTGCTTTCTTCTATCTTCTATGCTCCAAAATCGAATAAATTTGGATTGACTTATAGCATATGTATTAAACAGTTATTGTTTTGATATTATGCTAAAAGTTTCGGGTTATTGTTGTTATTGATCGGGGTATAATGCATTGCGGCCTAGATAAAAGATCTATTATAGCCACTTCGTATTTTTATTTCATAGTAATTTGCTGTATGTTTATCTATACAAACTATTATATGAAATATAGCGCAAAGTAGAAATAATATATAATAATTATACATTTATTATATTATTTAATTATTGCAAAATTGTTAACAGTGTAGCTATAGATAATAGCATTTAAGCATAGGTAACAATTAAAAGATTCCACAATTTATTTATAGCAGGGAGTTTTGTTTGGGAAAATAATATATAATAAATATATATTATATGTATTTATATTAAACTATAACTGTTTACAAGGTATCTATAGATGGTGTGTATCATTTGAGCATAACCTATTTTCTAGGCGCCACAATTCTACAGGGTATTTGTTAGCAAAACACATTAAAGTATCTCTATTAACATTATTTTAAGCTTTTCCATTCACCTTGGCCATATTTTATCAACTAGTAAGCCCCAAATATTAGTGGTATCTAACAATATACAGTGATTTATTAATTTTTCAATTTTTAAATTTCATTCAATAATAAAACTGAAACAAACGTAAGTATTTGAAATAATTTTCTGTTCGTGGCATAAACAAAAATTAATTGAAAAAAAAAAAGCAATAAAATAATATAGGAAAAGTTGGCAACATTTTTTTATTTTCTATTTTGTGTTGTGTGTGTGTGTGTTTTCCTATTTGCTCTTTGTTTCGCGTTTTAATTGCGAATTTCATTTGAATTTTATTGTGTTTTTTTTTTTATAATAATTTCATATGTGAGTGACGTGTTGAGCTATTATTGTAGCTATTGTTGTATATATTATTGCAGTTGTTGTTGTTGCTTCTGTTGCTTTTGTTGCTTTTGTTGCTTTTGTTGTTCTGATTGTTGTTGTTGAATAGGCTTGCCAAGTTATTTGGCGCAATTCCGCTAAAGCGTATCAAAATCTCCCCCTCCCCATCCCCATCCCCTTTCTGGCCATCTCAACACCCCACCCCTGACAAATCACCCCAAAGCAAAAAGGGGGCTCGATTGCTCCGAGTTGACAGCGACGCGAGGGAGGGAGGGGCGGTGCATGCAGCAGAAGAGACAGAGACCAGGGGTGGGGGGAATCTGCAACCAAGCATGGAAATCAAAAATGGAAATTGCAGCCTGAAAGGCAACAACAATTAAAAAGCAAGTTGGAGTTGCTGCGGCGGGTATGCGCGACTAGTAACTATGCTTATTTAGAAAGTAAAAGACAACCATAGATCAATTTTATTGTATCTCAATGCTTGCACGTTGAAGTTTTTGACTGAAGTTTTATTATGAAAAGTCTAGTTGTAGAACATCAGTATTAGTTTTTAGAGATTTCCATCATTCCCAAAAGAAAGGGCTACACAAAGCTGAAACACTGCATAATGATCAAAAAGTCCATAATTTCGGCTTAAACTCCAATAAACAAATTTGCATGAATGTTTGTTAGAAAAAAGTGAATAGAATTACGAATAATTTTTGAAAAAATATAATATAATAAATTGTATTAAATTTATACACATAAGAAACAAAAACAAAGTCAATAACCCCGTTTTCCCCATTCTTAATGTGTACAGGTTATAATTACATATGTTCTTGGTGTCATACGCCCTTCGCCTATAAAGCTAGAAACTTCTATAGTTTTTAATTTTGAAAATTGCAATTAAATCGGTTGATAAATATAAAAGATATTCAATAAACAATGCTGATGGAATAGAAGAACAAACAGTAAAAAAAACGCATAAAAATACTTTTTAAAAGAGAATTAAATACCATTGATATAATTTAGTTTAATCATGCCATAAGTTAATAATAAATTTCAATTTAAAAAATTACAGTTAATATTAAAAAAGCTGCAACGTTTTGTTTATGTATTTGTTTTAGAATTTCTTGCATTCCTTGATCAAGTTTATTAAATATTGCATTTGGTTCAATGAGTGCGTAATTAAAGGGTATCTATCAAATGGATAAAAAAGAAGTTCTGTCAGCAGCGGGGCGTGGCGAGGAGTTGTTGCTGTTGCTTCTGTTGCTTCTGTTGCTGCTGTTGCTGCTGTTCAACTGACCAAAGCGACTGCAATCAATTGTTGTTGTTGTTGTTGTTGTTTGTTGTTGCTGTTTGTTATTGTTGCTGGCTCAGCAAATTGAGCAGCAATTCACATTGGCTTTGACATTGTCGCAGCAACAGCAACAGCAACAGCAACAGAAACTAGTATATGATTAATGCCTTTAAATTTGTCTAGTAAACAACGACAGAAATGACAAAAACAACAAAAACAACAGCAACAATAATATTAACAACAACAACAACAACAACGACAGTAATAACAATTAGTAGTTATATATTTAGCAAAAGGTAAGCATCAATCGAAAACAAATTTTCATTTCTCTTTTGATGTTGAATTTTGGTTCAATTGCTTGTTGCTATTTTTTTTGTTGCTTGGTTAGAAAATTGAACTGAAAATTTAAACGCCCACCCAAAAGCCTTCAATTTTCCAATTTTCCAATTTTCCATGAGCGAAATGTATAGTATGCATATATTTTGCTACACATTTTGTTTCTGCCACAAAATACAATGCAAAGAGATTTTTTTGGCATTTGGTCCATATTTTTAGACACATGGAAAAGCCATGGGGGGGAAATTCATGAAAGATGCGAGAAAACTAAGCAAATTTGACATGCAAAATGTGCAAAGACAAACAAAGAGATGAGAAGAGTTGAGCTAAAACAAGAAAGAAAAAAAAGCGCAAAAAAACACAAACACGCACAGCGTATGATTATGAAACTCACAAAGAAAAAGATCGACAAGAAAAGAAAAATAATGCAAAGCGTAGAGGCAAAGAGGAAAAACGATTTGCCATGCTGGGAAAGGGGGAAAAAAGCTAAACAAGTAACAGTTAAATGAGGGAAAAACCGGCTTGTAAAGCCAAATGCGAACCGCACTTGCCGCTAAACAAATTTTTCTTCTTGCCACACCAAGAGTTGCAACAACAAGAACAGCAACAACAACGACAGCAACAGAAGCTGCTAAAGAAATATTATTTTTATTATTATTATTGCAATTATTATTTTCATTATAAACAACTCGACGCTCCACTGAGCGCCAAAGAACCGGTTCGGAACCGAACCATGAACCAAACAAAAACAAATCCCAAATACGTTTTTAGCACTTGTTGCGCCGAGGCCAATGGCAATTGCAACAGCAACAGTAACAGCAACAGCAACAGCAGCCCATAAAACTCCGACAAAGTGGCAGTTGCAACACTTATGCCCCTTCCCATAGGGTATTATGAGGCATTTGAGAAATTAACGCTAATTGCTTAAGTGTTGGGCATTCACTGGGCATGAACTAGTTAAGAACTGAGTCGACTGCTTGAGCCATTAAATTTACATTTGTCCGTCTAGACGATGGACTTCTGCGGTGTGTTCTGTGCTTGCCACTCGCTTGTTGCACGGCTCAAGACTCTGGAAAATTTGGCACAGATAGCACAAGTAATTTAATTGTCAAGTTGTAAACTGTGGCAGGTTCTTTACTTGCTCAGTTTACTTTTAAAAACTGATTTATGGCAGAGTGCTTAGCAAAAAATCGATAAAAATAAGACTAGGTTTTAGTCACAGATTTTAAACAAGCTTACAAAATTAGGTTTAAATTAAAAACCCCTCTGGACCTCAATTCAACTCGACTTGGATTGAAACATACATAAACAATCAAAATATACTAGGATAAATAAAATGCTGCTGTTAATTTTCATAAACTAAACAGTATGCATTGAACCTGTTACTTCTAGAATCAAACATATAAACTATACATTTCTATACAAATTCAAAAAGTTTAAGGTCTTACACCCGATTGATCCGCTCCGTCATTACTAGTTGTTGTTTTTTTTTCAAACAATATTTGATTTTGTATGCATCGATTTTTTAGTTTTTCCCATATACTACCTGAAAATGTATATTACCGCTTTTATTTCGATTAATCGATTACATCGATTTTTAGACGTGAATCGATCGAAAAGATCGATTCTAGAAAATTTAAAATTGAACCCAGCTCTATTTCTTAGCTGCCTAAATTCATAATGGCTGCTTAATGAATTTTTATTGGATCGAAATAATAACGATTATGCTTCGAGTGTAACTCAATCGAACTCTTACCGTCAAAAAGATTAGTAATATAGAAGAGATTGTTTTAAGCCTCATAGAACTTGGACAGAGCTCACCTATTGAAAAATATTTGAATTGTTAAGCTAAATGCTCTTTCTGACTCCATATAAATCTCAACTAAAATTAAAAAATATCTATAGAGTAATATTCAATATAAATTTGTGTTTATTTATTTGTTGCAATAACTGTATAATTCCCATCTAACGTAAGTTTTGTTGTGTCAAAAATAAACTATACGTTATTCCAAAAATGCATTTCGAATACTTTTTCCATACAATGTTGTCTATATGCAAAACGATTTTAAATTTAGTCTAAAATGTGCGGGTTGCTATAATATGCTATTGGCTTTATATAGAACGGCTTAGGCGTGTACTCCCTCTCTCTATAAGATGGTATTTGGTGCACAGCAAAAGCACACAAAAAAAATTAAAATAAAAAAAAGGAAAGGGAATATAAAAAAAAAAATAGGCTAGAACGATGCACAACTCAGCTGTAGTAGCTGGTAAATACATATCTATAGCTATAGGCATGGTGTAGCTTTTTTTCAGTTTTTGTTTTTTGTTCAGTTCAGTTTTTGTTGCATGTATCTGTAGCTGTGGATGTATCTGAATCTGTGCATGTGTGTGTGTGTGTGTGTATCTGGCCACTGGGCGCCCACTGTGTTGCCCAAAAATTGCTCCAATGCGACGTTTTTGTTGGATATACGTCCGTATAAATAGTGACTAGCGTGTTGCGCTATTTTTGTCGAAATTTTTCCGTACGCTTGCGCTCTCATTCATGCAGCCTACCCAAATCCCATACCCAATACCCCCCTTTGGCGCCCTCTCGCCCCTTATAGGCGTTTGCGCCTTTTTCCCCCCAACTGCAGGCCATAGAACGCCACCTGCTTTTTGGCTTCTGAATATTTACTTATTTCTTTCGTTTCTTTTCACTTTTTATACCCTGTACCCATAAAATGGCCAAAAACGGGGTTAATTGTTTTGTGCAAATGTATGATACAGGTAGAAGATGGCGTGGTAGACCCCATAAAGTATATATACTGTTGATCAGGGCGACTAACTAGATAAAGCATACCCGTCTATCTGTCTTCCGGCTTGTCCGGATAAACGCTGAGATTTTGATATATACGAACTAGAGAAACCAATTTTTGTATGTATATAGTACCATACGCTAGTCAAGTTTATTTCAAATGTAGGATGCCACGCCCCCTTTATGCTCTAATCTTAAAAAAAAAACCGAGTAATAAGCGTAATAGTAGAAGGTTGTTATTAAGAAAATATACACTCTGTTTATAATACAGGGTACAGAGTATTCTACAGTCGGGTGCGACCGACTGATAAGCTTCGCACATTCTGGTCTATTTTATTTATTTATTTTTTTATTTTGTCATGCTGGGAAACTGTTGTATCTCGATGTATCTTTGTATCGCTAGCTAAATATATAGATATATATATATATATATATATATATATATACTATATATTATAGCTATACATGTATATATATATCTATACTCATATTTTATATAGACATTCAGGTGCATTTTGAGGTGTCGTGACAGCAAAATTCTTATGTGCACTAAAAATAATTCAAAATAAAATTGGAAAAATTGCACGAATTTTTCATTTATTTTTCTGTTTTGTCTTGTGCCCCTCAGCAAACAGCTCCTGTTGCCACGCCTACCGTTGGACAAGTGGGCGCAGGCATGCTGCACTTACTTCTTTTTGAAGATGTTGCCAGTGTCGCTGCTGCTGCTATTGTTGTTGGTGTTGCTGCTGTTGATGTTTTAGTTGTTAGCAAAGTTTTTTACAAAATCACACGCGTTGTTCTCAATACACAAAACTACAACAACTACAACGATAATAGAAATTTAAAAAAAATATATACTAATAACCAACAAAAAAAACGAATTTTTTACACTTTTTGTTAAATTCTTGTGTTACTGTATTTTTTCTATTTTTTATGATTTTTTTGCCGCTGTCAAAGCTGAGAATTTTTTCTTGCCTCTTGTGACGTCTTTTGTCTTTTGTCTGCCCGTCGTCGTCGTCGTTGTCGTTGTGGTCGTGGTCGTCTCTTGTCTCGTTTTTTTTCTTTTACTCTGCTTTCTTTTGCTTTTTGCTTTCTTGCTGATCGTAAACACAAGTCGCACAAGTGATCGATGCCGTCTCTGAGTGTGTACTGAATTGGCCAAACCTCAATCCCGTTCCTGGCCACACCACACCACACTACATCAGACCAGACCAGACCCAGACCCAGGCCAGGCCAGACCATGCCGCGTCGCCGGGGCGCATCACAACACACGCACACGGAAAGAGAGGCATAGAGAGAGAGTGAGAGAGAGAGAGAGAGAGAGAGAGAGAGCGCGACGGGGCGATTGGGAGAGCCAAATAGAGCCAGAGAGCTAGTTGCTTCTAGCCACCACTGTTGCCGCTTTCCGCCCTTTTACCGCCAGAAACTGGCAACAAAACAACAATGATCATGCTAAAAGATAAAGCCTGCAATATTGCCTCGTTAATATCTTCTGTGTTTATACACTGATTTCAATGCGCTTTTCAGTATTTATAAATATAATGGTAAAGAGTATATATTTTAAATTACAACTTTCTATGTTCAATATGGCGCTCGCTGTTCGGTTTTTATCGATCCACTATTTTATCGGCCATTATTTTGATTGATATTTGCGATTCACACCTTTAATTTATAGCTCATCATCATAAATTTGCTATCTTTTGTTAAATTTTAATTTTATAGAACAATTTTTAATTTGTGAGTAAAGCAATTAAATTTAATTAAACAAATTGACAAAACTAAAATTTGGTTTGAAAAGCATCGAAAATGTCTAGAATAACTGTGCTATTTTCCCTATCTATATTGTGCTTCAAGCTTTATATTTGAGCCCTCTCTGCCAAAAACCAGCTTTTTATTCTCTAAAAAAATTGCCAACACTGCAAGCCACAAAGCGCGAGGGCAGAGAGAGGTTGGCTAAGAGCAATGCATAGCAGCAGAGCAACAGTTAGCTAAAGAGCGTGAGCGAGAGTGCGGCAAAGAGCGAAAAATAGAGAGAAAAGAAAAAAAGAGAGGAGAGAGAGAGAGAGAGAGAGAGAGAGAGAGAGTCAAAGCGAGAGAGTTGGCACACGTGTACTGCTGGCTCTAACGGTCTACTGACTGCTGCTGTTGCTGCAGCTGCTGTTCTAATGTAAACGACTTTAACGATCTAACCTCAGTTGGCATACCCTGTACAATTTTATAAGGTTACACGGGAAGTATGACAAGTTGAGGCTTGAACATTTAAATGTAGATAATAGTAGATACATTTTCTATTTTCTGCCTGCGCAATTTTGCCAATTTATAATTATAATAATTTTCAATATTATTATTAGTATTATTATGATCACTATTTAGGTTTAATTTGTATGCTACGTCAAAAGTTTATCATCATTCAAATACTTTAATATCTGTTTAATATCTTAAGCTAATATTATACTTTTTTAAGTCACATAAATATTATAAATAAGTAACTAAATAACAAAATATTTAAAATAAATATGTATAAATTCGTATGTAGTTTTAATACTTTATATTATATATTTATATATGATTTATATATTTAACCTGTCTAAATGTTGAACTGCAGGGCATATGCTAGTGCTTTCTTGTTCAAGAACAAGCACAACCATATTAAATACTATTTCTTTTATTATAAATTAATTATATATTCCCCTAAAATGTTTGTTCTAACTTACCGCTTGGCTATTGTTGCTGCTGCTCTTGTTCGATTGCTGCTGCTGCTGTGGTTGTTTTCTTTGTCCCGCCGACAACATACCCTCTACACCCTGCATTAGTACGCTGGCGCCCAAGAATTTGTTGAGCAGAGCGCGTGCCTCAACGTCCTCAGAGCTGTCGCCCGGCTCTACCACTGTGAAAAGTACAAGTTGTAAGAAAAGCGTAAAAATTGGTTATTTGAAAAAATATATGGACGGGGCAGATCAGATGGACGGAAGGGTACAGTCGGACGAAACAGACAGTAGGAGACCATTTACTTTGAGTATGTGTACATACAAACACCATCAGAGGCACACACAGCAAGCTACCCGCGTATGCCTAGCGTGGCAAATTCTCTGTGGCATATGTTCCCTGTTTCTGATCTCTAGCTTTTATATGTTAGTTGCTGAGATCTAGGTGTTCATACAGACAGACGGACAGACAGACAGACAGACCGACGGACAGACGGCCATGGCTATATCAACTCGGCTTATCGTCCTGATCAAGAATATATATACTTTGTGGGGTCTGCCACGCCTCCTTCTGCCTATTACACACATTTCCTCTTTGGACTAAGTTAATAGACCTTTTTGACTTTTTTAAAGTAAAGGGTCTAAAAATGTGGTTTAAAGAGACCAATGCAAAGATAAAAAAAATGTGGGAATATAATTTATTGGGTGTATTGGATTGGGTGTAAACAAAAATGTGGAGTAAGAAATGAATGAGCTGTCGCGATAAAAACTATGCTCCCAAGTCCCTTACTGGTGGAACTATACTATATCAAGGGAGTATACTAACCATTATCGGCATTACGCATACGTTCGATGACATCATCGACACCGGTGACCAGACGTTCCTCACCGCTGGTGTTGAGGAAGGAGCGTGTCGAGGTGGTTCTGGTGGTGCTGCTTTGACGCATTTGTGGCGTTTCCAGCTCAATGACACTGCAGACATCATTCGATTCGCTGTCTTCGGTTTCGTCCTCCTCATCGGCCTGCTCGTGTTTGGACTGTATTTGAGTTTGAGTCTGAGATTGCGATTGCGATTGTGAATGCTTCGAGGAGGAAAAGGACGAGCTGGACTCCTTGCGTATAAAACGTTCGTTTACATCCTTGTCAGAGTCACGACGTGTGGATGGTTCTGCGTAACCCGCATCAACTATACTCATGGTAACATCAGCTGGTACCTGTTTGAACTCACGTTGCAGCTTGAGATTCACAGTTGGTTGAGATTTACCCTCCAATTTCAGTTGTTCCTGGAGAGTGGCCAACTCTTTGGGATTGCTCGAGTAGATCAGCTCCTTGCGTTCGTGACGTGGCGGCGATTTATCATCCGAATAGAATTGCTCCTCAATGACATAACCTGTGACTTCTAAACAGAGACAGAGACAACGAGAGAGAGAGAGAGAGAGAGTTGGTGAGTAGGTAAGTTAGTTTCCTAAACCCCACTTACCTTGCTTTGTCTCACGGGACTCCTCTGGATCTGACTGTGGCTTCTTCTTCTTCAACGCCCGTATGCCAAAGAGCGGCAGACCGTTCTCATCGGTGGGTCCAACGCCATAACTAGATGTAATTGAATCCTCCTCACGACGCTTAGTATTGCTACTACTTGTAGTGCTGCTGGTAGTGCTAGTGCTGCTACGTGTCATCTTGGCACTGGTGGTGCTGGTGGTGCTACCCGCCGAACCCTTACGTGGTAGTGTAGATGGTGAAGGGGAACCGGCGCCGGAAGCACGCAATACCTTGGTGCGATCCGCCCAAATGGGACTTGATTTGCTACCACGGCGATCTGGTGACGTTGGCTTGGTGCGTGGACTATTTTGGCTGCTGATGGTGCGCTTGGTGGTGGTGCTATTGGTAGTACTCGTAATGTTACCACGACGACCTTGTCCAGGACTTACGCTACGTTCACGTGGTTTAACTGGTGGCTTGCCATGTGCACTGTCACCATCAGTTTGCTCATTGCGACGTGTTGTAGTGGTGCTAGTAGTGGTGGTGCGTTGTTCCTTGACTGGTGGTTGTTCTGGCGTACGACGTGTGGGCAGGGGACTACGATTGGTAGGACTACGCGGCTGCACTATTTCCTTCCTACTTGGAGTGGTGCTGGTGGTGGTGGTCTCATTCAGGCTGCTTAAGCTCATGCTTCCCGGACTGCTGCTGCGGTCACGTGGCTGCTCTGGCTGGCGACGTGTCATCAAAGGACTGCGATTAGGTGTGGAAGTGGTGCTGGTGGTTATGGTGGTTGTAGTCGTGATGTTCATTTTACGTATGAGACGTATTTGAGCTCGAATGCGACGTCGTAGCTCATAGCTGCTGACCGTTTCCAACAGTTGTTCCAGCTTGACCAGATCAAAGATCTGCTCAATCTCGTCTAGTCCATTGGGGGGCTCCGAATGGCTGGTGGTGCGACGAGGGACATCAAACTTAACCGCTGCATTGGGATTGCGTGGCTCTAACGAGCTCTCATCCTCAAGGGATGATTTGCGCGAATAATGCGTCTTATTGATCTCCATTGAGTCGCGACGAATATGCTCCAGGGAGCTCTTCGTGTGATCCATATAAGAGGGACGACGTCCGGTCAATGGTTCAGCAGCTGGGGCAGTTGTGTCGTTACTTGGACTCAGCGTTTCAAAGATGTTACGACGCGAGGCCACTGTACGTGCAGTTGGAGCTGTAGCTGTTGTTGGGACTGGGACTGGGCTTGGACGGCTGCGGTCTAAAAGTGGTTCAACGTGGGTGTCAGTGGGGCTATCAGTGGAACAGCTGGCAAAGGTAGTTTCTTTGTTAGTTGGGCTATGAGTAGTTGTTGTTGTTTTATGCTTGGTGGTACTGTGCTCAATGCTGGCTTTAACTACAGTGGAGGAGTTGCTGTTTGATGGCTTAGTGGTGGTGCGCCTATTAGGACTGTTGCCGACTTCAACCACAGAATGGGTTGGTTTGGTCGTGCGTCGGTTGGGCGACATGGGCTGGGTAGGTCTAGACTTGGGGCAAGGCTCATCTGTAGTTGGTTTATTTATAGGAGTGGATTTGGTGGAGCTGCTGAGACGTTTGCCTGGGGATGTTGGTTGTTTGGCGATTCTGGTATAAGCATGGGGTGCTGGCCCCACTTCCTCAACTTCCACATCGACATCGCTGATTACCCACTGTTGTTGCGAAATATGTTCTTGACGCTTGGTAGTGCTAGTGGTACTATGCGTACTACTTCTACGCATTTCTACATCTGTTGTGTTACTTTTTTGTTGTCGTTTCTCAACAGAAGGTTTACGGGCTGTAGGTGAACGTGGCGAGGCACTTGGACTGCCTACATTGGTTTGGTTGCGATACGAACGACGCTCCTCTGTGATCAGAGCAGTGCTAGCCGCACCACGTGGTTGCTTACGCTCTGCTGGTCGCTGGGCAAAGACCGATGGACGATTAAGTATGTCCTTTTGGCGTTTCAACTCAATGGCTGTCGTATGCTGCTTAGTCATGGGTTCAGGCTCGTCGTCCGACTTGATTAGACGCTCAACCGTATCTTCTTCAAAGACTTCCAAGTCAGATGGTTGTTCAGGTTCTGATTCGAGTTCCAGTTGTGGTTCGATTTCTGGTTCGCTCTGACGGGAGATGTGACGTTCAATGTTGGCTACCAATCGTGGTGACATCTGGGGTGAACTAGGTGCTAGTTTCTCGGCAGTGTCGATAAACTTATGTACCTTTTGAGACACACTGAGCGTGCAGTCGTCGTTCCGCAAATCCTCATCCAAATCTTCATAGTTGGGACGCTTAATTTCACGTGTTGGAGTTATTGGTTGCTTAGTTATGTTTTCGGCAGTTTTAAGGAAGCGATCGACCTTCTCATCGATGCTCAATAAGCATTCATCGCTGGCAGAAACCTTGGCTTCCTTGTCGATTTGAGGGTTGAATGGTGTAGACGTCTTTACGTCCTTCACATGCTTTGCAGTATTGGTAAACTTGGTAACCTTCTCGTGCACACTCAACATACACTCATCCAGAACAATACCATTGCTGGGAGTAGTCGAAGTTTCAGTGGTGCTCGGGTAATCTAAACTCTTGGGGGCCTCAACTGTCGGATTATCATGTATTTCCGCATCAATACCATTGGGATTGCGCAGCTCAGAAATCTGATAGCCTACATAGGCGTTGGCCTCCTCCTCAAAAATAGGTATGTTGGTAACCACTGGTTTGCGTTTGGGCTCATCATCTGGCTCTTGTACCACATCAGGATAACGTGGTTTGCCCGTATCCAGTTCAGTTGATACTGGTGTTGGGACAATGCGATCTGGTGATGGCTCCCGCGAGCTCTTCGCATGTTGTATATCAATGATAACATCCTCCATGTCCTCGCTATTGATTAGGTGGTCTGTGAGATTGATTGTCTTGGTGGTGAAGCATTTACTGGGACGATTACGTGCCGTGCTGGGGTTTAGTGAGTTCATTTCCGGTGTGGTTGTTGTGGGTTTTGTTGATTTCGGCTGACCGTTGACAACTTTCATGACGTTCTCACTGGTAGAACGAGTCACTTTATCCTTGTCACGGCGCGTCACACGCGGTACCGGCGCCGACTCCTTACGTTCCGTTACGGGCAGTTTGCGTGCAGCTGGGACTGTTGCTTTACGCTCCATTTTGGGCGACATGTGATCGATAATAATTTCCGTATGCACTGATATATTACTTGATCGGCGGCGTTCACTAGGCACACGATTGGGACTGGTGTCCGGTGAGGATGATTGTCCGTCTACATTATCTGGTTTCGTTTTGCGTGGAGAGGAGCGCAGTCGATCCTTAATTGAACTAGGTCCACTAGCTTTTTGTTCCTTCGGAGTGGTACCGCGTGTGGTAGTGGATGTCATTGTGCGGGTTTCTTCTACACGGCTATTCCGTTGCCTGGGAGCAGAATCTTTACGTGGGCTCTTTGCAGTCATTGGCTTTTGTGGCGTCTCTTTGACTTGATGCTTGCCAGTGGAGGTGCTTGTGGAAGTGCTGCTGGTTGTCTTAGAAGTGTGACGCTCTGTTTCGGTTTTACTACCAGTTTGAGGTCTCTTGGAATCTGGTTTGGGCTGCGCTTCCTCTGGTTCACTGTCGCGGGGTTGCTTGTTTTTGGGTCGTGGGGTTTTTGTTGTCTTTTCGATCACGTTTTTGGCATTGCAATCGATGATCTTTTCTGTTATGTAGTGTGTGGTATCTGGCTGTTTCACTAGCTCTTTACGTGTGGGTGAAGGCAACTGAGGGCTGCTTCTTCTACGCTGTGGTGATGGAGACTTTAATGGACGCTTGGTCATTATTATAGTAGTCTCTTCATCGACAGTTACGGTTTCGGTCTCGGTATCATCCGTAGATTGCTTGCGGATTGGTGACCGTGATGCATCTTTTGGACGTTTACCAGCTACAGGATGAGGTTCCTTTTCGTATTGAGGGTTGCAACGTGGCTCTTCCATTTCCTTAGAGGGCTTGCCTGCTGCAGGAAGTGACTCTGGCTCCACCTTCTGACGTTTACCAGCAGTAGTATCAGCCTCAGGGGTTACCTTAGTTGGTTTTCCAGCTGCATGGAGTGCTCTGTCTGCATACTTAATTGGCTTGCTTGGAGCAGAGAATGGTTCAACCTCATCCTTAGGGTGTTTTTCATTAGTATTACGTGGCATTTGTTCATCCTTTAGAGCTGTATGTGGCTTTTTGTCGTCTTTCGAAGGTTTTGATGGCTTGCCAGCTGCAGGTAGAAATTCTACCTCATTCTTTGGCTGCCTGCGAGGCTCCTTCTCCTGTTTTGGAGCAATACGAGGTTCGTGCTCTTTCGTCAAGGGTTTTGTGGGCTGATATGAAACAGGGCGCGGCTCTACTTCATCCTTAGGCTGTTTACCACCAATTGTATTAGTTTTAGTAATCTTTGTATCGACTGTTTTCTCAGTGGTTACCGTTGTTTTAAATTCAGACGATTCTGTAACATCCACATTTAGTTCACTACGGTGATGCACCTCGGTTTCTGGCTCTGAGAGTGGCTCATCAACCTTTATAACTGGTTGTGTACGCACCACAACGGTTTCTGTCTGCTGCCTTGGCTTGTCATCATCGTCATCATCCGGGCAATCTTCAATTTTGAATTCAAATGTCTCATTATATAAGGTTGCTGTTTTCTTTGTCTCATCAATATTGTCATTATTGTCATCATCGTCATCTTCAGGCTTGTGTTTGTAGTTACCTTGGGTATCGCCATTTTCCTCCATGCCCAAAATCTTGCGACAACGATCCTCAAAGGTTTCACGACGACTTAAGCCTTTCTTACGAAATGTGGGCTTGTTGTCTTCGGGTTCCTGACTAGGCTCTGGACTCTTTGACATAAAACCACCATCGGGTATTTCTGTATTTGTGGGCTTATCGGTCATATCCCTAGGTAACTCTCGATTCGGCTGAGTTTGACGTTCGTTCGTTATGAATTCTTCGTTAATATTTTTCGTTGTGCTCGTCACGTGTTGCGTCACATGTGTGCTTTTAAACAGCGCATCCTCTATGAACTGTTTTGTATAATCTTGAGGCTGCTTTGGTCCATCCTTGGAAGCAGTTGGTATTTGTCTGTCTGGACTTTGACGTGGTATACTGCTTGGTTTACCTGAAAGAGGTTCATCTCGGGGCTTTTCGAAGCTTTGACGCGATAGTTCTGTAGGTTTTGCTAGCGGGGAATCCCTTGTTGTATTCGAGGAGGCGATAAAACTATCTGGTAGTTGTCTCTGAGGACTCTGACGCGGTGACTCCTTGGGGACAATGCTTGGTAGTTCTTTTTCAGGGGTTTGACGTGGTGATTCCCTAGGGATGGTGCTTGGTAATGATTTTTCAAAACTTTGACGGGGTGATTCCATGGACACGGTGCTAGGAAATTGTTTTTCCGGAGTTTGACGTAGTGCTTGTTTGGTGATGGTACCGGGAATCTGCTTTTCTGGAGTTTGACGTGGTGATCCCATTGATACGGTACCAGAATATTGTTTCTCGGGAGTTTGGCGTAGTGCTTGCTTAGGGATGGTACCGGGTATTTTCTTTTCAGGGGTTTCACGTGGTGATTCCTTGAGAAATTGTTTTTCGGGGTTTACGGGGCGTGTAAAATCTTTAGGCTCAACTACTGGCTCATCTTCGCCTGGTCGCTGTTTTTCAGGACTTTGACGTGGCGACTCTTTGGGAGCGCTCATCGAGGGTGTTGCCCATGGCTGTTGCTTTTCGGGGCTTTGGAGTGAAAAATCTTTAGTAACTGTACCTTTGAATTGCTTTTCGGGGGTACTACCACGTGGTGACTCCACGCTAACCATAAATGGAGCTTGCTTCTCTGGAGAAAGCTTGCTTGGGAGTTGACGTGTTGAATCTGTTTTAGGGAATACCTTGGAAGGACTTGTTTCTGTTGTTTGACGTGGTGACTCGTTTGGCAAATGCCAAATGGATTCCTTTGGAGATTCCTTGGGAGAATTATCGACACCCTTTTGTTTGGTAGTGGTGGTGCGACGATTGACCTCAGTTGTAGTAATGTTTTCATCGATCATGATCTGATCATCAATATTGAAAATCTGTTCAGGAATCAGGTCGCGCTGAACGGTTTTCTTAATGTTCGTTGTGCTCTGCACAGTGCGTCGCTCAACGCTGGGCGATTTGGAGCTGCGTGTGGCCGGTACGGGCTCACGTTCATCGACATCAACATCATGACGAACGATGCTTGGATAAGAGGGTTTTCTCTGGTTCGTTGGATGGTAATAATGGTGCGGTGCTGCTGTATCGATATGGTGCTTGGGGCTCTTGGGCATTTTTTGTGCTGTGGGTAGGGGGGTGGAGTACAACATGAAGATAATACGCTAACGTTTCAGGCAGACAGGGTATTTACCAGAGTGGCTTGTGTGTTTGGTATTTACATACCCAGTTTAGTTAATAACGGATTAGTTACGACTACAGCAGCGAACACGAGTTCAAACTTCGAATTCGCAGTTAAGATGGTTAATGTCTCTACGGGGTTAGCGGCAGGCGTTATCAATCAATCGATCAATCAATCAATCAGTCAGGCAAACAGGCGTTTTTTCTTTTGAGGCATGTTAATAGGCGATTAAACCTCGTTAGTTGGCGGTTACTGATTTTTGATACATACCCCACAAAGAACTTAATAATAGTAATTTGCCACCTCTCAAACATACCCTGCAAACATCGTCAAGCTACAATTCTAAACGGAACTATCACCAAATCTTGGCATTCATTTTGATAAATCATCAGGCGCTCAACGTGTCGATAGCATGATTGGACTATCGTTCGCCTAAAATCGAACTCGAGAGCTTAGGTTCAAGTAACTAGCGTTAAACTATCGTTTAACTATCGCCTCCCAATTGGCCAAGTTTAGCAACTTAAGCTTAAGTATAATTTCTTTTTTTGAAATTCGTTGTAAATGTTTGCAGGGTGCTCGATGGTTGGTTGTTTGTGTGTGTATGTGTGGGTGGCTTGTGTGGTTTATTTTTTAGGCAATACATTGAATATTTGACAACGTTGGTTGTTTTGTAGTTTTTCTTTTTTAATGTATAAGATATACAGAGTTTTTTATTAGCGAAAGTTTCCAAAAATATTAGATAGAGAGATAAAGATTGGTATACTATATTTATATATATAAGTACGTGTGTACGGTTTACGTGTTTGTGTGTATTGGTATTGTAGTTGCAAGAAGTAGAAGAAGAAGGGCAAGGCATTCTCTATTTTTTGTTCTTTTTGTATTCTTGATTTCTTATGCCTTACCAACGGTTTCAGTACTTGTCACCGCCGTGGCAATAATGGGCTCATCCTTGGTAGTAGTTGTGGTCGAAGTGGCTGCAGTGGTTGCCTCCTGATCGGACGGACCTAGCTTGTAGTAGTGTTTACGCACACAGGGTGGCTCTTGAACGGCAACGGGAGCAGCAGTGGTTGCAGCATTTGTGCTCAGCTTGGTCTTGGTTAGGATTTCATCCTGATCGGAATTCAATTTGTTGTTCTTGTTGTTGGTTGTAGTTGTTAGTGTTACAGGTTCGTTCTTATTGTTGTTGTTGTTTTGGTGGTGATGGTGGTGGTTCTTTTTGTTGTTGTTGTGGTGGTTCTTGTTGTTGTTAGAGGTAGGAGAAGTGGGTGGCAAAGAGAATATATCGGCTGGCTTAGTAGTAGCGTACGTATACTGTGATTGGTTATCTGAAGGATATACATTCATGTACATAGATTCCATAGATAGATATTTGGGTATATTATTATTGTTTTTATTAAATTTTAGATATAGATTGATAAATATAGTGGGTGTATGTGTGTGTGTAAGTATTGTGTTTGTGTTTGGACTAATTCGTACCTGACACAGTTGAAGTGGGTTCAACTGGAGCTGGCATAGTAGCCGGAGCTGCAGCTGGAACTGGAGCTGAAACTGGAGCTGAACCTGCAACTGGAGCTGTAGCTGTTGGGCCAGCTGGCTTGTTTTGTGTGGTTGTAGTGACGGTGGTGGTGGTGGTGCTGCTGCTGCCACCTGTCGGCTTGCTCGTTTTGGTCGTACGCTGTGGCGTCAGATCGATTGTCTCGCTAGAACCTTGAACCGTAGTTCGAGTTGTCTTTTGCTTTGTCACGACTTGTTTACCCACACACTTGCTTGTGATGCTTGGAGTGTGCATGGCAGGTGCCACGCCCACATGACGTGTCACGGTCGTGGAGCTAATGCGACTAGACTCCGATGGCGCATGGCTATCGTGGGAGCCCTCGCGTCCATCACGCCTATAGGTGCGATTCGAGGAGACGCTCGAACGTGGCGTTAGACGTTGATGTTCCGGTGTCTGAGCGCTTTCACGACGTGGATTGCCATGGTTGCTGGTAGTGCTCTCGGCTGGGGAGCTGCTGCGCAATGAGGCGGCAAAGGCACGATGCGCCGCGTCCACCTCACGCTCCTTTTGCAGCTGACGACGTGTCATGCTGTTGGTGGTGCTGCTGCTGGTGGTGATAGTGGTGGTTTCACCAGTTTTATTGCTGCCACGTGTAGGGGTGCGAGGTGCTGCCTGGCTTCCAGTCGGCTTACGTGGCGGCGAACGACCACCACCGCGTGTGGGCGAGCGTGCCGAAGGAAAACCGTGATCCTCACGACGTTTGGGTGTTTGATGACGCGGCTCCGACTCCGGCTCCACTTGCGTCTCAACGATGCGCTCTTTGTTGGACTTGTGCAAGGCACTGTGCTGCTTGCTCACGTGGTGTTGCACCACCTCAGCATCGGGCTGATCGCGCACCGAGGGAAAGCCATGTGTGCTATAATCCTCAACGGGTGCACGACGAGGACTTAAAGGTTGCTCCCAGCTGGGTGCCTGCTCATCCGTCACGTACTCCGTGGTGCGCTGCGAGCTGCTGCTCTGCTTAACATTGTGACTTTTCTCCGACTTCACTACAATAATTTCCTCATCATCATTGGCGTTAGTGGGTCGTTGGCTAAGAAACTGCTGTGTCGGCTTATTCGCCTTCACGGAGGGAAACCCATGAGTGCTAAAATCCGTGGACGGTGATTGACGTGAGTGTGGCGATTGTGGCGTTATTGGGCGTTGGCTGGCAAACTCCTGGGTGTGCTTATGAGGCTTCACGGAGGGAAACCCCTGTGTGCCAAAATCCTGACGTGGCGGCGACGGAGCCTTCAGTTGCTGTGGGGCACGTTCATCATCGTATGCCTCAATGGTTTCCGATGTGGTTTCCGTGCTGAACTTCCGACTGGACTTCTTCACCGAGGAGAAGCTCTCTTCCTTGACGTGTGAGGATCCGGCATTTGTGGTATCCACATGATCCACAATATCGCGTGGTTGCACGCGACGCTGTTGTTGCTGTTGTTCGTTCTGGGTTTGGGTCTGGGTTCGAGTCTGGTTTTGTTTCTGGGTTTGGGTTTGGGTTTGAGTTTGAGTTTGAGCCGTTGGCTGCTCGGTTTCGTAGCGCTTGTTCTTGACAATAGTACCATCCGGCAGACGTTTCACAGTGGTGATCATCTTAACATTCGGTTTGGGATACTCCACGGTATTGGAGATTATCTCACCGGGCTGTGACATCAGATGCTGCACATGACGTTGATATTCCGGCGAAGCCTTGTCCATGTCTACATACCGCTTGTTCTCCTCGTAATGCTGCTGGGTCTCCACGTTGCGAGTGCTGTTGGATTGCTCGCGACTCTCCGAGTAGCGTTCTTCGCGTTGACGCTGCTGCTCCTGCTCAAAGCGTTGCTCCTCACGCAGTTGCTGCTTCTGCTCTTGATGGTAGCGTTGCTCCTCATGATGACGCTGTTGCTCCTGGCGTTGATGTTGCTGCTGCTGCTGAGCAGAGCGATTCGTATGCTGATTTTGACACTGGCTGTTCATTAGATAGCGCGGCTGGGTGTCGTCATCATTGTACTCCGTGGTGGAGCTCGAGGAGACAAACTTGGAGCTAGATGAGGAGGTGGTCGAGCTCTTGATCATTTCGGTGCGACCGTTGCTCTCATCGCCAAAGACCACCTTCTCTTGCAGCTGCGTCTTGGAGCTCTCCGAGGCCTGCTTCACAAAGTTCTTATCGTCGCCCTTGTGCGAGGCACTTGAGCGTTGTTCGTTGCGACCTTTGAACTCTGCAGTGCCACCGCCGTTTAGCTTCTCAACACCTGAGTTTGTGGTGAGGATGAGGATGGGTAGTTGGTAATTGGTAGTTGGTAGTAGGTATCACGGCACATGGGACAGAAATACAATAAAAACACACAGAGAGTCGAGTCAAAAAACAGAAACGGAAAACGGAAATTAAAAACAGATTGCTCTCCGCTCGTTACTTACCATCGGTTTTGGCCAGGGTCTCCGTACGATAGGCACGTCCGTCCGGGCTTATCTCCGATGAGGTTTGCACATCCCAGCCGGTGGTATTCGGTTGGCTCAGTGTCATCGAATGGAACTTGAGCTCATGCGTTGGACTCATCGAGTCTCTCACTTCCTTCGATTTGAGACTCTGGAAATTCTGATCCAGGAGGGCATCCCCATGGCTGGTGGCCAATGGATCCTTGCCGTAGCTGCTAACCGTATTGCCATTCGATTCCGCCATGCCAATAAACCCAATGCTATCCGGTTCGTGTCGATATAGATTCCTTAAGCGCGATTCGCGCAGCTTATACAATTGCGTACGGATTTGCTTTTTACGCTCGGAATCCTCCGATTGTTGCCACTGCAATAGTCATTGAAATACAGAGAACGTTAAGAATATACGAGTATGATTACAAGCAGACCTTTAAAGACTCTCCCCAGTGCTCCACTGTCTGTGCTCAACGTCCTTGGACTAATTGAACCGGCTCAAGTGTACCGCTCAATGCCCACGCTCAATTTGATGGTTTGCTTTTTAATACATTTTTTATTTTTGTTGTTTTGCTTTGCTTTTTTGTTGAATAAACCGCACCTTTTATGGACTCGATTTCGACGCCTCACACTGGCCGCCAATTAGCTGAGACAGTAGACACATAAACAACAATAACAACACTTACAACAAGTTGATCTCAACTCTAAAACTGTGCTCAGCGCTGGATTTGGATTTGGCAGACAAAGATTGAGTCAGCTTTCAATTGCAACTGGCACTTGCCTTATATTTCTGATTATCATATAGACAAAAAGATTCTAGCTCTTGGCACCCACTGGCTAAAACTGTTCTCGAATTAGAACTGTTCCCAAGCACTGTTCCCTAGCAAAGCTGACCCCCACACAATAGTTGGCAGATTATCTTGTAAAATGCAGCTAATTTCATTATGTGACACTACCAATTTTTAATTAGTGTGCATAGAACGTTATTACTATTGCATAAGTAAATTAATGACTCAAGTAAAAACTGTTCCCAAACACTGTTCCCATTGTTCATTTTGGATGATTTTTGTTTTATCCTTATTTTATGTCCCGAAATTGAAAATAATTTCATGTTTAAACTGCTCAGTAAAAAATTAAGGTAAAATTTGCGAATTTATAGAAATTTTATTGGAATAGCCTCGCGAAAACATTTCTAACTAAAAACTCTCGAATATTATTTATATATTATGTACATCTATATAAATACATATATGTACAACAAGATATAATAGAGAATTTAAGAAAATAGAGATTTGATACGAACTTAAAACAGATTTCGAAATAGTTCAGCTCAAACGAAGCAACGCTGTTTTAAATTTTAGCGAATGGCAACTGACTCATAGATGGCAAATAAATTAGTTTTTAACCCAATCTGTTGCCATTCTCCTACTACAGCTTATCTAGTTTAATCGTTATGTGCATAAATCACATTTGAAACATTTTTTTAAGGGATTTCCTTAGCCAAAACTCATTGAATGCACGTCTGGAACGCTTAGTTTTTACGTGGCGTAGCCAAATTGTGTATAACTTGAGACTAGATTAAATTGTTTATCAGCAAACCGAATTGAGGCACGACTTATCGTTGATGACGTTTGATTTATAAATAAAATCGTATAGAAATAAATATTGCAAAACTTACTGACCGATAACCGTCGTTGATGGACAGATTGGACTCGACTGACTGCCGAATGTGTCTCACTCTTATATATTAGCTACAAATACTTTGCGATTTGTCAACAGTATTGTTTTTGTTTTTTGCTGTTCGTTATTTTTATTTTTCATAATCGACAGGTTTATAGAACTCAGCGGCGGAGTGCGGGGGTCTAAGGGGAGTGCAAAAACAGCTACAACAAAATATATCGTTCGGCAAACAAATTTACTAAAGTTGTTTTGTGTGTCGAAAAGGTGATATCATCGTCCAACACCAACACCAAGAGTGAGTCGAAAGCGGAAAACATTTGTATTAACAACAATAATAATAACTACAACAATGCCAATAAAATTGGTAAATGCTTTGTTAACCGTTTTAAATTTAGCTGCTTATGGGTGAAATTTCATTTGATAGAATATAAATTCGCAACCAAACGCAACTGGCAAGCCACATATATCGTTTACCTTACACTTAATTAATTAAATGTCAAACAAATTAATAAAATCCGCTATTTTCTAGACATTGTTTCGGCTAATTTTCTAAGCAGCTGTCAGCACAAAAAGAAATCGTACCCAATTTAAAGCTTTCCCCCAAAAGCGGCTTTAAAATTAACAAAATATTAAAAAAAAATGAAATTAAATTCAAAAAAATAAACAAAATATAGCTTGCTATATTGCATATAAAATATATATTTTTTGGCTACTTTTCATCAGCTGCCTTCAAAAATGGTCAAAAATAGCCAAACAAGCAGTTGAAGTGCGCTTGTTAGCCTAGACAACAACCAGGCCGCCATTGCACAGGAAGAGCGCCATTGCTAGCCAAGACCGCAACCACAACAACTGCGCTGCACACCAGGCAAGAACAACAATAACAACAATAACAACAATAACTCTGCCAAAGGAACAGGTCGTGTGGCGGCGTCGCTGCCGCTGCCGCTGCCGCTGCCGCTGTCGCTGTCGCTGTCGCTGTCTGCGTCGGCGTCTAGACCAGCGCTCTTAAAGCGTGGCGTTGAAAATGACGTAATTTCTAAAAAACCAACGGTGATAACCAGTCACAGGCTGGCATTGCGCTGCCAGCGACAACCTGTTGACGCCAGCAGCAACGCAGCTCATCCGACTACTCCCTCTGCGGCTGCTGCGACTGCGACGGCGACTGCGACAGGGACGGCGACTGCGACTGCGGCTGATGATGACGTGACGTGCGAGATTTTGTGTTTCTGATGCGAAACTGCCGCGACTTGCTGATAAATTATTATTATATTTTTTGCTGATTTTCTTCTTCTTTTTATTTTCTTCTTCGGTTTTTGTTTTTTAGACCCTGAACTTAAAAATCATACAACGGAGGTCTATCAATTTAGTGCAAGTGGGGTATGTGTATTACACCCAGAAGAAGGCGTGGCAGATCCCACAAAGTAGTATATATATTCTTGATCGAACGGAGTCAATATATCCGTCTGTCCGTCTATCCCTCCGTCCATATGAGCTACCAGATCTCGCAAACAATAAAAGCTAGAGACACCATCTTTGGTATTTAAGTTCTCCTCTGCAGTAAGCAGATCAAGCTTGTTGCAGATGTTGTATATCTCCCACCCTTCCCCTCCTCCACCCAGATCTCACAAACTATAACATCCATTGCTTCCATAATTTTAAAGCTAAAGACTTGAAGTGAAAAGCGAAAAGCGGTGCAGCCTTGCACCCGACTGATCTGCTCCGTCTCTACTGATGATTTTTTTATATTTCCTTTTTAGACCCTTTACTTTAAAAAAGTAAAAAGGGTCTATTAACGTAGTACAAAGAGGAAATGTGTGTAACACCCAGAAGGAGGCGTGGCAGACCCCACAAATTATATATATGTATACTTAAACAGGACGACAAGTCGAGTCGATATAGCCATGTCCGTCTGTCCGTCTGTACGTCTTTGGTGTGGCTTGCATACGCGGGTAGTTTAGTGTGTGTGCCTCTGATTGTGTTTGTATGTACAAATACTCAAAGTAAAGGGTCTCCTACAGTCGGTTACGTCCGACTGTAGTCTCCGTCCCACTGATCTGCCCCGTCCATATTTTCGCCATTCATTTGTGAGCCGTGGCTGTCGTGTCAGCTTTGGAGGTCAACAATATTTTGTATTTTTTTGGTCTATGCATATGATTATTATCATTGTTATTATTGGTATTGTTATTACTATTAATGCCATTATTGTCGTCGGTGCGTTTTTTGGCTTTTGTTTTGTCTTGTCTTTTGGCAATCTTGTCTGCTGATTAAAACTAAAATTGAAATTTATTATAAGTTAATTGAATCAAATCATATGGATCACGCCAACACCAGAAGGAAGTGAAAGCTGCCGCCTGAAATCATTTGGCTTTTCTTACATCTGTTTTTATCCTATCATATATCATGCTCAACGCTATCAATTTTACAAATTAACCAGAACTTACAAGCCCCGACACATCGTGAACAGCTGTTCAGAGTACTTAAAATTACATTTATGTCTATATATGTAGTATAACACTTTTTCAATACAGATATCGCTCAATTACCTGTCAATAGCACTTTGGACAATTGACGCGTAATGTCCATTAGAATTGGCATTTGCGATAAGGTTTTTAGGTCCATTCTAATAAAAACTATTTAACATATAATGACCCAAAAGCACAGGATTTTAAAAAGAAATATCCTTTAAGTTTCGGCATAGAGTTTAAGAATAACCATTTTTATAGAGCTTTTCAATAACAAATATGTATAACAGACATTCAAAATAATGCAAATAATTTTTGTATTTATTAAAATTGAATAGAATAGACTAATAATAATAAATCTTTTACAATATATAAAAATCTACAAATATATACAAAAATATATTAAGATTTCAAAATTTATTGTATATTTCATAAAGAAATTTATAAAACTTTAAATGGAAAATTAGCGACTTTTGAAAAATGTAATCAGAAATCATAAAAACAATACATATCTATGGCAATAACCTGATGACTCTGGATATAATAAAAAAAATCTGAAAAAATAGACTTCCAGTAGCAGGCATAACATGCCAAAACGCGTATCAGAAAAATAAATTAATAACAATCTTTGTATTATTGTCATAAAAACGATGGAAACGCAAAGAGCCAAAAATCAAACAAAATAAATAATATTGGTAATAGTCTAAAATATCGGCTCAGCTGCCAAAGTGTTTTGTCTAATAAGGCATATAGTATTTCTTAAAAAATGTGTATAGATAAGTGTTAACTGTGGCCTAACTTCTTGGCATTCATTTTTCAAACGAAACAGCTCAAATCTGACAGCTCTTATCGATTGCAAGCAGAAGAATGTCAATCGATAGGCGTGCTATCGGCGGGAGGTAGTGCAAGTGAAAGTGCCAGCGATAAGCGATAGCAATGCTTGATAACACAGCGAAATGGAGAATGCAACAGCGCCACCTGTTGAGCAGCTTTGCGTATACAACAGAAATAACTAACCATCTGCCATATGGCTGTATGACCATATGACCAAATGACCAAATGACCATATGCCATTTGACATTGACAATCAGTTCAATTTGTTAAGGAAATTGTTTGCACTTTGCTGTTAATTGCTCGTCAATTTTAGCCGTTGTTGTTGTTGTGGTTGTTGTTGTTGCGTCAGTCGTTATTTATAACTTGTTTCATTTCCATTTTCTTTTTATTTCAATTTCATTTTATTTTTATTTCGTTTGAATTCAGTTTTTTACTCGCTTTCTGGTCGCATGCATAAAGTTAAAGTGGGCGACCCAATTGCGAGCCGAGAATTCTGAATTGAGAACTGAGAATTATGCGAGAGCTGTGAGACTTTTGAGACTTGTGAGAGTTCTGAGCGCATCGCCAATTCTCTCACTTTGTCGGCAGCGAATTGTGTCATCCCAAGCCCTCTGCCCCACCGCCCCAGCTGACTTGCCTTTAGCACCTGTTGCCGCTATTAAATTTAACTGAAAATGTACACATGGTTTAAATGCTATCACTCTGTATTTACACACATATAGGTATGTATATTTCTATATATATATAAGTATCTCTGCCCTGATCCATTTGCATTTAGCTGAGGTCGGTTTAATGCTCTTTTTTCTCGCTTTTTTCATGCGATGTGACATTGCTCAGGTGAATTAAACACGCGGCATTTGTTCTTGAAATATGGAGCACTTTCGAGGCCCCAACGTCGTACATATTAAACATACCATCTCCATATATACTATATAGACAGACAGTTGGAAGGTATCGACATGTCTAGAGTTGTAAAGTGGTAAACTTTGACAACTTGATCGATGGAGTTCAAGTTGAAAATGCTTCAAGCAATCTGTTTACATTTAGAGCTAGAAAAATTCGTAATAAATTTGGTTCGGTTAGGTTGAAAATGCTTTGAAAAATCTGTTCACATTTAGAGCAAGGAAATCCCTATCTGAATTGGTTTATTCGTAATAGAAGTAAATTTCTTCTATTTCTTCACAAAAGCATCTTGAACTGAGGCAAATCATATGCAAAAATCTAGCTCGATTGTGGCATCAAAACTGTACTTTTTACATCGCAGACAATATGAATCAAGCTTCTATATTTCTATCTGATTGATCATTAAACTAGTTAAGTGTATAGATTTGTTGTTCAGTGCAATTTTGCATTGGTTGCTATAATTATAAATTACGCAAAAACCGTAGATTTATGCAAGTTTTTTCTCTAGCTCACCAACTCTCTATAGAGTGGGTGTACGAACCTTGTGATCTGATAATCTGTTTTGTATTTTTTCTACAATATACAGATTGTTTTTTAGTAGCTCTGGCTTAGGTCAATTAGCCCCCAGGTTATATATGATAATTATATTTTTGAGGTAATGAACAGGCGCCATGCGATGTTGATCTTAATTTCTTTTGGCTATAGATCGTATTGCATTTGTAGTGAAACTCTCTGACAAGGCCACCTACCAATTTGCCACTGAAAACGGGTTTCATTGTGTAATTAGATTCATTCAGTTATTTGCATACTCCCCCGCTATACCCCATGACACCTAGGCAATGCTAACAGTTCTAACTTGAAGATCTTGATAAAATTATTAGTAATTTATTATGCATATGAAAACTATATAGACTTTGTTAATACTAGTATTAAACGTTGTTAGAACGAAACGATAGTTATTTGTTTAGCAAGATTTTACTACTACGTTTACGATATTTGCTAGCATAGGTCATTTTTGGTACTTTATTCTTGATATTCGCCTGCTCAAGATTGTTATACGATATGTAGCTAACGCAGTTTCATGAAAAGATTACGATAACCCATTTTGCTGTACCATATTAAGTTAAATACGATTATGCCAAATTCTAGTATATAGTAAAACGTAATCGTGATAAAAATATATGTACATAATGAAAATAATAAAATAAAAAAATTATACAAAATGATAAAACGGTTAGATAAGTGATAAATAGATAGGATAGTCCCATACGGTATTCAGCTCTACCATGCTCTATGTACGATATTCACTGAAAGCTCTTATAAACTCTTTATTTTATAGAGTTATAATTGATATGATATATTTTTACGGTAAGCTTTCAATGTAGATACTATATGCGATTTTTCATTTAAAGTTTGCAAATAAAATTGACGATAATCGCCTTGCATACTAAATTCATTCGAAATCAAGTATAAAACACCGTAATCTTGATAAAAATAAATAAATAAATAATGTATAGAATGAAATCTTGATAAACATATGGTTAGGTATGTGACGTTCCACATATGATATTCATTATTTATAAGCGGATTTCAAGTAGTTTTCGAGTGCAAAGATAACGGTCTTTGCTTTGTTTACATGTTGGCGACGCTACAGCGCCCGACAGAACAGCGACGCCGCCGTCGATGCTCACGCTGGCATCGACGCTGAGGCCGCTGACTAACCGAGAGTTATGCAAAAACAAAAGGTTAGGATGGAGCAGATCAGTCGGCCAGAATGCTACAGTCGGACGTAAACGACAGTAGGAGCGCCTTTAAGTTGTTTCAATAATACACAAATTGCCTGTTGCATATTTTCGCTATTTTTTATCCGATAAAGATTGTACCAAGCTATGTTCTGTAGCTTTAACCAGAATGGGCGGAGCAGATCAGTCGGACGGGCCCGACTGTCTTATACCCTGTGCCAAAGCTCGCGCTGCGCGCTCGCAAATACGGTATAAAATGTATTTAAATATTTTACATATAATTTAATTTATTTATATTTTGTTTTTATTAACCGATTTCAATGCACTTTTTAAGATACTTAAATATAATAGAAGAAAGCTTATGTTCCAAATAACAACCTTCTATGTTAATTATTACGCTTGTTATTCAACTTTTTATGTTAAAAATTCGAGGTTATGTGAGTTTTATTGCTTTTTGGGCATGAAGGGGGCGTGGCATCAACAATTTGAAATAAATTTGATCTGCGTATTAAATATACCTACCTATAGCAACCAAAACGGCATCTCTAGCTTTTGTAGTTTCCGAAATCGACGCGTTTATACAAACGGACAGACAGACAGACGGACATCGCTAAATCGACTCAGCTTGTCTTCCTGATCAAGAATATATATACTTTGTGGGGTCTGCCACGCCTCCTTCTGCCTGTTACATACATTCTGACAAAGTTATTTACCCTGTTTTTCCCATTTTTCAAATGGGCACAGGGTATAAAAATGTAGCTATTTGAAGCAGAGAAGAGCCTAAATACTGAAAGTGATGTTCCTAGCTTTAATAGTTTGGGAAATTTAGGAATTCGCACGGACGGACAGACGGACATGGCTATATCGGCTCAGCTCGTCTTCTCCAGGGTGTTACATTTCCTATTTCCACTAACTTAATAGACCCCTTTGGAGGTTTTTTTTTAGTACTGGGTCTAGTGAATGACTTCTCGTACAGTATAAATTAATTATATTTTGCGTTTATCTCAAAAGTGTGAAAGTAATTAAGAAATGCATGTGAGAGGGTGAGTCTAAGCTTGAATCGCAATATATATCAAATGAAATTTACCTCTCGGCAGGGGCGCTAATCACAGCACAGGTATACGAATAGTTGGAATTCGCGTTGGGGTTTTTTATTTGAATTTTTGCAATTTTTATTTTTTCAATTATTTGTTGGTTTTTTTTTTGTTTTGTTGTAGCACCGGCGAAATGAACACTGAGAAGGCAAACACTCGAGTTAAGCTGTGATTAAGCCTGTGGCCGAACGGCAGATAAATCAAATCACAACAAAAAATAAAAATAAATATCGATATGTACAGGGAAAAGACGGAAAAAAGGTTTAACAATGCAGCTCTTGCTGAAGTTAAAGTTCGTTTGGATTTTTGTTTTGTTTTGTCGGTTTCTGTATTTATCTGTTAGGCAGAGCGTCGTGCGTCGGGCACGTTACAATCGATCGAGCACCAAAATCAGACTAAAGTTCCACCACTCAGAATCAAAATCGCCTGAAGTCGTCGGACTATGGGGCCAAACCATCCGAAGCTTAGACAAAACAACAACAAGCTCAAGCAGCGGCTGCGGCAGCGGATCGGCAGCGGCAGCGCAGCTGATGACGACAGCGCAGTCAGCAGGCAGAGATATGACCGAATACGAACAACACGACTAAATCGCGACGAAGACGAAGACGACGGCGCACAGTGGCTCAATCGGCGAATTTGGGGTGCCAAAAATCTTAGCTCCCAAACGGGTGGACATATCTTCCTGAAACAAATTGCGTTTTAAAGAAAAATGTTCAAATTTTCAAAAACACTAAACGTTATTACGCTGGAACTTATAGAAGCTGCGCTATACGCGGTCAAAGTTGAGTTTTGTTGCAAGTTTAACATCAAATTTAGCGGCAAATAAGCTAAATGTTACATCTCCTTGATTTTCAATAAAATAATGCATTTTTTTTTAAGAATAATTTATTTATGTTTATTAATATATTAAAAAAAAGTTTTAAGTCAAAGATTGTTCAACAATGTACGTACTATTTTTATTTATTTTGTTTAATATCATCAATATTGCACTAATTTTCTGGTCGAGGCAGCGTATGCGAAGAGTATAGTATATAAGCGATATCTCACAAAATATTCATGAAATTTGTATTTTTGAGACATAAAACCACTAGATATATATTATATTGCATAATGCACTATATTTAACTTACATAAAATATTGATTTAATGGTATATTTTGTCATCTTTAAAACAAAACAATAAATATCACATAAAAACAGTCGAATATGCATGTAACAGACAAGCTGCATGCGGTACATTTTCTTCTTCTTATACCCCCTGACGCATGGTTTTTGCACTAGGTTGGTTGGGTTTTTTTTTAAAAAACCAAATTTCCCGCAATTTCCCGCAGCTGAACTTTTGGAAATATGTAAAGAAATATTTGCAGAATATGATGTCATTCACAGTTTTTCACCCAAATCGCCCCAAAATTTTGAAACTCTATATAAAGTTGAAAAATTTGCTCAAAAACAGGTACTTCGCAAAATAATTCCGCAAAAATACCGAAATCGACAAATCGAAATTGTTTTTGTTTTATAACATCTAAAATAAGTGAAATTACAAATATAAATTCACTCATAATCGATTTCTCTTATACTTTTTTTGTTTATCGCCACTAAAGTTGGACAAATTGCACGTAAAAAGGGCCGTTTTACCAAAATGAAAATTTTTTTTCAACTTTAAGAGTCTGTAACTACTAAACCAGTTATCCAAATTCATTAAAATTTTGGTTTCCACAGCATTAAACATTCCTGTATCAGATGGCATTATTTTTATTCAGCAACTCGTTTAGCGGGAAATCATTTTTGGCACGCCAAATCTAGCTATTGAGCCACTGTGCGGCGATGGCGACAGCAAAGCCGAAGACGCAGACGAAGAGGAAGACGAAAGCGAAGGTAAAGACTCAGCGTTTCAAGTGTCCAATGCACAGTTGCCACTTTTGACATCATTTTGCTTAAGCTGGTGTTTTAGACCGTGCCAACGAACAAAAAAAACTTGTATGTATGTAGAAAAAAGAAAATCTTTGCTCTGGATCAGAATGACGTGCTTAGTGAATATAGCTGTGTTCGTCTATCCGTCCAATTTTTGGTATTTAGGTTCTCCAATGCAGTAAGCACATCAAGTTTGTTATCCATTTTTCATATATCGCGTCCTTCCCGCGTAAACATCGTTGGTTAACTAGGTACGAAAATCGAAAAATGGCGCATACGATATTTTTGCAGGAAAGGCTCAATATTATTCAAATACAAATTTAGGTGTCTCTTGCTGTCGGTTACGACCGACTGTAGCCTTCCGTCCTTACTGGATTATTGTTGGTGCATTTAAAAACTTTCAAGTGGCAACCCTATCGCAGAGAGCTTAGGTGTTTGTGTAAACGCTGCCTTGGTTGGCGTGTGTGTATGAGTGTCGATGTGTGTGTTTTGTTGTGTGTGTTGTTGTGTGTGCAGCGTTTGTGCGAAAGAAGCACGACAAAAATGAAAAAATGAAAAGCTTTTAATTTCGCTGAGTGTACGCGTGTGTGTGGGAGTGGGAGAGTGGAGAGGGGAGAGGGGAGGAGTCGCTAATGATTATTATATGGACATAGTATTTATGTATGTCTATAGATCCTATTCCATGCAGCTTTGTTTAGAGTGTTTTCCATGAAATATTTATACAAAAAGCCATTTGTTTATTAGCCAGAAATCGGCATTTTAATGAAGTCGAACGAAACAGATTAACTGTATTAACTGTATTATGTTACATTAAACAATAATTAGAATTACCAATTAATTAATTATTATTAATTAGTGTTATGATTCTAATCTCAGCTCTCAGATTTCGTGTAAATAAATTTATGAAAATTTAACAAATGGAACATCAATGTTTGTCCAATATTCCTTACATCAATTTGTATCATTTAAATTTCCATATTAAATTCTATACTAACCATTTTCAGCAGTTGACTACGATTTGTTCACATTCAATAATTAATTAACAACATGGGTTTTTCTGGGTTTTCCCATATCCTCACAGCAAACGCTGGACCTTTTTTATTTTTAAACCCTTTACTTTAAAAAAGTAAAAAGGGTCTATTAACTTGACGCAAAGAGGAAATGTGTGTAACACCCAAAAGTCCGTCCGTCCGTCCGTCTGTCTGTCCGTCCGTCTGTATGAACACCTAGATCTCAGCAACTATAAGAGCTAGAGACACCATATTTAGTTTCTCCTATTCACTAAGCTGATCAAGTTTATTTTAGATTTTGGATACTTCCCCCTTCCCCGCAAACCGCAAAAAGCTACTGTAGCCACAGTTTTAAAGCTATTGATTTATAATTTGCTATGTGGCTAGTTTATGGCATTTTTTATTGACGTTGTGAATTTCGTTACGATCGAATAAGAAACAGTGAGGTTATACCACCGATAATTCGATTACGTCCGACTGTAGCCTCCGTCCCACTGATCTGCTCCGTTCATATATTTTCTTTTAATTGCATTTAATTTTTCATTTGATTTCATCCCCAGATCATCATTATCATTTACTTTTATTGTAATTTCTTAACTTAATTTGTATTTTTAATTTTTTATGTCGACTGACAATAGTTGACAATAAGACGGGCAAGCCCGACTGTCTTATACCCTGTACCAAAGATCAGCCTAATATAATAGAGGGAAGGTGTTCAATTTCTTACTGACTTGTCGGAAAGGCGTTGCACTACCAACCCATGGCTAGAGGTGCCTGGCGGTAGGCATAAAACGCTAGGGATGATCACCCAAAGTAAAATCACGATGGAGGAGTTTAAGGATCAGACAGGGACTGGGATGTCAGTCCAAACGTCGGTGGGATCCCTGACCGCTACCACCGGCGGGCACGGGGAGGAATGTTCCTCTCTGCGTGTCGCTAGCGGTCACCCCTCTACCGTGGTTGAGGCAAGCCACGGTAGTTGTAGTACTACTGCCACAAAACTTATTCGCTCGATGCCATTGCGGAAGATGGCTCCATTGATGGTCCCTCGACATCAAAAGCCGCCAATATCCCCAGAAGGACAAAGGAAGGCATGAAAGCGAAGGCGCAGTACAAGGCGGCCCTGAAGATTCGAGCGCGCCTCTCTAACAAGACGGATCTCTCCAAGGATGAGAAGAGGAAGCTGGAGTGGGCTAAAGGGCGAATTGAGGAGGGGCGAAAACACTTCGCGACGCGGCTGCAAATGAAGGCCACGAACGATAAGTTTGCCAATAAAGTAGAGGAGATGGCCGCCACCAAACGCCAGCGCTCTGCGGAGAGCACCAAAGCCGAAGTGCCTGTTTCGAAGAAGAAGAGGCCGACCGCGAGCGAGGTTGCGAAGCGGCACCTCATAGTCGCGTTAATAGACCGCAACGACCCAAATGGCAAGATTTCTGAGCAGCAGTGGGAAACAGTGGAGGTCCTTCTGTTAGAGGTCATTTTTCAAATGATCGCAACCGGTGTGAAACCACCCAGCTTCGATGGCGCTGGATTGTTCAACGGTGTAAAAATAATTAAATGGCAGGACGTTCCAACCCTGAAGTGGATTGCGAAGACTGTGACCACACTGGAGGTTCTCTGGGAGGGTGCAAAGCTTGAAGTGGTGGATAGGTCTATGATCTCGTCCGTGCCCAAGGCTAAAGTGCTCTTCCCAAGAGTACTCCTTGCTGAAAAATCTCTCCAAATCCTGCAATATCAGAATCCAGGCGTGCCCACTGAAGATTGGAAGGTATTGCATGTTATCAACCCGCAGCCGGAAGGCACTGGGGGGCAGCAGGTGATCAATAAGAGGGCTGAGGATTTACTATATCCTAGAATTGGTAAGATGGCATGGGAGATTGGCAGCGTATATCTAAGATTGAAGAAGCGCCAACCCACAGACAACAACGAAAACACTCTAGAGTTAGGCGAGGTGGAGAAGGACCTAGGTCGGGACGCTATCACCGATGCAGCCAACTCTATGTCGCTGGAAAAGGAAGGAGTTAGAGGAAAGCCGACCCGGAGTCGACCCCGTGGAGGAAAGCAGTACCGAAAATGTTGCGGATCCTCCAACTCAACGCTTATAAGAGCAAGATGGTATCGGCAGAGCTTCTTCTAACCCTGGCCGAGGAAGCGGTCGATGTTGCCCTAGTCCAGGAACCATGGTTGGCATCGGGTAACGTGGTTTCTGGACTTAAAAAAAACTGATTATGGCCTGTTATACCCGTGCACCGTAAGTAGAACCAGAACGGCCATTTTGGTACGTAAGGGCATTCAAGCTTACCTTCTCAATAATTACAGCTCTCCAGACCTCACGGTGATCTCCCTAGAGGGTGGTGCTGAACCGATATGGTTGGCATCGTCCTACATGGCACACGACAGGGAGGTACCGCCGGTGGAGATGGAAAGTCTAGTGAAGGTTGCCAATACCCAGGGAAGGCACCTCGTCATCGGTACCGACGCCAACGCCCACCACAGTCTACGGGATAGCCCAGATGACAATGTAAGGGGTGATTCACTAGCAGAATTTATTTTACAGGCCAACATCAGGATCGAAAACACTGGAGGAGAGCCAACATATGTTGGTCCTACCTCCCAGAAAGTGTTAGATCTCACACTAGTCGTAAACGATATGCTTATAGAGAAATGGAGGGTACTTCGGAGGGCCTCTTTCTCGGATCATAAATATATTCAGTTCGAGATCAAGTTCGGCGCAAACTTGACTAGTAAAGTCTCTAGAGACATCCGGAACACTAACTGGTGCACTTTCCATCGCGTAGTGAGCAGTAGGTTTCCTCAAATCAAAGAAGTTAAAACAGAGGACGATATTGAGGAGTCCCTCTCTACAATAACTAGAGGTCAGAAGAGCGCTTATAAAGAGGCCTGCAAGCCGACCAGAAAGAAAAACAAGACCAAACCACCCTGATGGAATCAGGATCTTAAAAGGAAACGAACCAATCTTCAGGATATATATTTAATCTACCTAAAGTAGCGGATGTCGAAATGGTCTAGGATGAATATAGATCTCTCCTCCGTCTTTTCAAGAATAAGATTAGATTAGATTAGATAAGAGTGGCCAAAAAGGAACCCTTGGAGATCCTTCTGCTCGAATCTTGAAAAAGTCTCGGATACTGCCAGATTGCGCACACTGCTTTCCACCCACCATACCACAAGGAGCCAGCTCCTAATTGGAGACAATGTGTGGGCTGAAAACAGCGAGGACTCACTAAAGAACTTGCTTGATATGCACTTCCTAGGCAGCTTTGACGTAACCTCTACCGATACCTCTCAGGAGAGGGATACACGAATCCAATAGTTCCCACACCATATCTTCACAAAAAGTAAAATCATGTGGTCCATCAACTCTTTTTCAAGGTATAAATCCCCAGGTACTGAGGAAATCGCACCCATCATGCTCCAGAAAGCAAGTATGGTAATTATTCCATGGCTTCTAGAAATATTTAGAGCATGTCTGAGGATGAGCTATGTGCCTATCGCCTAGAGAACGGCCAGTGTGTTGTTTATACTCAAAGCGGTAAAAACAAGCTATGTGTCTTCCAAGGACTTTAGGCCCATTAGTTTCACCTCATTTGTGCTCAAGACATTTGAAAAGCCATTGGAAAATAACTTGCGAAGTACGGCATGCAAGAATCTCAACAAAAATAAACAGGCATACACAAAAGGTAAATCGGTTAACACAGCTCTGAATTCTCTGGTCTGCAACGTGGAGAAAGCTCTCCACCACCAAGAGTATGCACTCGGTGTGTTTGTGGATATCTCAGGGGCGTTTAACAACATCGCAATTAATGCGATTACTAGAAGCCTAGAAGCTATTGAGGCTCATGACGCGCTCACGGCATGGATCGAAAGCCTGCTGAACTGCCGGAAAATTAAAGCGGAGTGGGGCGCCACAAACATAACAAGGGAAGTACATAGAGGAACACCTCAGGGAGGAGTGCTGTCACCTCTGTTATAAAATGTTGTGGTGGACGGCCTACTGAAATTATTCGAAGGAACATCCACCAAAATTACTGCCTATGCTGACGACATAGGCATTGTTATTGTGGGGAGATGTACTCCACTCTGAGCTCACTAATGAACCACTCCCTCAGAGTCATTCTCAGATGGGCGGAGGAAGCTGGACTGAGCCTTAATGCGGATAAAACGGACCTTATTCTTTTCACAAAGAAATACAAGGTACCGCAATGGATCCCACCCAAAATTGGAGAGATCTCTTTAACTCCAAAATCACAAACAAAATACATCGGTACGCTTGTTGACAGCAAGCTGACATGGAGAGCTAATGTTGAGGAAAGGGTTAAGAAAGCAACCATAGCACTCTATACAACCCAGCGGATGTTGAGTAGCACATGAGGTCTTTCACCCAAACTCACACACTGGATTTTTATCTCGGTTGTGCAGCCAATACTGATGTACAGGGCTCTCGTATGGTGGTCACTTCTATGCATAACAAGGAGCCCTACGAACCACGTCCACGAAGACAATGAAAGTTATGCTAGACATCAATCCAATGGACACCCAGATTCAGCTCAATGCGTCCAAAACCGCACATAGGCTTGTTGCGGCTGGAACCATGGTTGTTCAGGGCTACGGGCACAGCTCAATAGCCAGAACGATGAGCGAATCTACTGACTACATATGCGAAAGGACTGTCAAGTGATGACAAGGGCACAACGGTGTCACTAGGGCTGACAGACTGGAAAAGGGGACTCCGGAACCGCAGTGCGGTCAATATTTTTACAGATGGGTCAAAGATGGCAGCAGGCGTTGGAGCAGCTGTGTACTGCGCGGACCCACCAAAACGATTATCATATAAGCTCCCGGACTACTGTAGCATCTTTCAAGCCGAAATTTTTGTCATCCGGAAAGTCGCTGAAGAAGCTCTCAATCTCGAAAGAGATAAAGAGCAAATCTACCTATTTGTAGATAGCCAAGCAGCGATCAAAGCAGTAAAGGCGACCAGCATTCGCTCCAAAAGTGTCCTGGCGAGCAGAGTCGCAGTAGATCTGTTAGTGCTTCACAAAAAAGTGCACTTCTACTGAGTACCGAGCCACCAGGGCATTGATGGAAACGAATGGGCAGATCATCTAGCCAAGGTCGGTGTACAGCTAAACGAGGACGTGGTTGAGAACGTCGCAACACCGCTCACCACGATTTACAATGATCTAGAAGACTCGGAAAGGGTAGAGGCGGAGTGCAGATGGAGATCCACGTCTTCCTGCAAAACGTCTAAAATAATGATCAAAAACCGCTGCAACAAACTAAAAACTTTACTACTGAGCTTGAGACGGCCGAACTGTCGGCTGCTTACGGGAATCCTCTCGGGGCAATGTCTCACGGCCGTACATGCCTGTATGCTCAACATTCTCACAAATATGAACTGTAGGAGTTGCAATGAACCAGGAGTCAAGGAAACTCTAGAGCATCTTATGTGTCACTGCCCAGCTCTGGCAAGGACGAAACACAAACATCTCGGCACACACACATTACAACAACTGTCAGACGTCGTCCGCAGATCTCCAAGGGAACTGCTAAATTTCGCCAAACATACGCGCATCCTTTCTGTATAAATTCCATCTATAAGACCATCTCTGGTCTATGTGGAATCATCCTTGCAGGGGCTTCACCGGCTCAACCTAACCTAACCTAAATATAATAGAAGAGACTATATATACCAAATACCAACAACACGAGGTTATGTGAGTTTTATTGATTTTTGGTCGTAAAGGAGGCGAGGTATTCAAAAGTGGACTACACACACACCTTCAAACTGTTAATAATTAACTTAAAACTTAAACGAATTACCAATTTAACTTTTTATTGGCAAATTTCTTTAAAAAAAACTAAACCTAAACCTAAACCTCACTTAATCTATAATTTATAATATATATTTATCTATTTAAATTTAATTAAATTCATTTCAATGTTTTTTTGTAAAGGGTCTAAAAAGCCATTCCGTCTAGCTAGGGGGAAATGCCGATGTTTACAGTTGAGCTTTGTCTAATGATTCGAGAAGCAAATTTGCATAAGTTTTATTGGTATGTAAGCTGAAATTAATAAAGAAAAACAATGAATATATCGCCCATGATTTAACTAATCGCTGGTCTCCAAATGCGGTAAAGAATGGAAAGGAAATTAGTGGAAAAAAATAAAATCAATCACAAGTCAGACATAAGAAGTAAGAAATACGAAATAAATATGAACGTGTTTAAGCGTCCAGTTTGAACTTCCAGGTCGTGGTCAATGGAGCAGACCGCCAATAAGTATTTACTCGATATAAATCATTCGATTGGCATTCGTGTATCGGACATGCTTTTTGTGGGTGTTATTGTTGCAAATTCCCATTACCATTCCATTTACAATTGGAATTCATTTTTGAATATACATATATGTGCATATATGTATAAACTTATTGTCAACACGAAACGCCAAATGAATTTACTCCCACATTTTGACAAATGAATAACATAACGAATAACGAATAATATGAACTACTCATGTAGACGCTGCGCAGACGTCGTGGCTAGACAGCAGCCGATAAACGATAGTCGATAGCTCGATTGCCGATAGAGAGCGCACAGATCGTGACAAGTTTCCGTGGCATTTGGTCAGTTGGCCATATTACAGGTAAAAATCAAAATACAAAAATAAAAACCAGAATGGGCGGAGCAGATCAGTTGGACGCGCTCGACTGTATAATACGCTGTACCCTATATAAGCAGCAATGTTTCTTCTAATTTTTTGGGTCTACCAAGCTGACAGAGAATGGTAAGCCAAAGCTTGTAATATTGTTTCTCAAATAACTTCTGAGTTTATTAACTGATTTAAATGCACTTTTCAGCATCGGTAAATATAATAGTAAATAGTTCATATTCTAAAAAACAACCTTTTACATTTAGTATTTCGCATGTTATTCGGTTTTTATCGTTTAGGGCGTAAAGGAGGTGTGGCATTCAACATTTGACATGAGTCTGATCTGCGTAAGATATACACCTATCTACATTTAAAAAAAATAGCTGCTCTAGCTTTTATAGTTTTCGAAACATCCAAGCAGAGCGTCAGCCGGACAGAAGGAGAGACAGGGATAATACGATTCAGCTTTCTCAGTAATATATATATATGCTTTATGGGGTCTGCCTGTTACACACATGCGCACAAAGTTATTAGCCTTGTTTTTAGCCATTTTTAATGGGTACAGGGCATAAAACAAGGAAATATCGAGAAACATATGGCCATAGCGGGTGTCTGTGTGCTAATTTGTAGTCGTGTGTTTTTCTCTCATTATTACAAATGTGCATATTGTTACTGATTTATTTAGCAGCTAACGACGCGTCGGCAACGCAGCTGCTGCCCACGCACCGCTTGCCACAAATCATGGCCAAGAGACTGGCAAATTGGCAGCACAGAAACTCTCCAAACTTGCCAAATTGCAGAGTGGCAAAACAGCTGCAGCTGTGACGTCATCAGCGGGGAAGTGGGGATGTGTTGAAGTATGGGGCGAGGGAGGGGGAGGGGCACACAACGCTGCAGCGGTCAAGCGAGTTCAAAGCATTCAAATTGATTCATTCGGCATTAGTCATGATGCTGCAAGTCGGCTTTATCAGGCAGACATCCCAGAGGCCAACAGCGGCGACTGCGCTGCGACTGCGCGGCGACTGCGTGGGCTGATTAACGTCTGCTGCTTTTTATAGAGAATATTAATATAGATGTTAGTAGTTGTTGCTGCCATACATCATTTGGCCAAGTTAAGACACAACGCGACATGATCAGCGTCAGCAGCGTCGTCATCGTCATCGTTCTTCCATTGGATTTTATTTAACGACTTTTTAACGATAATTGCAATGAGCGTCTAAGCCATAGTCAGCTCTGCGGCCCACACACACACACACTCACACACTCACACACACTCAGGCAACCCCATAAATGACCCAATTTGGTCAGCTTGATCGCTGAATGTTCTCAATGCTCTGACTGTTCTCTGCGCTTCTGCCTTATCTTTTTGCCCCATTGCTTCTTCCTTTTATCGCTCTTCTTCTTGTTGTTGTTTTGCTCTGACCCATCCACAACAACAACAACAACAGCAGCAACAGGCGAAACTTGTGGAGCCAATGAACTTGCAACATGTGATGCAACAAAACGCAGATAGCAAGCGCGCAGGCGAGAACAGTTGCAGCCTAACTGTTCCCAGGCATGCACACTCACAAAAAAAAGGTCACAAAATTAGGGATTATTTGAAATATTATTCAAAATACTTACAGCATTTTTCCATAACAAATATTGCACAGAAAAATGCATTGAATAAAAAAATGCGAATAAAGAGTATTTAAGTGTCCCCTGTTTAAATTTTTGTTTTGTTTTTTTTAGTGTTAAACGTACATAAATTTGAAGGTTATGTGTAGATTTTGAAGATTAAATCTGTTGTGTTATACATATATCATTTATAATATTAATAAATTTAAGAAATGTGGGAGCTTCAAAAAAATAATTCATCCATAGCAAAAAGTCGCAACAATCGATAACTTGTATTTGCCAGATTTAGGTTTTGAACAATTATTAAATACAAAAACATGGGTGTATATGGATTAAATTATGATTTTAGGGGCAAAATTAGTGTTTTTGAAATACTAATCACTTATGCCACCCCATATTTTGATCATAGTTAAAGACCAAAAAACTCTATAACTCGTATTTGCCAGATCAATCCTAAACGATTTTGTATAGCATAATAAAACATTAAAAACTAAATATGGATTGTTTACAGTGTATAGCAAGGCACATGCAAGCAAAAGCTAATTGCTAGGTCACTTACCATCTTCCTCAGCATCTCCTCGCTTTGTATGCCTCCCAAATCGCATTCCAATTCCATGGCGACTACTGAAAAATATATGAATATGACAATTAATGATGATGTAACCAACACTTGGCATACCACGTAAACAAATGATGGCTGGATATGCTGAGCCTTAAAAACATGCAAATTCAATGACACAATTGCATAAAATTGTTAATTGTTGTACGCTTGGCTACAGAGTGTGCAGCTAGTCGAGCAAGTGGCAAACGCAATGAGCTCAATGCGAATGCATTTTTTATTTTGATTTATTTGCAGACTTTGGGGTTGTTGTTGCTCGATTCGTTGCATAGATTCGTTAATATTAATTTCAATTAATCATTTGATTTTTATTAATGCAATTGCTGCCGTTGCAGCAGACGAGGCGAACCAGATCCCCTCAAGTCCAAGTGCCCTCTCTCTCTCTCTCTCTCTCTCTCTCTCTGTCTCTCCCTCAACAAAAAAAGCTAAAAACAAGTTGTGACATTTCCCCCCTAAATGGCTAAAATGAAACACAAGCCAAATGGCAATAACTACAATGTTGCTGCTGTAACAACAGCAACTGTTGCTGCTGCTGTTGGCAATTGTGATTTGTGATCTGTTGTTGTGGCCGCCAGCAATGCCTTTAGCTTTTCAGTTTTGGTTAACATCAACGGCGTTGCTCGGTCAATTGGCAATTGCAATTGCAAGTACGCAGTACGCACTGAGAGGGGCAGCTGCCTGGGTCGTACACTTAGAAAAATACAGTGCGACTAGATATACAAAATAAAAGCTCTTGCACGAATCTTGTTTTGTTTCAGAAATCAAATACAAATCGGAATAGATTCGTACATGAATTCAGATTATTAAAGGCAGTTTCAGTAAGGAGGGGGCAGATCAGTCGGGTGGAAGTTTACAGTCGGACGTAATCGACAGAAGACCCTGTACTTAGTGTTTCCATTATTACTGCACCACAATCTCACACAGATGTAATCCATAGTCGTATGCACAAACCACTCCGACAAGTCCATCGAATTGTCTGTTGCATATCTTCGCTGTTTCTTAGCCGAACGTAATGTAATTCGGTATCGTTGGAGAAAGACATAGACACCGGAAAATCTCGATTTGAGTGAGAAAACTCCTGATATTTCTCGCAGTGTAGCATGTAGTATGTAGTAGGTGCTGCGTCCAGCCAACAACGGGCCTAAAAGCCAAACAAGTTCGAAACCGCAATTGGGCAAATAGGCTGAATGATCACCCAGTCAGCGAGTCAATCCGTCACTCAGTCAGTCAGTCATTCAGTCAGTCAATGCAATGACTGCTTGATTGAGCAGCAGACAGAGACAGAGAGAGAGAGAGAGAGAGAGAGAGAAGCCGAGAAAGCAGACGATAGCTGGAAGTGTAAATGCACTTGTAATCAGGGCTGCAAGCCAGTTTCGAACCCAACCGGTTCGAAAAAGGAACTTTTCAGAATTTCCATATCCAATCAAACATCATGCCCAACCCCGCACAAGAAATTAGCTGAGTGTGAACCCCACTCAAGCCAAGTTTTACGATTTGGTTAAAAAACAACGGAATTTATTTTTTTACTTCAAATAGAATCAGTGGATCTATTGAATTTAACTTAATTTATAAATAAAACAATTTAAATAACAATTCAATTTCAATTAACAGAATAACTAGCTCTAACCGTATTGGAACTACATACTTTATAGAGTGTTTTAAGAGTTTCTGAACCAACCTTAAAGCTTTTTCCAAAATTACTTTGGAGAAACGATTCGGCTGAAACTTTTTTGAAAAACGATGCAAAATGCTGTGATTTTCGATCTATTTTACTATGCAAAACAGCAGCGAAAGATTCAAATAAACAATAACATCAAGCAAATGTCATAGTAAATAATAAAGCAATAATCATAATCCATAACAATGGGTAATTGCGATAAATTATCGTGTGTCCCATAACTTATGGCGCACAGTCGAACAATTTGCATATTTAGCTTAACTGGGCAATCTCTGAATTTGATGGATCAGTGGAATTATCGGAATCGCGTGGGGGGCGCGTGGCCAATGCCCTGCGATAAACGATAAGCGATAAAACGACAAAGAATTGTGCGCAAACATAAATTAGGCTAACAAAACAAGAATCAATGTTTATTCAGCAGACGGCGATTTTGGTGTGAACTCACCATAAAAACCGCTCGTAATATGGCAATGCGCTTAATTGGCTTTAATTTTCGTATTCTTTAAAATTATCGATTTTGATTTTTTCTTGATTTACGCGCAACAATAAAAGACGCCTACGCTGCGTAATCAATGAATGTACATAGTACATGCGTAAAATCTGTATTTTATCGCTTGCCAAAATAGGACAGCTCGAATAACGGCACAATTAATCAGTAAATAGTTATATGGAAATGTGAATTATTCGACGCACCTTTAACGTAAGCCAACACCGCTGATCCAGGGATATCACTTTGGTGGCTCAACTTGCCGCCAGGTGGCGCCAGCTGTGCACAGCAGCAAAACCACAAAATGTTTTCTCGCTAGCAAAACGAAACAGTTGACAGTTGAGTGATAGAAAATCTATATCTGGTACATATGTATTATAAGTATATCGTAAATACTTGTAGCAAACGTTTTATTATTTTTAATTCGAACTGCCTAGGAATTTCTTTCAAAACTCCTCTACGATAAAGTTCAAACTCCTGGTTTTTCTAAAAAGGTTTCTGCAGACTTATTGTTTGTTTTCAAAAAATAATGTAAATGAATGTTAAAAAAAAATATAGGGACGGGGCAGATCAGTGGGACGGAGGCTACAGTCGGACGTAACCGACCGTAGGAGACCCTTTACTTTGAGTATATGTACATACAAACACAATCAGACGCACACACACTAAGCTACCCGCGTATGCAAGGCACACCACCCCCCCTCTACCTAGTGCGGCAAATTGTCTGTGGCATATGTTCGCTGTTTCTTATCCGATCGAGACAAAATTCCTAGCGTCGATAGAGAATATCATAAACTAGTTAAATACCAAATTACAAATCAATAGCTTTAAAACTGTGGCTACAGCAGCTTTTTGCGGTTTACGGGGGAAGGGGGGGAGGTATCCAAAATCTAAAACAAACTCGTGCTGCTTACTGATTAGGAGAACTTAAATACCGAATATGGTGTCTTTAGCTCTTATAGTTGCTGAGATCTAGGTGTTCATACAGACAGACAGACAGACAGACAGACGGACAGACGGACAGACGGACGGACGGACATGGCTATATCGACTCGGCTTGTCGTCCTGATCAAGAATATATATACTTTGTGGGGTCTGCCACGCCTCCTTCTGGGTGTTACATACATTTCCTCTTTGCACTAAACTAAAAGACCCTTTTTACTTTTTTAAAGTAAAGGGTCTAAATATATTATATTCGTTTAACTGTGAATCGCTGATTTTGTTTAATAATTCTTTTAGGATTAACTGCGAAAAGCAGAACAAGATACTATGTAAACTGTTTATACAGTTCACTGTTCACAGTGTGTTTTGTTTAATAATGAAGTATCAAATGTCGTTAATGTCTTATCTGGTGTTCCTCAAGGCAGTCATCTTGGTCCTTTGTTATTTGTCTTATTTATAAATGATCTTCCCAACGTTATGTCTTCGTCATCTGTTTTAATGTATGCTGACGACGTAAAACTATCTTTTTCTTATTCTGACTCGATCTCACAAAATAACCTTCAAACTGACCTAAATGAACTGCAATTGTGGTGTTTAAAGAATATGTTATATTTAAATCTTTCAAAATGTAAGTCGATGTCCTTCTACCGTTCTACATTCCATACTGCCTCCTATACGATTGGTTCATGTACTCTAGATCAAATAACTTCTGTCACTGATCTTGGTGTTCACTTCGATCATAAGCTTTGCTTCAACTCCCATATTGCAATTATTGTAAATAAGGCAAAAAGTGTCCTTGCATTTATTAAACGGTGGGCAAAAGAGTTTGATGATCCTTATATATGTAAGAGTTTGTATATTACCTTAGTACGTCCTATCTTAGAATATTGTTGTAGTGTATGGAGTCCACAATACAATGAATATGTAAACCTAATTGAATCGGTTCAAAAACAGTTCCTATTATTCGCTCTAAGAAGACTTAACTGGGACCCAACACGTCATTTACCAGCATATTCTGCTCGGTTAAAACTAATCGACCTAAAATCACTACAACATCGCAGATTTTGTGCAGGTGTTATTTTTATTCATAAATTACTCGAGGGTTCTATTGACTCGACGACCCTGTTAAGTTTTATTAATATTGCTGTCCCTTCGAGATTTACTCGTACATATCGGCCTATTAGGTTATCAGTATGTAAATCCAATTTTTCTAAATTCGAATCATTTCGTGTACTATGCTCAAACTACAATCAAGTTAGTCCTTCATTTTCTTATGCAGATCCTATTAATTTAATTTGTACAAACATTTATGGAACCTTAGAAAATAATAATATTTAATCTACTATTTACTTTAGTCTTAGTATCATATTGTAATCAATTGAATTAGCAGCTAATCGCTAAATACAAATAAATAAATAAATCCGTTTTTTTTTACAGTTACTCACTTTTATTTAATTCTATTTGGAATACTGCATCATTAACTCAAAAATCGTGTTTTTTGAGTTTTTTGGTCACACTTAATATATAGGGAGTTTATCAAAATGACAAGACACATTTTTATTTAACATTAATGTTTGCGCAATCCAATTGTATTTTAGAATTTAAAAAAACCAACAATGTAAAATTGTAAAAATTTAAAATTGGCGAATTATATAATTTTTTGTTGTAGTTTTTATTGTTTATAATTAAAATTTAAGTAACCCTAAGTAATATGGGGCGCTTTACAGTGCATCGGTAGAAAGAAAATGGATTAATAATTGCTTTTTCGAGGGTATGAATATCAGCCAAATTTTGATGGAAATTGGATGCAGTAGGACTTTTATTGCATTTTTTTTTTAAATCCGCAAGAATATGGCATTTCTGGACAAAGACGGATAACGAGTGAATGTAGAAAAAAAAATTATAAAAAGCGAGCGCGTCCTGTTCCCAATTTGATGCTGTTAATAGTCAAAAAGTCTCTTATGACAGCTTAGCATATACTAAATAAATCTAGATATATTGTCAGAGGGTTTCTTAAAAAAAATCACATTCGACCACCTATCACAAGCATGTACATATGTATATTCTGACTCAGGACAACGAGCTGAGTTGATATAGACATGTCCATATAAACACCTAGATATCAGCAACTCAGAGCTAAAGACACCACCTTTTCGGATTGAAGTTGTCAGGTAATGCAAGCAGATCTAGTTTGTTTCAAACTTTTAATATCTCGCCTCCTTCATCAGCGAATCGTCAAAAATCTACACCTTCCTCAAAAATGTCGAAAACTATAAACGCCGCAGCAGTCGCAATAATAGCGTTACAGACTTGTACGTAGTCTATGGCATTCTTCACCGATGCTTCAAAATAAATTATGATTTGAAATAGAAATAGCAAAGATATGCATTAGACAATTTTTTTCAAAATGCGTATACGTGCCACTGTAGCCACAATAATAAAGCTACAGACTTTAAATTTGGCATGTACGTAGTTTATAGAATTCGATGTTGTGAATTACATTACAAACGGACAAGAAACAGCGAAGTTATGTAACAGACAATTTTTTTTATAAATTAAAGTAAGTGCCACTACAGCCACAATTTAAAAGCTACAGACTTGGGATTTGGCATCTACGCAGCCTATGGCATTATCCATCAATTGTGACCAGCCACCTACATAGATCTTGCAGACTATACATACAATTTTTTGGTATTCACATAGATTCGCCAATCAGATCAAGTTTGTTTAGGTTTTTGATAACTCCTCTCATTCCTCCGCTAACCGAAAAACCAATTTAGCAACAGTTTGCAGTTTAAAAGGTACAGTTCTAAAGCTAAAGATTTAGTATGTGGCATGTACGTACTCTATGATAATCTCCACCGATGCTGTGAATTACATTACGGTCGGATAAGTAACAGCGAAGAAAACACAAAGTACAGGTTCTCCTACAGTCGGTTACGTCCGACTGTAGCTCCGTCCTTACTGATTTTGTATAAATTGTATTTTTTTTTTTTTTTATCAGATATTGGGATTTTTGATTGCAACAAAATTGATATGAATGGAATAGACAATTTTCAACTGAAATTATTTAATTTCAATCTAATATCGCTTATAATTATTATCCTAGAATTAAAAAAAAAAAAAACAAAAGTTAGGTTCAATTTTTCTGATAGCTTTGAACGGAATTGGATCTTTGTTTATGCAGTGTTGTTTGTCAAGTGTCCGTTATTGCCATGCTCACCTGTTGCTGCTGCTGCTGCTGCTGCTTATCGGAGACGTCGCGGCTTTTGTAACTGGAGACGGAGAGATCGCACTTGGAAAAGGGGGAAAAACAAACAAACGGCAAAAGGCAGAAGGCGATAGCCAATAAGAATAATAAACGATTCAAGTAAACGCTGTTAGTGGTAGGGTAGTTGTAGTATTACTATTATTCCGATTATTGTTCAATTCACGGAAAGAGTTCGGATTACGTGTGGGGGCTGGGGACTGGGTGGTGGGGGTGAGGGGTGAGGGGCGCTTGATTGACTTGCGGTTGCAACCAACAACAGTTACTTTGTTGCCAATTGCAATTGTTATATTGTTGTTGTTATTGTTATTGAAACATCAACCGAAAACATAAGCAAACACACGAAAAAAAAAAATAAAGCACAAATCGTCAAGTCGTTGGTTTTTCTATATATTTTCTATATATCTCTGTCTGGACTTTCTGAGAACTTTCTCGATGGGGAGATGCGCACAACCGTTGGGCACGAGCAGAGGCTCTTAACTGATTGTGCTAGCCGCAGTTGTTGCTGCATTTAGGCTCGCCTCCAACCAGCGAGATAGGCGCCAGCATCCACAACAACAACAAACACTACAACAACAATCAGACTGCGGCTGCGACTGCGCAGTCGCCGTGGGCAGCGCCGGTCATCTTCCAGTCGGCGTTGCACACCCAGAGCGGATGCTGCTCGCCTCGTTGCAACAACTTAGTGTGTGAGTGTGTGTGTGTGTATGTGTGTATGTGTCAGGATGCATGTTTTTTTTATTCATTAAAAAACTTAAATATATGTGCATAACTTGGTCAGAGAGGGGGTTGACACTACCCTAGTGCCCGTGGTACGACCGTAAAGCAATGCTTCGTGGGAGATGGGGTAGTACCAACTGAAGCAGCTACACAGTATTTGGGAGCCGCGTCTGGCTCGTTCCTCGGTGCGCAGTTCCGTCATCACGCTTGCTGCGAAGGTGCAAACTGCCTCCCAATTGTGTGTGGACTCCACCATGGTATTCGCAGTGAGTCGTTCGCAGATGGCGACTTCCAGCTGGGACCTTAGGGTGGCGAATCGTCCACACTCAAACAGGACATGATTGGCGTCCTCTATAATGCCGTTACGACACCCGGATACGCCGGAAAGCATCCATGACCCTATTGAAGTTGGGTTAGGTAGAAGTTTACTTCCCCATGCTTTCTATGGAGCCATGGTAGTGCGTCCAACGACCCTTCGACGACGAGTACCATCGGCTTTGCCAGCGTTCTATGCCCTGTGCCCTGTCCCATCGAGCCGTGTTGAATGCGTTTTTAACGTCTAGCGTATCGATGAGGCAGTACTTCTTAGTGCCGAATCTTCACCTTGAGCCTCGGATTGCAGATAAGGACAGCTCAACCACTTTCCCCAAAGCGTATTGTGTAGACTTAGCCTTGCGGAATCCCAATTGGCTTGGCAAGCTTTGGAAGCAGAACGAGAGTCTGGGCTTTCCTTGGCGTCGGAAACTTGCTCTCGCGCAGGTAAGCGTTAAAGAGCTGTGCAAATGCCTCAGGGGTCGCCATTGCCATTTTGAGCACAATGTTGGGAACTTCATCCGGACCCGGCGCTTTGCGGGCATGTAGCTTGCCGGCCAGTTCCTGCCCCTCGGTGGGTGACACTTGGTCTGCTGCGGATGCCTGCCTTCCGTTTGCCTTCCGTTTGAGTCGCGCAGAGAGTAGACATTTAGCGCATCCGGCGCATCCATAACAACGCCACCTGCGGGAAACCGAGTCTTCACTATCTTCCTGACCATGACCGGGTCAGTGGGAGGGGCAATCCTGTTGACGTATAGCCTTTTTACCACAGTTTTGTACGCCTTACCCCATGGATCCTGCTCGGCAGAGTCTATTAGGGCGAGGAAGCATTCGCGCTCGCTAGCTTTTATAAGTAGCTACCTTAAGCTCTTTCCTGGCCCCCCAATAGGCCTGCAGTTTTGGGGCAAAAGTTGGCATCTTCTTCTAGCCAGAAGACATGCGCGGCGGGCGTTCGCAATGCGCTCGTTCCACCAGAACGTAGGACCATGGTGTCTGTGGTACGGTCAATACCGGGATTTAGTCCCTCCTTTTTAGTAAGCATTTCGAGTTTGTTTCATTTCAATTTTCAATTTTGTTTTGGGTAACTTTAAAGATATTAGCTATAACCGAGCTTATATGGAAAACCAGAAAGGACGGAGCTACAGTCGGACGCAACCGACTGTAGGAGACCCTGTACTTTGTGTTTTCTTCGCTGTTTCTTATTCGATCGAAATGTAATTCACATCATCGATGGGAATTGTCATAGTCTACGTACATGCCACATCCCAAATCTTTAGCTTTAAAACTTGAGCTTTAAAACTGCAAACTGTTCCTAAATTGGTTTTTCGGTTAGCGGGGGAATGAGAGGAGTTATCAAAAAACCCATACTAACTTGATCTGATGGTTGCATAGGAGGACATAAATACCAAAAAATGGTATTTCTAGCTCTTATAGTTTGCAAGCTCTAGGCTGCTTCTCTGTCTACGCTATCTTTACTGTTTCTTTTCCGTTGGTAATATAATTCACAGCGTTGATCGATAATGCCATAGGCTGCGTACATGCCAAATCCCAAGTCGATAGCCTTTAAACTGTGGCTGTAGTGGCGCTTACATACATTTATAAAACAATTCATTGGTGCATAACTTCGCTGTTTCTTCTCCGTTTGTAATGTAATTTACAGCATCGATGGATAATTCAATAGGCTACGTACATTTCAAATCACAAGTCTGTAGCTTTATTATTGTGGCTGCAGTGGCACATATATGCATTTAAAAAAAAAATTGTCTCTTGCATATCTTCGCTATTTCCAATTCAAATCATAAATAAATTAATATCATCGGTGAAGAATACCTTAGGCTACGTATATGCCAAATTACAAGTCTGTAGCGCTATTATTGTGGCTGCTGTGGCGTTTATGGTTTTCGAGATTTTTGAGGTAGGTGTAGATTTTTGATGATTCGCGGATGAAGGAGGCAAGATATCAAAAGTTTGAAACAAACTTGATCTGCTTGCATTAGCTGACTACCTAAATCCGGAAAGGTGGTGTCTCTATCTCTTTTAGTTGCTGAGATCTAGGTGTTCATACAGACAGACGGACAGACGGACATGGCTATATCAACTCAGCTCGTCGTCCTGAGTCAGAATATATATACTTTGTGGGGTCTACCACGCTTCCTTCTGCCTGTTACATACATCTGTCAGTTGCACTAAACTAATAGACTCTTTTACTTTTTTAAAGTACAGAGTCTAAATATACAAGCGATTTGATGATGCCTCAGCTTACATACAGACACATATGTAAGTATATAATTTAGGATCCATTTCCTGCACTCTATGCACTCTTTGGATGTCCATCGTAGATTGTGTTTCAAGTTGGCTTTACAATAAGATAGAAAAATATAAAAACTTGGCAAAACGCCATAAGAAATACAACATTTAATTGTGTTTACAAATTGTTGAAGGTAGTCGCAAATAGTGCACGCTATAAAAGATTTAATTGTTATTGATTCAGGGACAAAAGTGCAGTTGGTATGCCGAATATTGTTGACGTTGTCCGGCGATCGGCGATCGGAGATCGGAGATCCCTCAATAAGGCATTGCGCCCTTGTCGCATTGTCAAGTGAAAACGCCTTATCGAAATGCAAAGCGCAGCACAAAAACAAAATCACAATAAAACAAAATAAAACGAAACAAATCGACAAAAATCGGCGAAAAAAGCTCAGCACATGGTCAGTGGGTTAAACAGCTTTTGGCCAAAACCACTGAGCTGGCTGGATATGTAGAAACAAGTGGATGAGTTCAGCGCAATTGTTGCAGTTGTTGCAGTTGTTGCAGTTGTTGCAGTTGTTGCAGTTGTTGAATGTCAACGTCAACATTCAGTGTCAATCAAATGCCGTCACATGAGAGGCTGCGTAGAATTCTAGGAAAAAACAAGGAGCAGCAATAGCCGCATGCCACAAATACAGCTCTAACGGAACAGCTGCAAGCTCAGCTCGGCTCGGCTCCAGAGTGAAAGTGTTGACAGCAAACCGCTCAAGGTTGTGCTGTCCTTGCCACGCGGCTGACGTCAGACAGCGACGACGACGCCAACATGTGGCAAGTGCCATAAAAGGATGAGCCAAGTTGCAAGCTGCCTATGGGCCTACGTGTCTGTCTCCCTCTCCCTCTCCCACACTCGTGTGCGTCTCTACATACATACATACATATCACGCATGAAAAATGCACAAAAATTGATTTTAATTTATTTTAAGTGATTCACTGAAAACTCGAGAAATCGCAATCGCAATCGCAAATAAAATAAACAAAATTTGGACCTTGGACGCGCTAAATTTGTCACTAACCGAAACAACAACAAACGCGCAATAAAACTGCACTCGATTTGTGCATCGAAAAGAAAACAAAAAACTATTTTTAAAAAATATTACGTCTAGAAGTTACAGAGTGTAACCACGATTTATCTAGCGACTATTGCTGTTTGAACCGAACCGAATTTACTTTACCGATTTTACTTTAAAACGAACGATGATTTCGAAATCGAATCATCGTAATTAAATATATTATCATTTTATAATTTGTATGCATTTTGAAATTATTTACCTTATGAATAGTAAACGAGTTGTATTTGCTTGTTCATTTATTTCGAAGGAATTATTTATGTGTTAATTTGGAGGAGTGTAGGTTGAATTGAGAGCTTAGATTCTACTATACGTGTCATACTGAATCGTTTTAGTTACTACAACTAATCAGTGCTAAATACAACTTAGTTATATTCTTAACTGGGCATGCCCCATAGCTGTCTCTATTTATAATAAGATATAATAATTTATGTAGCATGTGAAATGAATCGTATGCATTGAGATGATGATATCAATATGAAAGCAACAATTGGATTTAAATAATCAAATCATAATAATCAAATCAAAATGCAATTAATCGAGTGCAAATAACAAGAATGTTTGAATGTTGATGAACAAATACTCAAAATATTGATTGCATGAGCTGATGAACTGAATCGAATGAGATGCACAAATCACAAAAATATTGGAATGATGTCAATCGGTTTGCTTAGGAGAGGAGGTTTGGTTAGGAAATAGCACATTATTTAAATACTATTCATGCATCGATTGGGAGACTGAGAACTGTTGCATAAATTCGATCAGCATTTAACAAATTTGAACATTATTTTTTGTAACAATTTTGGCACAGCTTCAACTTGGCGCAACTGAAACTCGTATTGAGGCTAATACTAATAGGCTGCTAGATTCTAGAATTCTTAGTATAACCCTAGGCTAGTTAGTGTGGCAATACAGCGGGAGTGTATGGCATGGCCTCTAAACTATATACTAAATAAAATACATATTATGTATCGCTTAAATCGAAGGTCTTGGAAGAACAGTTCAAACAGTTCCTATGCTAAATGGAAGCAGGCTAATTGCATTTTGTGTCTCAAATTCGTTTAGGGTTCGAGCAGCTCGAACGACAGTTTACAAAAGTAAAAGTTTAAGTTAAACAAAAAACAAAAATAAATTCAAATACAATCAAGTAAAATATAAAATTGCACACACATTTAAGTCGAAGAACTTAAAGAACATGGAAGATGCTGGAGTTTGAGTTGAACTGCATTGTGTAAAGAGTTTTGGATTTATGCGATTATTCCGATATTACGATATTCCGTAATTCAGTCCGTAACGCCCAGATGCACCAGCTGCTGCATGGTGCGCTGCAAGTAGGTGGGATCCGGAAACATATTGAACTGCGTCTTATGGTCCACGCTATTCCAAATGACCACATCCTCCCGTCCCGTGGTCACCGACCGTCCAATGGAGAACAGCAGACGCCGGTCAAAGGCGATCTTCAGAAAGCGCAGCACCTTCCGACCCAACGGACAGTCCGGCAAATAGCAAATCCGTGGAAAGCCCACGGCGAAGAACGCACGTCCTGGATGCGGATGCTCCGCGGTCTGCAAGCCCGAGGCGATACTGCAAAGCCAAACAAATCAATCGAGTATAAGACATAATAGATAAAGCAGCTCAGCCGGAGGCGCCCGACTATAGCACACCCTGTATTCCCTATTTGATATAATTTTTAAATTTTATTCTAATTATAATTAAACGTTTCTAAATCGACTCAGTTCTTCGCCCAGATCAAGAATATACTATATAGTTTGTGGGGTCTGCGACGCCTACTTCTGCCTGTTACATACATTCTGACAAACTTATCAACCCTGTTTTACCCATTCTTCAATGGGTACAGGTAAATTTTTCGCTGTTTGTGTGGGTGTTATTAACTTTGGGCGTAGAGGGGGCGTGCCATCGAATATTTGAAATAAGCCCGGTCTGAATATGCTGTAAGTCTACCTACATAGCAAAAATTGCTGCTTTAACTCTACTAGTAGCTGAGATCTCGGCGTTGATGCAGACGGACGGAGAGAAATACATTGACTTGGCCGTCTGCCTGATCAGGAATATATATACACCACTTTTTTGGGTACAGGGTATAACCGGTGGAGCAGCTGCACTCACTCGTAGACAATCTGTATGGTGTTCTGGCTCTCGTGGCCGGGCAGGCTCTTGCTGATGATGCTCCAGGACATGGTGCCGATGGGCTGGTTGCCGACCTTCTCGCCGTAGACGATGCCGCAGACGGGGCACTCGATGAACAGGTTCTGCTGCGAAACAGCGGCGAAAGAGAGCGAGATGGGGAGCGTGTGAGCGAGAGAGATGGATCGATCGTGGGCTTGTCTATAATGCTCACCTTGTTCAGTTCGTTCTGCTGGGCGATTATCATGCCGTTCAGGCACTGCAGATGCATCAGATGCTGGCAGCGACTCAGTGATATGGCCGGATTCTGCGCCGAGTGCACCAGCTCCTCCATGCACATGGGGCAGGGCTGAGCGTTGGGCCAGAGGGGCGGCTCCACGACCTTGACAAATCGGGATATCATATCGCTGGCGGGATCCACGCCCACAATCGAACCGGCGATTGGCTGCTGCTGTTGTTGCTGCTGCTGTTGCTGCTGCTGCTGTTGCTGCTGGGGCAGGGGCAGGGGCAGCGGGGGTGGCACGGGGGCGCGTTCGCCCAGCGACGATGGCGGCAGCGATGGCACAAAGACCTCATCACTGCCCAGCGAACAGTCGAGCAGATCGTTCACAGATATGGCAAAATTACGACTACGCAGGCTCTCCTTGCTCTCGTGGCTCAGATACGTGGAGACGGTGTCCACGCTGGGGCGCCGTCGATGCGACTTGACGCTGTTGGTGTCCGTATCGGAGGCGCGCGTCCGCGAACGAGATCGATGGGAGCCAAGGCGGCTGCTGCGCTGCGATTGCAGCGAGCTCTCCGAGCAGCGGCTGTGATGGCTGTTCATCGACGAGGTGAGCATGCTTTTGCCGCTGTGCGAGAAGTGGCCCTGATGCTGCATCAGATGCAGCGTGGAGCCTGCCACAGTGGAAGCACAACTAGAGCTGGACGTCGCTGCCGACAAATGATTGCTGCTGTTGCCGCTGCCGCTGCCGCTGCTATGATTGTTGTGGCTGTGCTTTGTGCTGCTGCCAAAGATGTTGAGATTGTTGAGTATCTGGCGCAGATTTGTGGTGGAGATTTCGCTTGGCTTCTTGTGCGGTTTGCGCGGCTGCTGCTGCTGATGATGCTGCTGCTGCTGTTGCTGCTGCTGCTGTTGCTGCTGTTGCTGCTGTTGCTGCTGATGATGCAGATGTTGCTGCTGTTGCTGCTGATGATGCAGATGTTGCTGCTGCTGCTGCTGCTGCTGCTGCTGATGATGATGATGATGATGATGCGTTGCCGACATGGGCAGTGGATGCTGCTGCCGATGCATGGGCGGCAGCATTGTGCCCATTTTGGGCAGGGTATTGTTCCTTTGCTGCTGCAGGTGGCTGCTGGCGTAGTCGCTGCTGTTGGCCTTGAACTGCAGCGCCTGCTGCGGCGTCAACTTGACCAGCGGATACGGCGCCTGCTGCGTGCGTCGTATGCCACGCAGCGGCCCGCTCGGCTGTCGCATTTGAGTCAGATTGCAGAAGTTGATGGTGTACGGCAGGCTGATGTTGCTGCTGCACAGATCCAATGTTTGTTCGCCCTAATAGAAACGATGTGATTAGATGCTTCAGATGCTTCTGGACGTCTGTACTCACCCGTGCCCAGGCGTCCTCGATGATGCACTGCACGTGCATGTTGTAGGGACGCCAATCACAGTTGCTGTCGCTGCTGCCCCCCGCCGACCACTCCCACTTGGTGCCCTTGCCGGCGGGGCTGCTGGGGGCGTACAGCATGCGGCGTACGCCAATTGTCAGCAGACCCGCCTCCGCCTCCCTATCCCTATCCCTATCCCGATCCCGATCCCGATCCGACTCCTGCGTCATTGTGCGCACGTTCACATAAAACTGCTCTAGACTGGGATCCGCATCGCTCAGCATCACCCGCGTCAGCTTCTTGGCGTGCGCACGCTCCAGATGCTGCGAGACGGCCGGCGAATAGGGCAGCCACTTGCCCCCCCGCGCTTCGAACTCCCACACGCAAACGGCGTGCGTGTGATTGATGCCGACGCCGCTGCCAACGCCGACGCCAGCCCCATTGCTGGCCATTCCTTTTGTTTTATGCGTTTACTTCATGTTTTCTTTTTGCTGATCGCTTCGTTTGTTTTGCTATTCTTGCAATTCTTTCAATTCTCTCAATTCTCCAAATTCCTCTGGTGCTCTGTTTATGCATTCAAATTCGGCTCACACTGCGACGAAGATGGAACACAAAATAAACAAAGAAATTAAAAATGGTGGCCCAATCGATGGATAAGGCGCGGGGGAGGAGGGAAGGGGCAAGAGTGCATTTTAACTACCTGTTATTGCGCTGCGCGTTGCTTTTCACACACACACACACACCGGCACAACGCACCAATTAATTGCCAGCCACTTTAATTAATTTAAATGCCGTTTCTGGGCGGATGAGCGCAAGCGCAAATGTTAAAATGCAACAGGTTGGGTAAATTAAAGTTAGTACAGTGTGACCGCATGCGTAGTGCAAAGCACGTATTTTCGATAGGCTAGTTTTTTTTTCTGCTAGGCGATGACCAAAACCGATAGACAAATTTGGCAGCAAGTGGCGGCATCTGGCGACTTAAGCAGCCAAGCACTGTGATGACAAATCAAAACTTATCGATGTAAGCACACATGCAATTTGCAACTGATGATGAGCTGTTTATTTAAATGCAAGCCATTTATTAGTTAGCTTGTTTATTTTTTTTTAGCTATTATCGTTGGGTTACTGATATATGTGCATAAATAATTTCGATTGTTTTGTAGTTTACATCTTTGTTGGCAAAACATCGGCGCACCATCGATACTATCGATGTTTTCCATTTTTTTGTTTAACAGAAAAATCGAATCTTACTTATAATCTTATTTTCGTTAGCTCTTTTCATTGGTATTGGTTGTTATACAAAAATATGGATAAGTTTGGTTGGAAAAATAAAGGGTATATTTAATTTTACAGTTTTCGTCGTTAATAATGCAATTTATTTTCTGTTCATATCTTTTAAAAAAATTGAGATTTATAGTGTTAATTAGAGTTTTTTTTTTATAGTTTCGTAAAAAAAAAAACCAAAATGCTTTTAATTTAAATTTTAAACAATATTAAATCGATATATTTGAATAAAACAAGACAGAAAAATATATATTAAACATTAGGTTTAAAGTCTCATAAAAAATATATTGAGATTTATAGTTTCGTTGATAAAAATAAATAAACAAAATGTGTTTAATATAAACTTAAACCAATAATAAATCGATGCATTTTAATAAACAAACTGCGGTATAGGTTAAAAGTCTCAAAAACATCGATAGTATCGATGTATCGGTGTTTTTCTCGTGAAAAACCGGAAAACATCGATAGTGCAGCACTGTGGGCAACCCCAAATGCAACACTGTAAATGGCAATCGGCGACTCTGGCAACCCGGCTACTTCCGCCGCTCTCGCCATTCCTTTACCTTTCAGACGGGCAGACGTAAAGCTGGCCTTTTGAAACGACCGCAAATAATCTGCAATTTTAGCCAGCATCCCTTAATAAAACACCGCGAAAATGGTTGTCAAGAAGGTAAAAGCCCATTACCCAAACGATCCAGCCAAGCGTTGAGCAAAATGCATTAATTTGTTCGGTGTTTTTTTATTTTTTGTTTGTTATTGTGATACAATTGTGCATATGTGTGTGTGTGTGTGTGAAACGCAATTGAACTAAATGTTGTTGGTGTTGTTGTTGTTGCTTTCGCCCTGCAGCCCAGACCCAAGAAGAAGCCAGTGACCAAGAAGGTGGCCCCCGCCCCCCTGGCGGTCAAGAAGCCCGTGGTGAAAAAGGTGGTGAACCAGCTCTTTGAGAAGCGCCCCAAGAACTTTGGCATTGGTGAGTAACGGTAATTCAACACTTTAATATATTCCCCTCACGCCCCCCTCCACCTCGTACCCTCTCATCTGCAGGCCAGAATGTGCAGCCCAAGCGTGATCTGTCGCGCTTCGTGCGCTGGCCCAAATACATCCGGGTGCAGCGTCAGAAGGCCGTGCTGCAGAAGCGTTTGAAGGTGCCGCCGCCAATTCATCAGTTCAGCCAGACGCTGGACAAGACGACGGCCGTGAAGCTGTTCAAGCTGCTGGAGAAGTACCGCCCGGAGTCGCCGCTGGCCAAGAAGCAGCGCCTGAAGAAGGCCGCCGAGGCCAAGGCCAAGGGCAAGGAGCTGGAGCCCAAGAAAAAGCCCAGTTACGTCTCTGCCGGCACCAACACGGTCACCAAGCTCATCGAGCAGAAGAAGGCCCAGCTCGTGGTCATCGCCCACGACGTGGATCCCCTCGAGGTGAGTCCCCCTGCCCATCCCCTGACAGCCCTCTTATGAAACCCTTGCTGCCAATTGCTCCTTTTTCCCGCCAGATGTTTTTTTTTTTTTCACCATTCGCAAAAAAATAATTCAGCTTTTTGTCAGATTTTATGAATTTTTATAAGCGTAATATTGGAGCTTGGTTTTTTCTATAAATAAAAAAATTTTTTTTTTATTTTTGATATAGATATATATTTCTCTTATATTTTATATATTTTTGATTATTTCGGGTATTTCACAATTTCCAGAATAAATATATACAAATGTATATATATATTCAATATTTTTTAATCTAGTATCCAATGAGAAAAAATACACGCAATTGTTCTTGCAATTTGGCTTGCACATGAGAAAGAGCGCTCTCATATGCGAGCTGTGCTCTTCCCATAAGAAAGAACAATTGCAGCTTGAGCAACACTGATAATAATAAATTAATTAACTTAAACGATTGCTGGCTTCTAGGGCCTTGGACTTCATAGTTAAGTTATAAAAAAAACCCATGGCAAACCACAGTCGGGTGCATCCGACTAAACTCCAATCTTCGGTTTTTTATGCAATTATGTAGATAATTAAAAATTTGATAAACTAAATCTACATTCTGTAAAATTAGCTTTCGTTGGATTTTTTAGGCTCAATATTTAATGTTTGTTCAGCTTTTATCTGGGAAGGAAAAAGGGTTAACACTGGTTGCAACTTGCCCCCTGCCCTCTGCCCATTCCATGATGTGAAATTTGAATTTCTTCAACTGAAGCTGCGTTTGCAAACGCTGCTGCATGTGGTCACTTGACAGCTGATGCCCCCAACCCGTCTTCCCCCTATCCCCCTTTCTCTCTCTCTGAACACGTGCTAATCTCGCTCTCTCTCTCTCTCTCTTTTTCTGTCTCTGTCTGGTTGCAGCTGGTGCTGTTCCTGCCCGCCCTCTGCCGCAAGATGGGCGTGCCGTACTGCATCGTCAAGGGCAAGGCCCGCCTGGGGCGTCTGGTGCGCCGCAAGACGTGCACCACCCTGGCGCTGACCAGCGTGGACAACAACGACAAGGCCAACTTCAGCAAGGTGCTGGAGGCCGTCAAGACCAACTTCAACGAGCGGCACGAGGAGATCCGCCGCCACTGGGGCGGGGGCATCCTCGGCTCGAAGAGCTTGGCCCGCATCAGCAAGCTGGAGCGCGCCAAGGCCCGCGAGCTGGCCCAGAAGCAGGGCTAGACGCGCGCGGGAGGAGGGAGCAGCAACTATTGTATGCCTAATTACCTGGACGTCGATTCATCTCTACATCCCGAATTGACAAACAGAAAACAAATAAACTCTTAAGTGTACAAGTTTACATATTTTTTTTGTAACCTACACGATGTGGATAGCGGGGTGGGGGCGCTTGGACGCCTCGGTGTTCAATAAACTAATAAGCTACCAAAGCGAGGGTTGTACGTTCTGTTTTGGCCAGCAAGGCTTCGAGAAATCTCAAGATAATGTCGATATTTAGTAACAAAAACAAAAGCTGAAAGATGCGCTGTCGAACTTGTTTGATAAACAGCGCAACATCTTGCCGGCACTCGAACTGTTCGATGGTTTGATGGCGGCCAGTGTGCAGTAACGTCGAAAGTGAAACTAACAGCTGAGCAACTAATCGGGCGACCGCCACACGACAACACACGGGCAACAGCGCCCAAATTCGTTTTTTTCCGCCAAAACTAGCTGTTATTGCAGTGCATTTGTTAGAAAATTGTAAAACTGCTATTTTATTAAACTATATTATATATAATGAATATTTCCACTCGTATTTTTATGCTCTATCAAGCTTTTCCAACGCAAACTTGTTGCCAGTGTGCAGCGCCGCACTGAAGATAGCAGCTCAGCTGGCGACCGTTACAAATTTGATTTCACCTTTTTATAAAAATTTGAAAACCAATTGCTAATTTTGATTAATATTTTCGTAATATATCGCTTATTTACCAGAAGAGTGTCATAACTCAAAAAGCCCGATTTTTAAATTAATCATGCAGTAATGTGCGTTCGTTATTAATCTATCTTGTGTAAAAATTTCATGTCGCTCCGCTTTGTATGGAGATACACGGCGCTTGAAAACTTTAAACTCGTTTGTCTCGAAACGCACTTTTTTGACTTATGACACTCTGTTGGTAAATGAGCGATATGTATGTATATGTAATTGATATTTGCTCTTGCATTTTTATGCTCTATCAAACTTTTGCAATGCAAACTTGTTGCCAGTGTGCAGCAACGCACCGAAAAAGAGCTGCTGGCGACCGCTGCAAATTTAATTTCATGATTTTATTGAAATTTGAAAACGAATTGCTGGAAAATGTCAACAAATGAAGGAAATGGCTTTTCAGATTTTCGCACGTTCCGCACGCATTTTAATGCTCTGTATGGCCTCGTTCAAAATGCTGAGCACCATGTCGACCTTCTCCACTGTGGCGTTCTCGCCCATCAGTCCGATGCGAAACACTTGCCCCACTGTGGGTCCCAGTCCCCCGCTGATCTCCAGATTGTATCTGAAAGAGGGCATTACATAGAAGTGAGACACTAGGATGAGTCTGGAGGGGATTACGTACTTGCGCATGGCATAGTCGGCGACCTTCTTCCAGTCGATGCCGAAGGGCACCTTGACGGTGTTGACGGTGGGCAGACGATCCGCCTCGAGGGGCACAAACATCTCCAGGCCGAGCTCCTCGATGCCCAGCTGCAGTCGATTGGAGCACTCCTCGTGCCGCTGCACCACGCCCCTCACGCCCATGGCACAGAAATGGGCCAACGCCTCACGCAGCCCGTAGAGCAGCGTGGAGGAGATAGTGTGATGATACAGACGCGAGGTGCCGTAGCAGCCCCAGTACTGTCCGATCAGCAGCACATCCAGATAGTACGACTTCACCTTGGACTTGCGCTGCTTGATGTGGGCGAGGGCGCGCTTACTGAACGAGATGGGCGTGAGGCCGGCGGGGGCGCCCAGCACCTTCTGGGAGCCGGTGTACGCCACATCCACCTTCCACTCGTCCATGGAGAAGTGTGTGCCCCCCAGCGACGCCACCACATCCACCACCAGAAAGCAATCCTGTTGCCTGCACAGCTGCCCAATCTCCCGCAGTTCCCGCTGCATAATCCCCGTGGAGCTATCCCCCTGGGCCACAAAGAACAGGCGCGGCTTGTGCGTCTCGAAGGCGAATCGTATCTCGTCCAGCGTCAGGGCACGCCCAAAGGACGCCTCCACGTAGCGCACGTCGGCGCCGAAGCGTCGCGCCATCTCCGCCGCTCTATGTCCCCACATTCCCGTAATCCCCATCAGCGCCACGTCCCCGTCCTCGATCAGGTTGCACAGCGCCGCCTCCATGCCGCTGTGACCCGCCCCGCTGATGCACATCGTGGCGTCGTTCAGCGTCTGGAACACGTACTTGATGCCCTCCTTCACCTCGTCCATAATCTAGGGGAAAGACGAGACCGGGAGACGGTCGCATTTGCTGTAGCTCGAAGTAATAGTATAATCCTAATCTAAATAATATGCCTGCGCTCATTAGCTTTCTAAAATCTAGATCTAGCTAGATCTATTTCAGAATGGGAAATCCCACACATCAGCAAGGTCGGGACAGATCGGTTGGGCGAAAGGCTACAGTCGAACGTAACGGACAGTAGACAGAGACTCTGTTTCCATAATCACCACTACTTTCTCTGCCTTACTAAGCAAATTGTCTGTTGCTTATCTTCGCTGTTTCTTATCCGATCGTAATGCATTGTGAAGCTACTTGCATGCCAAAAATTACAAGTCTATAGCCTTAAAATTGCTTCAGCTAGGTTTTTTAGGTAACCGGAGAATGTATGGGAAATCTTTTTTTTCACTACTTATTTTTTCATTTATTGAATCTATTCTATTCCAAATTAGATTTAGGAAAACTCAAATCACAAAAATTGTGTTTTTAGCTCTTACAGTTGCTGAGATCTAGGTTTTCATACAGATAGACGGAGAATATGCATATAAATGTACTTATGTAAATGATTTGAATGAATGATTTTGAAGAAATCATTAACAAGACAGTAGTATTTGTTTAATAACAAAATATACATTTTAAAAAAATAAATGACAAATAACAGGCTAATACAAAAATTGAGTAAAATTTATCCGTCAGATTTAGATTTTAAATTCATTATCCATACAAATCAAACATGGGCGTAATTGGTAAAAAAAATCTTGTTTTAGAGCTACAAAATGTATTCTTAAGGCAAAAGTGTTCAGTTTGGCAAAAGTGTCTAAAGGTCAAAAATCTCAATAATTTTTATAGGCCAGATTTTACTTACTTATATTCGTTCTGTATGACAAAATTATGCATACGAATCCAAACATGGGTATTGGTTAAATACATGAATTTTGTTGCGAAAAATTGATTTTTTTAAAGGTACGTTTAACACTTGCAACCTCAATTGTATGGGAACAAAAAATTGGCTTGTCAGATGTTGCAAATGTTACGTACATATATCAATAAAGATGCAATTTGGTTTATAAGGCACTTTTCTAGTTAGACCCTTCACTTTAAAAAAGTAAAACGGGTCTATTAGTTTAGTGCAAAGAGGAAATGTGTGTAACACCCAGAAGAAGGCGTGACAGACCCCACAAAGTATATATATTCTGGATCAGGACGACAAGCCGAGTCGATATAGCCATGTCCGTCTGTCCGTCTGTCTGTCTGTCCGTCCGTCTGTATGAACACCTAGATCTCAGCAACTATAAGAGCTAGACACACCATATTCGGTACTAAGGTTTCCCTATTCAGTAAGCAGCACGAGTTTGTTTTAGATTTTGGATACCTCCCCCCCCGTAAACCGAAAAAAGCTGCTGTAGCCACAGTTTTAAAGCTATTGATTTGTAATTTACCTAGTTTACGACACTCTCTATCGACGCTGTGAATTTTCGATCGGATAAGAAACGGCGAACATATGCCATAGACAATTTGCCACACTAGGCAGAGGGGGGGTGGTGTGCCTTGCTTTCGCGGATAGTTTAGTGTGTGTGCCTCTGATTGTGTTTGTATGTACATATACTCAAAGTAAAGGGTCTCCTACGGTCGGTTACGTCCGACTGTAGCCTCCGTCCCACTGATCTGCCCCATCCATATTTTTTGATATAAGTAATTACCAATTGTTATTTATCTAAAATATACATATACAGACAGTTTGACAATTTTTCAATTCTGAGACTGTTGGCAAAATTCGAAATTGTACTGTCTGACCAGCCAAAATTGTTCAATATAATTTACTATAAGCTATTCTATTAAAATAATATCGCCTTTTTTACTAGAAGAGTGTCTTAGACAATAGATCTTTTAGGTCCCCATAAGATAAACGCATTTAAAGTTTTAAAGTGTCTCCTATCTTCATGAAAAGTAGAACGACATATTCTCTTCTCACTCTATGCGTGTTGAAGATATGATAATGAAATTTTTGCACAACTTGGACTATTAACCAACGCAAATTTCTTCATCATTAATTCGAAAATGGGGTTTTTTGAGTTATAACACTCTTCAAGTAAATGAGCGATATGTCAATAGTTAAGTCAAATTTCTGCTCCTTTTCCGAAGCAACTTTTAGGAGTCACAAATGCGGACAATACTGATCGCGTGATGTGTGGAGCGTGTGAACGCGGTCGACGCACCTGAAGGCACTCGGGATGCATGTGTCCCAGCACCGGATTGCTCATCGCCTCCAGCACCCGCTGGGAGCAGTTGGAGGGTCCTGGACCCATCAAGGTCTTGCTGGGCACGAAGAGGGCGCGCTTGAGCACAAGGGGGGGTGGCACTTCCATTCCGCTGCTTTCCACTTTTCCAATTCCGGCTGCACCAAAAGTAATTTGTAATTTTCCACTATGCTCGGTTTATTTGCGTAATGAAAACAATTGTTTTTTTTTCTATTTATTTTTGTAGTTTTTGAAGCTGGGGGCTTATCAGATGTTTTGTTTGCTCTACGAGATGCCGTTCGTGCTGCGCGTTGCAATCTAAAGATCTAACTGAAACGATTCAGCAGCAGCTCGTGCGGCTTTATAGCGCTCGGAGGGTTCAAAATATTCTTATCATTATGATTCGGAGTACTCGCATAACTGAACAATCGTTTGCTCTCTCTGGTTTCGTCTGATGTCTGTCTGTCTGTTTGTCTTCGGAGCTTATCATGATGAAATTACACCCTAGTTCCAGATGATACTTCTCGCCTTTGACGTAGTATCAATATTCCCATAAAACTTATAAGCTGCGATTTCTGGTGAAATTGTTTGGGCTCAGCCAGTGGAAAATTACCCACCAGCATTTTGTGATATTCGATTCGATGGAACTCGAGTCTTTTTCAATTCTCCTTTCTGATCGAATGAAGCATAAATGGGCTCGTTTTGTGATAATAAATGGAAAATTTAAATTATATTTAATTTTACTTTTAAACATCATTTACATTGTAACTTTTAGTTACACATTTATATTGAATTTTTTTGATTACTCTGTCGACTGCAGTTAGTTGAGATTAAATAAACAAATAACTAATACTGTTGTCGCATTCCGATCATTTTCGATTCATATTCGATTCATTTTGATCGTTGCAATCACCTGGAAGATCAATTTTCGATTGATATAGGTTTTTTGACTAATTTTCGGAACTTCTTCGAGTCGCGCATGATATACATATTTTTTTATTCCATTTCAGCGATTCGAAAAAGACTCATTATTGTAAAAATGGACAAATGTTGGCTGGAATGCCATGAAACAAATCAAATAAATCAACAATAGCTTTAGGAAGAACTCTCAAATGTGGCTGTGAATTTGAACTGATTTGTCCGCTGACGCTGATAAGATTTAAATGTAAAATGCCAGCTATAGTGCTATATAAAACAAGTTGCATTTTGCCCTAATCGGCACTTTGATTACGCCTTATTTATAGCAGGTACATATAAAGAAAATGCAAAATAAATAAAGCGGAAATAATGTGCACTTAATGGGTCAAGAAATCAAGGCTGGTCTGAAGCAGTGAAATTGTATATAAACAATAAATTTGAATTTAATTAATTTTCAAATAATTGTACATTTTATCGCAACAAACAACAAGAGCAAAAGAAATAAATAAAGCCTTTTTTTTCAAATAATTCTTAATTTTTATGCAAATTGCATTTTATTTGCATTAATTCTTGATTTGTATTCAATTAAATTCAAATGCGGGCAAATGCGCGCGCTTTATGCGTTGCACAACACTGAACTCGCGGTCACGCTTTGGGGCGAGTTGGCAGCGTTGACAACACGTGCGAATCGTAAACAAAATGCATTTGTTTTAAATTAGAAATTTCGCAGCGATTAATAGCAAACATGTCGCGAATTATAGTGAAGCAACTGCCGAAACAGGTGAGCAGATATGTCAAGTGCTTGCCGCTGTGCAAATCTAACGTTACACGCCCCCCAGATCAGCGAGCAGAAGCTGCGCAGCATCTTTAGCAGCAAGGGAATTATAACAGATCTTCAGCTGAAATACACGCCGGATGGGAAATTCCGGCAATTCTGTTTTGTGGGCTACAGCACGGAGGCGGAGGCTCAGGCGGCCATACAGCACTTCAACAACACCTGCATACAGACGAGCCGGGTGCGTGTCGAGCTGTGTGCGTCGCTGGGCAGCGAGGAGAAGCCGCAATCCTGGAGCAAATATGCCAAGGATAGCAAAAGGAATCTGGACAAGCAGCGGCAGGAGGCGGAGAGTCCAACGGCCAAGCCAGACAAGCCAGAGAAGCTAGAGAAGCGGCAGCAGAAGGCGAACAAAGTGGATGAGATACTGGACAAGCACAAAGATGATCCGGAATTTCAGGAGTTCCTGCAGGCGCACGACAAGCAGCGTCTGCTCTGGGCCAACGATGCGGGCATCAACAAGCAGCAGCAGGAGGAGCATACAGATCCACACGCGGCAGCTGGGCCACGTGAAGATCGCTTGGATGCGGATGAGCAGCTGGAAGCGGATGCAGATGCGGATGCGGATGATGCTGAGCAATCCGAAAAGGAGGAGGCGGAAAAGCTGGCCGAGCAGCCCATCAGCGACATGGAGTACATGAAGTCGCTGATGGCCGGCAAGCCGGAGAGCAAGGCGAACGCATCCTCCAAAGACTTGAAGCAGCAGCCAAAGGCGGACAGAAGCAATCTGGAGCTGTTCACCATCAAGATGCACAATGTGCCATACAATACGAAGCGGCAGGATGTGCTCAAGTTCTTCAAGCCGCTCAAGCCGTACTCGGTGCGTCTGCCCGGCAAGGTGCACGGCTTCTGCTACGTAGGATTCAAGACGGAGCGTGACATGGCCAAGGGCATGCTGAAGAACAAGAGCTTCATCAAGGGCAAGCAGGTCTTCTTCTCCGACTTTACGGAAAAGAACAAGCTGACCAAGGCGCACAAAAGCGGAGCTGTGGATGCCGCTGCCGCACCGGGCGGCATGTCCAACGCCAAATGGAGGCAGCAGCAGGAGAGCCTGAGACACGAGGAGCATATCAGCGAATCCGGACGCATATTCTTTCGTAATCTGGCCTACACTAGCACGGAGGAGCAGCTGCAGCAGCTGTTCGAGCAGTTCGGACCGGTCGTGGAGGTCAATCTGCCGCTGGACAAGACAACGCGCCAGATCAAGGGATTCGGCACCGTCACCTACATGATGCCGGAGCATGCGGTGAAGGCGTTCAATGCACTCGACGGCACCGATTACCATGGCCGGCTGCTGCATCTTCTGCCCGGCAAGGAGCTGGACAACGCTGCACTCGAGCAGGACGAGCACAACGATGCCGGGCTCTCCTTCAAGCAGAAGAAGGCGCTCAAGCTAAAGCAGAGCGCCCAGCAGCCTATCGGCTGGAACACGCTGTTCCTTGGCCCCAACGCTGTGGCGGATCTGCTGGCCAAGCAGTTCAACACCAGCAAGGAGCGCATACTGGACACCAGCGATGGTGGCAGCAGTGCCGCCGTTCGTCTGGCGCTCGGCGAGACACAGATCGTCATCGAGATGAAGCGTTTCCTGGAGGAGCAGGGCGTGCGTCTCAGCGCCTTCGAGGTGACCACACAGAAGCGCTCCAAGACGGTCATTCTGGCCAAGAATCTGCCGGCTGGCACCGAGGTGCCGCAGCTGTCGCCCATCTTCAGTAAATTTGGTCCCGTTGCACGCATCGTGCTGCCCCCCAGCGGCGTTACGGCGCTCATCGAGTACTGTGATCCTGCAGAGGCGCGACAGGCCTTCAGGAAGCTGGCCTACAGCAAGTTCGGGAATGTGCCGCTCTACCTGGAGTGGGCGCCAGAGCACACCTTCAGCAGCACGGCCAGTGGAGAGGCAATTGTGGCGCCAATCACAGAGCCGGAGGAGCAGCCGGAGCAGTCGGAAACCAAGCCGAAGCTGGAGCCAGAGCCGGAGATTTTAGCTGTGAAAGATGAGGACGAGGAGGAGGATGATGAGCCCGAGCCAAACACCACCATATTTCTGCGCAATCTTAACTTTAAGACGGTGCAGGACACGCTTCTGGCGCACTTCCGGCGCCTGGGCAGCGTGCATACGGTGGAGATAGCCAAGCGCAAGGATCCGCAGAATCCCAGGCAGCTCAACTCCCTTGGCTACGGTTTTGTGCAGTTCAAGCGTGCGGCGGTCGCTGAGCAGGCGCTCAAGGACATGCAACAGACCCAGATCGATGGCAATCTGGTGGAGCTGAAGCGCAGCGATCGCGTGCTCAAGTAAGTGCCCAATCCTCTAAAGAAACGCAAACGCAAACGCTTACTGAACCCCACATCTCTTAACAGAACGCAGGACAATGGCAAACGCAGGCGCCCGGTGACGCAGCAGAAACAGACGGGCAGCAAAATTCTGGTGCGGAATATTCCCTTCCAGGCGCAGTATCGCGAGGTGCGCGACATCTTCAAGTAAGTGCAGATGCATAGCAGAAGTTTCTGCCCCTAACCTCCTACGCGTCTTCCACTCTCCACAGAGCCTTTGGCGAGCTGCGCTCACTGCGCATACCCAAGAAGCTGACGCCTGGCGAGGATGCGCATCGTGGCTTCGGCTTCGTCGACTACACCTCCAAGGCGGACGCCAAGCGGGCCTTCGATGCCCTCGGCGCCAGCACCCACTTGTACGGCCGCCACTTGGTGCTCGAGTGGGCGGCCACCGACGACCAGGATGTGGAGGAGCTGCGCAAGCGCACGGCGGCCAACTTCCAGGGATCCCATGTCGCCACCGAGGCCAAGCGCAGCAGACGCGCCTTCTTCGATGTGGCCAGCGATGCACAGGCGAAGCCCAAGGCCGACGACGAGGAGGATTAACAAATAAACATAAATATTATGTTATGATTCTGATTATTATGTAATATCTACTAGAAAGTTGTTACTTAGAATATAGTATACTCTACCGTTATATTTGTCTAGCCTGGAAAGCTTATTGAAATCGGTTTACAACTAAGGAAGTTATTTGGGAAACAATATTGCAGGTTTTTGCATTATCAATTTTATGGTTTAATAAATAAATATACTATATAACTAGGGTGTATCATAATTCTGTTATACCATAAACTAAAGCAATTTTAAATCAATTCCGTTTTTGGTTCTTCCAATTGTTCCTTTTCGCCTCTCCAAATAAACAAGAATGTAAATCGTATAAATAGCATAAAACTTCTATCAAAACTATTTGAAATTAATTTATTGACTTTACGGCTCGAACCAAAGCCATACAAATAAACATATTAACAATTTTAACGGTATCAAATATTATTAATGCAGTTCAACAGATTAAGGATTTTTCCAAATCAATTCCGTTTGATAAATTTTCATTTTTTCCTTTCACAAAAGAATTGAAAATTTCTGTACTAAATCCATTTTAAATCGATTTATGGGCATTTCAAAATTGACGTTATGGAACGTAGAAAATGTACAAAAATAAATTTATAATATTTTAAAAACATCAATATAATTTTAGGTTTTTCTGTGTATCCTGATGCAAACCTGAATAACAACCTTCTACTTATTTAATATTACGCTTGTTATTCGGTTTTTATCGATTATTGCCAACTGTATTATTAAATATTATACAATATACAGTCGAATCTCGATAATTCGTACCCCGCTAAATCGAAAGTCGCGATAATTCGTAAAAAATTCTGTTCCTTTGAAAAAAACTCGTTAATTCGTAAAAATTCCAAAGATTTTGGTCTCCTCCTTAATTCGTAGTATTTGGCGCAACGCAAAGAATGTTGAACCTCTTATAAATCGTAATTTTGTTTCGTAACCTCTTATAAATCGTAATGCGATGCGAAATTTTTTGTAGTTAAAGCACCGTTAGATTTTGCAGACAGCTATGCCTCCTTTATGTCGATATGCATTATGAATTTTGTGTTTCTCTCGCTGTTTTTGTTTAGTTTGCTGATTTTTTTTGTAGAGTAACGTCGTTCTGAGAATAACATCGTTCATTTCGTTAATTTTTTGTTATTATAATTTTATGTTATTGTTTAATTTTCCTTTAATTTGAAAAACGTACAAATGAATGTACATACTTATAATGTTTGTTTAATTTGAATAAAGTAAAATAAATATGTAAACATGATGTGAATTGTAAAACTCCCGTTTATTCGACTTTTTTATTTTTGAGCCCCGTTAAATAGAAATCCCGATAAATCGAATTCCCGTCTAATTCGTAAAAAAAAAGTGATCCCCTTGCCATTTCGAATTATCGGGACTCGACTGTAGTTCTATAAAACTTTCACACGAAGCGTAGCAGCCATGCTTCTCCTTTTCCACTTGTTATAAGTGCAAGTTTTAATGGCCGCGCTGGTAGAATGCGAGCAAGGCAACGCATGCAATATTATTTTGTCATTATCTCCTGTGCCTATTGACCGAGTTCAATGCGCTTTTCAGGATAGTTAAATATATTAGAAGAGAATATATATTTCGAATATTGTCTAGGGCGTAAAAGGGGCGTGGCATCCAACATTTGAAATATTTGACTTCAGCTGCGTATGACATAGACATATCAACTACTGAAGACAGAATTTATGTAACTAGATTTGTGGCTCCTATTTATGTTCATTGTGGGCGGAAGGGACGTGGCATCAAAGACTTGAAATAAACTTGATCTGCGTATGGTATAAAAATGACCAAAACGGATAGTCTAGCTCTTATAGTTTCCGAAACCTCACCGTTCATACAGACAGACAGACAGACAGGGCTTAATCGACTCAGCTCGTCATCCTGATCCAGAATATATATAGTTTGTGGGGTCTGCCACGCCTCCTTCTGCCTATTACATACATTCGCACAAAGTTATTATAAATATGCAATTTTGTGATACAAGACTACAATTTCTTGAATTTTAAAAATGGTTGTAGATTGATTGATTTCCCTCTGAAAAAATATAATAAACACTGGGGTATTTCTTTTCTAAATAGAATATATTTTATTTTACGTTTTCTGTTTATATAAAACCTAAGTAACTAATACAAAACAAGACGACGACGAAAAAAAACACAATTTCTTTTTAAGCATACATATAGATTGTTCGATTATCATTATCATAATCATAATCATAATCATAATCATAAACATTATCAACTGCAGCATACCGTAAAACGAATACCATTTGTTTGTGTATTAGTAATATGCATAGAACTAATTAGTAAATATATATAGTATCTGTAGTATATATATATATATATATATATATATATATATGTGTGTGTGTGGTAGTATTGAAAATATGTATTTGTTTGCATTCATCTGTGTATCTTTAGCTCTGTCTCGTACTATATATGTATAGTTATATCAATTTTGTTGCAATTGTTGCATTAAGCGGGGCGGGGAAGGTTGCATATATATATGCACAGGTGTATATGTGTATAGATGTATTTCCGTATATATGTATGTATAGATAAAGCGTAAGATACATATACTAGATATATAGAAGTATACGAGCAAAGCAGCTACAAGCCTTTGGGGGACTACGGATCAGCAGGATTAGCTTTAGTGTTGAACACCAGTATACAATATTTGTGTGTGTGTGTGTGTATGTGTGTGTGAGGGGGTGTGTGTGTGTGGGGGGGGGGGGGGGGAGGCCCGGTATTGAGCACTTTGTTCCGTTTTAGTTTGCTTTCGCGCTTCCAACAGCTTTGCGTCCGTTATGTGCAACTGATATCCACTTCATCTGGCTCTCTGCAGGGTTTGTGAGCGTTTAAGGCTTGTGGGCTAGCTATATTTGTACAGTATACGAATATATATGCATATAGCAGAGCCGAGTTTAGTCCTTCTTGATGCGCGCCTGCAGAAAACAGTAGAGTATGCCGGCCTGGGCCATAACGTCCACTGTGCTGGCCGCCAACGGATCCTTCTGCTTCACCTGCGTCTGTCCAGGACGCAGCAGAGTGGGCCCGAAGACCATGGCCAGATTGTGCAGCGACATCTTGTTGTCCGCCTCCTTCTCGTGGACTCTGCAAACATACCAGAATTATATCATATCATATCAATCAGATATCATCGCTATGCTGCCTACCTGATCAGATGGTCGAGTATCAGATTGATGGACGCCTTGGTGGCCGGCGGCAGCTCCTCGTACACCTTGAGCAGCTCGTGGATGCGCGTGGCTTCGTTGTTGTTGCTGAACGCGCTGAACGTCTCGAAGAAGCGCGGATACAGCAGATCCGAGAACAGCGCCTCGGGCAGCTCCCGCAGGAAGGTCTTCAGGATCCCCGTCACCGAATGGATGTCCACCTCGCGCAGCAGCTGCTCCGCCTCATAGGCATCTGTTGTGGGTGTATTCGTTATTATTCGATTTTCATTTGACTGAATTATTCAATTAGATCGGATATAAAATATAGCATCTCAAGAACAAACACATATTTGGAATACAAGCATTACTATTACTCATTGACATTAAGAAAGACTTTAGTGTAGATCTAGATCATTAGAGAGATCTAGATCTAGACCTAGAAAGATCCATTCTATTCACCTCCTGGGATTATAGCAATTTAAGTAATTCATTGGAGTAAGAGAAATCTAAATGTGGACCTAGAGATAACTATTTTATCCCCTGGTAACATTATATTAGTATTATTATTCTTTTTAGCGATTAAAATGATCTAGCTGTAGACCTAGATCTAGAAATATCTATTGTATCTCTGTTGATGTTATAATAACTATTATTATATTAGTTATTATTATGCATTGGAGAGATCTAGATCTAGACCTAGAAATATCTATTGTATCCCCTCTGCTGATCTTATATTAATTATTGTTGTCCATTGGAGTTGGAGAGATCCAAATGTAGACCTAGAGAGAACTATTGTACTTCCTGCTAAGATTATATTATTTATTATTGTTATCAAGACATAGACATAGACCTAGAAATGTTGATGTTATATTAATTATTATTATTCATTGCGGAGATCTAGAACTATAAATATCTATAATTATTGACCCAGAGATAACTATTATACCCTCTGCTAAGCTGAGCATTTGGTAACTGGGAGGAGAAGATTTGCCTAGTTTAAAGCGTCTTCAGGGTGTCAGTACCACTGAGACGATTCTTTGACTCCCCAGTTTGTCTCTGATTATTCTAATATTTATTCAAATGATGGCATAGTTTGCTGACGATTGAACTCGGCTTGAATTATCTTGTGTTTTGGCTTTGCCTACCCGTTTCGAAGGCCTTCTTGAGCTTGGCCAGATCCGAGGCGGAACCACTGACGCGATAGCAGCCGACCTCCAGCATGCCACGTCGCTCCACTTCGCGTATGCAGGCACTGATGATGAACGGAATGTCGCGTTTCTCGCGTCTGTAAGATGCAAGGGGAGTGGCATGTCAGTTGAGATGATCGATAAGGGGGAAGCACTTACTTTAATACTTGACTCATTTTGGCACCGAAGAGCGCACCCGGCTTGGTAATAGCGCGACAAAGCTCGCCGGGCACAAAGCGAAAGTTGGCGCTTAGCTCGAGCGTTTCGCTCAGCTTGATGTTGCGCGTCTGCGTGGACTCGGTCAACCAGCTGCGACTTAGCTGTGGAAATAGATAAACAGATAAAAACAGAGATTGTAAATGAGCTGAAGCTGATTCGCGCTGAGCTTACCTTGAGTATGTGCTTGGCACGCAGCAGCGGACGCTCCTTGGCCTCGTAGAGCAGAATGCGCACATTCTGGCTGCCCTCGAGCTCGAGCATGAAGCTCTCGTTCCACAGCGGGCAGGGGCTGCGGCAGATCATCTTGGTGGTGGCCTTGCGGAAGTAGTGGCCATACGAATCGATCTCGATGCAGATGTACAGATCCGTTGGCAGCTCTAATCCCAGCAGGCCCTGTATGCCCACGTGCAGGTCGCCAACGAGGAGGCTCTCATCGTTCGTGTTGCGCATCAGATAGGAGCCCATTTCAGTCTTCATGCCCTTCTGCATCGCCACGATGAAGGCGGTAACCTCCAGCGAGTTGATCGTGTTGGCGCCGGGCAGATTGCACTTTTGCTGCAGTTCAAAAAGGGAATGCAATGAGATTGGATCGCGGCTTCCCATGGCTTGATCGTGCTTATGGGAAGGGTAGAAAGTAGAGCTGGGCTTCGATTCGATTACGATTTTATTTAATCAATACTTTTTTTGAGAATCGATTTTTTCGCGCAATGTAAGCTTGCGTTATGTTACTGCCGGTTGCGCCCGACTGTAATCTTCTATCCGACGGATCGGATCCGTCCTTAGTTGTTTGTTTTTTTTTTTTAACAAATAGAATTTATTTCGATTAATCGATTGGACGTGAATCGATCGAAAAGATCGATTCTATAAAATCAAAGATAGAACCCAGCTCTAAGCAGTTACGTGAGACCTACCTTGAGGGACATTATTGAGTCCATCCATTCGCTGCGCTCAAAGTCGGAGCTGAGGAAGAAGCTCATCGTCTTGTTGTTCGCCTTGTTGCCCAAACGCAGCACCAAATTGGGCGTGGCCAGCACCAATTGTGACTCCAGATCGGCCAGTTTGCGTCGATATTTGTCCCCGGTGCGCACCCCGTTCGCCTCGAGTATCAGCTGATCGCGCACCGAACGTAAATTGCGTTTCACTTGCGAAATATTCGCCGGACTAGATTCCTTGAGGTCCGCACTGGCATCGGACTCCTCGTAGACATTGATATCCTTGAGCGGAATGAACCATTTGAGCTCGTAATCGATGCGATCGCGTCCCAGCGCCTTGTATTTGGCGCACGCGATCACATCGTTGAAGAGGAACAAATGCCGCAGCTTCCGATGCCCGTCGACCAGCTCCACAATGAACGAGTTCCGCACCATGCGGCGCAGATTGCGATTCGATTCGGTGGGCAGACGCTGATTGACCACATTGAACTGATTCAGGAACTTCTGTATGATCTTCTGCGCCTGCCGCAAAGGCTGATGATCGGGATGATTCGGCGGCGTCTCCCGTAACAAATCATTGAACACCAACGCATTGATCTGCACCCGTGCCACCGGCTTATGCAGCAGATCCTCCAGCGTCAGGGACTGTTCCGTCTGCAGATTGACGACAATCGTCGACACAATTTTCTTAAACTGTGGATTGTTCGCACTGCACTTCTTCACCGTGTCAATCGCCTGGCCGTAATTGTGCAGAAACGCGCTATACAAATCGAACATATCCGCCAGACGCTTGAACGCCTCCCCGATCAGTACATCGCCCCCCTCGTGCGACACGATCGTCCGCAGATCGCCAAGGAACGCCGTGTGCACCTCGTGCAGCTCATCGATCTTGAAGAAGATCGCGTTCTCCTCGTCCTCCTTGATCACAGGCTGCGAGGTGCCCAGCGTCGCGTGTATCGCGCGCTTGTACTGCATAGAAATAATGTAAGATCGATCAGCATATCAAATAAAACACTTGAAATCGAAAGTTATTTTAACATATTTGCATTGCGAATCTACCAAATTTTGTTGAAATTCCCATGTTAAATTGGTATACTCAAAATATTCTCATACTTCAAAGAAAGATCATTTTTGATCAATTCTAATGCATGATCATGCACTTCCTAAATATATGGACGGGGCAGATCAGTGGGACGGAAGGCTACAGTCGCACGTAACCGACAGTAGGAGACCCTTTACTTTGAGTATTCCATCCCCCCTTTGCCTAGTGCAGCCGATTGTCTGTGGCATATATTCGCTGTTTCTTATTCGGTCGAAATGAAATTCACAGCAACAATAGAGAATGACCTAAGCTAGTCACATACCAAACTACAAATCAGTAACCTTAAAACTGTGACTACAGTAGCGTTTTGCGATTTGAAGGGGAAGGGGTAAAGGTATCCAAAATCTAAAACAAACTCGTAGTTGCTGAGATCTAGGTGTTTATACAGACGGACATGGCTATATCGACTCTGCTTGTCTTCCTGATCAAATCGCTCGTTTACCAGAAGAGTGTCATAACTCAAAAAAGTGCGTTTCGAGATAAACGCGTTTAAAGTTTTCAAGCGCCGTGTATCTCCATACAAGGTGGAGCGACATATTCTCTTCTCACGCTGTGTGTATTGAAGATAGAATAATGAAATTTTGTCACAAGATAGATTAATATTCAACGAACATTACTGCATCATTAACTCAAAAATCGCGTTTTTTGAGTTATGACACTCTTCTGGTAAACAGGCGAAATATATATATACTTTTGCGGGGTATATATTTCCCATTTTTTAATGGGTACAGGGTATAATTAATCGGATTAAAATCTCGAGAGATAGCCGTCATAACACTTACCTGCAGCATCTTGTTCAGGCATTCCACGTAGATGGTCTCGCTGTGGATGATGGAGCTCAGTATGGAGCGTATCTTGGAGCCGCGTGCGTTTCCGGAGACCTGTGCGATCGAAAAAGATATATATATATATATATATATAAGAATCGTTAGGAATCGTGCAGATATAGCAGCAAAAGCGTGATTTAGGTCAGCTACAAATGTTGAGAGATGGGCGGGCATTAAGTTCGGCTATGGCTACAACCCTTGGCACCATTTCCAGATCGGAAACAAAAACAATCAAGGCTTATATACAGTTTGGGGGGTACGGGTAGTATGCAGATGAGCTGTGCAGTGTGTGGAGCGTATATATATACACAGAAACGAGTGAATAAAACGTATAAACAGACAGATATATATAGATATATATGCATATATATATTGTGGTTCAAAATCAACAAACAACAAACTGCAGGAAAGCAAAACCAATCGGCACATACAGCTAAAGCTAAGACATATATATAATATCAATTTCAATAGCATATCCGTACTAGATACAAGCGCATACTATATACAATTATACAGATAGAGATATATATTTATATATACGACACAAAACAGCAACAACAATTCGAACTAGACTTGACAAGAATTTCGGGTACTCACAAGTATCGCTGAAACTAAATTCTGTTTGGGCAGAACACAAACGAAAAAGAAAAGTATGGAAAAAGGAAGATAAAAGATACATGTTGGTTAGTAAATATTTAAATATTAGTTGGTTATTGTTCGGAGCAATAAAGTGTGTTAAATATACAAAATTCAATTATTATATATAGTTAGCTCTGTCTGCCTATCGCTGGAATCGAGATTTATTAATAAATCATAAAAATATCCACCACTTTGAGCAAAATAAAGCATTAATTTGATATCAAAATTAACATTTGAAAAATATTTGGACGGGGCAAATCAGTCGGTCGGGCCCGACTGTAGAATACCCTGTACCTATACTATAAATATAATTTTTTAAAACTGGCAATGCTTCTTCTTCAAACTTTTTTATGTGTGCCAGTTTGAATGGCTGCGCGGCCAAAGGGCGAGCGATGCAATGCCTGCAATATTGCGTAGCTTATATCTTCTATGTTTATTAACCGATTTCAATACGCTGCTCAGAATAGTTCAATATAATAGAAGAAAGTTTTTTTCGTGAATAACGTTCTATGTTCGATATAACGCTTGCTGTTTAACTTTATATGTTAAACCAGAATGGGCGGAGCAGATCAGTCGGACGGGCCCGACTGTCTTATACCCTGTGCCCTATATTTTTTATAAAATTTTATAAAACTGTCATACGCAGCGTAGCAGCAATGCTTTCTCTGCTACGCTTCCTATATGTGCCGCTTAATTGGCCGCGCTGCTTGTGAGCGTGCAACGCCTGCAATATTGTTTCGCCTATAACTCCTGTGTTTATTGATCGATTTTAATGCGCTTCTCAGGAAAGTTTAATATAATAGAAGAGAGTATATATACCGAATACCAACGTTCTATGTTCAATATTACGCTTGTTATTCAGTTTTCATGAATTAGGGCGTAAAAGGGGCGTGGCATTCAAAATTTGAAAAAAGCCCTATCTGCGCCTGATATAGACCTACGAAAAACTGAAAACAGAATTTATATAACTCAATTTGTGTCTCTTAAATTGGCGAATGAATTCTTTTTATGCTCGTTGTGGGCGGAAGGGGAGTGGCATCCAAAATTTGAAGTAAACTTGTTCTGCGTATGGTATACACCTTTCAGAAATGACCAAAACAGCTTTTCTAGCTCTTATAGTTGCTGAGATCGACGCGTTCAAACAGACGGACGGACGGACAGACGGACAGACAGACGGACATGGCTATATCGACTCAAGACGTCATGCTGATCAAGAATATATATACTTTGTGGGGTCTGCCACGCCTCCTTCTGGCTGTTACATACATTCGCACAAAGTTATTAACCCTGTTTTCACATTTTTCAAATGGGCACAGGGTATAAAAATACGATTTTATGTGAGTTTTATTGATTTTTGAGCGTAAATAGGCGAGGCATCCAAGATTTGCAATAAACTTGATCTGCGTATAGTCTATACCTACCCATAGCAACATAAACGGTTGTTTTAGCTTTTATTATTTTCGAAGTCGACGCGTTTATACAGACAGACGCACAAGGCTAAATCGACTAAAATAATCCTTGGGGTATCGCTGAAATTTCTCCAAACTCTGCAGTTTTATGTATTTTTATGATAATCGAAAAATGACCAAATATAAACCTTAGCAGCAATTCTAGTGCAAATCAATAGCTGCAAGTTACACCGCTTGTCAATAAAAAATATATGGACGGGGCAGATAAGATGGACGGAAGTCTACAGTCGGACGTAACTGACAGTAGACCCTTTACTATGAGTATGTGTAAATACAAATACAATCAGAGGCACACACACTTTAAGCTACACGCGTATACAAATTCTACTATGTAGAACCAGCAAACGATCCATTAATGCCTTAAGGCTAGGTAATGCTATAACTCATATTAATTCTGCTGATCATTCCTATATATCTTTCGTAGTGTTCTTAACTTAAATCGCTTAAGTTAATTTCATTTATAATTTATGTGATTGACAACGGACTATGGATAACAGGCAGCTGCATATCTTCACAGCTATAAATAGGAGATTGCCACAGGCCAAGTTGCAATTCTAGGCAGTTGGCTCATCTGATTAGCATAGCTAATTTGCCTGATTCATTAGCGCTGATTCATTAGTTGTTGGCATGATGCAACAACAACACAATCGACAATCGAAACACGAACCTTGCGTAGAGCACCCGGGGTCTGCGAGGTGCTAGCTGCGGATGCGGATGCGGATGCTGGCATGGTCTGCTGCTCGTCATGGGATATGGTGCGTAGTATCGGAGGTCCCTCGTACTCCCCATCGCTGTCCAAAGAGCTGGAGCGTGTCTCGTTGCTTTGACTGCCGAGGAGAAGGAGGGGGATAATAAATCTTTAGGGCATTCAGTTGAAGCTTGATTGTTGCTTACATGAAGTAATCAATGTTCACATAGTTGGAGGTACGGCCAGGAGATTCGGGATCCGTGACGCTCGCCTGGCTGCTCAGCTGGGCCATGGGCAGCGTGCTGCCCGGCGTGGACAGATCGTCCCGACTGGAGGAGGAGCCGGTGCGTCCCGGTTTTATGAACACGTACTCCCCATCGCCATTGTCCAGCGGCACGCTGTCATAATACGGCTCGTTGTCCGCCTGCTGCGCCGCCTTGGCGCTGTCCGAGCTCAGCGACGATACCGACTCGTAGCTCTTGATCTGCCCAAGCAAATATATATATATATATAAATATATATTGTATGTATGTATATGGTTATTAAATGAATTTAGTTTGTTGCTCGATTATTACAATTAATCGAATCACTAACCGTTTATATATCGTATATAACTTTTCGATTATTAATGGTTTAAATGACTAATCAAAATTGCCCCTTCATTTTCATGCCACTATCAAAAAAAGTTATAGCTCCCGATATCTGGAGAAAGGACAATTGGAAAATTTCTTGGCGTTTATTTTTGAACTCAGAATTCTACTACTTTTGAATCGACCAGATCATTTGATTTAATCGATAATTTGAATTCTGTTTCGATTAATTATGAATATGATTCAATAATCGATAAATGACATTTTACGTGTATCAAACCTTATAGAGTCGATACTTTATTGAAATAAATCGTTTATCTTAATTTTTCATTCTCGGCATCCCTACTCACCACTTCCGATACGCCCTGTGAGGCCAGCGACTCCTTGGAGCCCACACCACGCTGTGCGGCAGCCGTGGCCGCCGTCTCCGCATCACTGGCCTGCAATGAGCTGCGGGATTTCTTTTCCAGGCTGCTGGTGGAGCTGCTGTCCGCAGCTGTCAGCTTGGCCGCCTTATTGAGGCTGCCAGTGGGCGAGGCACCCGGCACCGCCCGTCCAGCTGGCGTCAGAGCGCGCGCCGGTGTTGACGCAGTGCGTCCCAGGCTGCCACCATTGGCTGTGGTTGCAGTTGCACTTGCCACAGCGGCGCCATCGGTGCGCTTGCCATGCTCCAGACTCTCCGTTTTGCCAATCATCTTGCGGCCCAGCTCCTCCATAAGCTCCGGCGTATTCGCCAACTTGCCCAGCTCCGGCGTTGTCTTCCGATTGGCCGCATACTTGGATTCCAGCTGCTCCGACGACTTCTGCCGCAGTATATCCGATGGCTTGATGTTCCGCTCCAGCGAACTGGCCGGACTCTCCCCGGAGCTGCTGCCGGGCAGGGGCATGCTGCTGCCCGCATACGGCGCCTCCCGTTTGGGCGATGACGACAACTGCTGGCTGGGAATGGTGGGCGGCTCCACGCGTCGTATGTTCTTTGGCGGTGGTCTGTCGATGAAGCAGAATAGGGGGATGTCAGAAGTGCTTATGGGAGGAGCAGCTCTTGCTCATAAGCAAAGCAATTAGAATATTTTCTCTCATTTTCAACAATTTTACCGTTGAAGGAAATTAGTTATGATGCAGTGGCACATCATACATGCATTTAAAATTAATTTGTATCTTGCCTATCTTCGCTATTTCTAATTCAAATCATAAATAAATTCATAGCATCGGTGGAGAATACCATAGACTACGTACACGTCAAATTACAAGTCTGTAGCTTCTTTATTGTGGCTGCTGTGGCCGCTTATAGTTTTCGAGATCTTTGAGGTATGTATAGTTTGTTGATGATTCGCGTAGGAAGAAGGCAGTTTAAAACAAACTTGATCTGCTTACATCTGACAACCTAAAGCAACAAAGGTGGTGTCTCTAGCCCGTTTAGTTGATGAGATCTAAGTGTTCATACGGACAGACGGACATGGCTATATCGACTCAGCTCGTCGTCCTGATCAAGAATATATATAGTTTGAGGGGTCTGCCACGCCTGCTTCTGCCTGTTACATACATTCTGACAATATTAACCCTATTTTTTCTATTTCTCAATGGGTACAGGGTATAAAATAACAAAAATTTAGAGATTGGCAGAAACTTTGGGTTTGCACTCACCTGGGTGGCATTTTCTTTTTGGCCTCCAGATGGGCGGCATAGGAGGAGGCGGACATGGCTGGCGATGTCAGGGAGGGGGAGAGCGAAGGCGCCGTCGCCTCTGCTGCGGTCTTATGACGCTGCTCCGCGTAACGAGAGAACGTGGAGGGAGGCGTCGACGTCGACGTCGATGTAGACGTCGTGTCATTGACTGCTCCAGACGTGCCAACTTCATCGATGTCTTTGTCTTTGGCCTCCTTGACCTCGATGACGGTGACAAAATGCGACGTCGACTTGCGCAGCGGCTTCTGTTGTTGTTGTTGCTGTTCCTTTTCAGCATCGACAGTTGCCCCCGCTGCCCCCTGTTCCTCCCCCTGCCCCCTGCCATCGTGCCTTTGTGCCTTTGAAGCTGCCAGCTCCGTGATGCATTGCTGCAAAGCTCCGTTCGCGTCCTTCTCATTGCCGCTGTCTTTTTTGTCCTCACGCTCGAAGCTGTGCTCCGTCATGCTGCGTTTGCCTGTGGGCGGGGCAGAGCTTAAACCACTTACTCCCCCTCCCCCTCCCACCACTCCTCCTCCACCTCCTCCACTGTCATGCTGTGTGTGTGTGTACTTGTTGTCTGTGCTCAGTGACAGTCTGTCCCTCTCCCTGTCCCTATCTTTGCCCGACGCCGACGACGCCGTCGAAACCTCGCGAAGATTTAAGCTGGATTTCTGAATAGAGAAAGAGAGAGAGAAAGACAGAGAAAGTGAGAGGGAGAGCATAAGAGAGCGAGAAATAGAGATGAAGAGCATAAGAGAGAGCAGTAAGAGATGATTAAGTTAGGCGACAAATACAATTAGCTTGCAGCGGTTCAGTCGGACACGCCCGACTGTAAAATACCCTATATTAAATATAAGCAGTGATGCTTTTTCTTACTTTTTTGGCTGTACCATATTTCTATAATATTAGTCGATTTCATTGTGATTTTTAGAAAACAAATTGGATATGGGCATTTCCACAGAAAGGTCCACCGGGGCCAAAAAATTAAAATTTCTTAAAAATGATATTTTTAACATTTTTAACATTAAGAAATATTAAAATTTAACAGATTTGAAAATATCTATTATAATCTATTATAGTTTTCAAAAAATTCGAATGCAAAGTCGCGAAAACGCATTTTTTGTCATTTTGACGTTTTTTAGGGCATTTTTTTTTTGAAAACAGCTTCTCAAACAGAAGCATCATGCTCAGTCATTTGTTTTCAAAATCACTCCTGTTATGTAAAAATAAATAATTCCAATTATTTTTGTCAATTTAAAAACATTTTAACCATTTGTTCCTTAAATACTTTCCAACAACAACAATAACAAAAACATACATAAAAATGGTCACGTGCCAAAAGTCACGTTACAATTTTTTTAAATTGAATTAAAAAAAAAAATGCAAGTCATCTTTGAAAAAAATCATAACCATTTTGAAGAGGCATCCATGCACAAGAGTTTAAAATTTGTTGCATTAAAATATTGCCACTGGATTCGCTAATATTGGCGATTGAATTGGTTGACCTCAAATGCCACTACCATTTTCTTCCGGTGACAAATGTCTTGAATTTTTCAATTTTCTTAAAAATGAAAAGTTACCCAAAATCAATCTTTCCACCAATGAAAGAGCTAATTAAATGCTATATGTTAAGCCTTTCAGAAGAAAAAAATATCGCTTCCTTTTAACCGTTTTTTTACTTTGAACGCGTACGAATGTCTTGTGCGCGACTGTGGAAATGCCCATATGCAGGTTTTCCCCTGCTGAATTATATATTTTATGGAATCTACCACACATCCTTCTGCTTGTTACGAACATTCGTCCCAAAGTTTTTAACCCTGTTTTTAACCATTTATAATAGAGGGTATATAGGGTATATATAATGAATAAAGCAATCTGCTCTGTTGCTCTATTCTGTTCCGTTGTTTATATTTATTAACCCTGTTTTTACCCATTCCATGAGAACAGCACCAAAGTACTTAACGCTAATTGAAAGCAGCTGAGACTTTACTAATAGACTATTTCCATGAGCTCACTTCGTGTCAATTGTGAATCGCAATGTATTTGTCATCTGATTTCAAACAAATCAGTAAACAGAACAAATTTTTATTACCAGCAAACCTTAAAACAAACTACGTTTTTAGACCCTGTACTTTGAAAAAGTACAAAAGGGTCTATTAACCCTCTAACGGGCAAACTCGAAATAATGGTCGTACGAAGTTGGGATTTTTTTTGGTGGTAAAAATATTGATTAGAACGCCCGCCAGGTGGAAAAAACTTTTGACCGTCTACAGACGGTCTTGCCGGGCTGAGCGTAAAAAATCGCGACTGCGCTGCCTGCGGCCATAAATACTTCTAGTAGAGATATCGTTATGAAATTTTCACCAAAAATCTAAAAAAATAATTTAAATATACTATAAAAAAATTGGCCACATCGGCCGACTATAACCTATAGCTCCCATTGAACCCTCTAACGCGCAAACACTCGAGTGTATGCGAAATAGCCGACTTTTATTTATATTATGATTACATTTTTTTAGTGATATTATTAAAAACAATTTTTTACTGTAGTTATGGAATTACAAAATGCTTAAATTTCGTCATATTTGCACCATTTCACCAGTTTTATTAAATCTAATATATGAAGGTAAATTGAATGATATATTAGGAGTATTTTTTGCATCATCACGAGATGTTGGGCGAACTACGAGTATATAATATGTAGATTTGCTGGCGATAAGACCAGGAACTATTCCCTCTCAAAACTCTATAAGTAGTGACCATATCCATGATAGAAAAGTCTTTTTTAATATGTCGGGACTCTTCACGAGCATGAAACCCATCAATTAAACTATTTTTCGAGTTCGTACTTGAACCTTTAAGCAAAGCAAAGTCATCCATTGATCATTATGCATTATGTGGTTATACATTAACCACATTCTGGATGCATAAATATATTGCCTTATATAGATAAAGTCGGCCATTTCGCATTTAAATGATCGACAATATGGATACACTCGAGTGTATGCGCGTTAGAGGGTTCTATGGGAACTATAGGATATAGTCGGCCGATGTGGCCAATTTTTTATATTATATTTAAATTATTTTTTTAGATTTTTGGTGAAAATTTCATAACGATATCTCTACTAGAAGTATTTATGGCCGCAATTGTGCACTCGCAAGCACATGAATTTTTTATGCAAATCAACATTTATATTCATATAAATATTTATATTTATATATTTATATAAATATATTGTCTGAGCTATCAGTAAAAGAAAATCCCAAGTTGATTGGACAAGTTAAAATATTTTTTTTATTTTGTGCAAAAACTACTTTTGTCAAGGGGTATTTTTTGCTGAGTTTTTTTTTCAAATTTTCAAGTTCAGACGATGATTGTAATTGAACGCGTGGGTGAAATGTGGTTAAATATACCTTAAAAGAATGGAAATTTAATTTTAAAGATACAGTAGAATCCGGTTATAGTGACATTCAAGGGACCGACGATTTTACGTCGTTATATCCGGCAGACGCACTATCCGAAAGGAGCAAAAAAAAATTTTTTTTTTATATTATGGATGCCATGTTCGTAATATGTTTTAAAATAAAACAAATTAATTTTTTAATCAAAACAAAAAATTTAATACAGTAGAATCCGGTTATAGCGACTTTCAAGGGACCGACGTCGTTATATCCGGAAGACAAAATCCATGGTTTTGTTTCTTTTTCGTATTGAAAAAACACAAAATCCATGATTTTGTTTGCTTCTTTTAGCATTGTTAAAGAAATCAAATTTTCCTCTTTAAAGTTTTTTTTTTTGTTCGGCACGTCGCAATATCCGGTTGAATTGAAATGAAAAATTGAATTGAAATTGAAAAATCTCGTCGTTATAAGCGGTTTGTCGCTAAAAGCGGAGTCGTTATAAGCGGAGGCCGTTTCATATAAGTTTGTATGGGGACCAACCAAAATGAGTTTCGTCGCAATAACCGGACGGACGCTATAAGCGGCGTCGTTATAACCGGATTCTACTGTATATCAATTTATTTTGATTCAAACAAAATTCTACAGTTTGATCGCTAGACGCCAAAAACTGGATACCGTCTGTAGACGGTCTTACCCGTTAGAGGGTTAACTTAGTGCAAAGAGGAAATGTGTGTAACACCCAGAAGGAGGCGTGGCGTGGAGGCGTGTGCCTTGAATTCGCGCGTAGCTTCGTGTGTGTGCCTTTGATTGTGTTTGTAAATGCATAAAGTTAAAGTAAAGGGTCTCCTACTGTCGGTTACGTCCGACTGTAGCCTCCGTCCCACTGATCTGCCCCGTCCATATATTTTTTTAACAATTTTTCGGGCAAATTGAGTTACATATATTTTTAGAATTGATGCCAAAAATATTGACATTTTTTTTCATAGTGCAATGTTGAGCTGAGCGAATTTTCCCTGATGCTCAACATTACACAAAATGTCCTAATTAATGTACACAAAGAGATCTGTTACGGGTCTGTTGAGTAAAATTTTTAACATTCGCTCTCTCGCCGCCATTGCGTTCGTTTGCTTATGCCTGGCACGTTGCGAGTTAACATTAAAATGCCAACAGCAACAATAACAGCAACAACAACAACAATAACAGCAACAATAACTGCCACAATAACAAAAGTAACAACAACAACAAGCAAACACTGGCACTGACAAATAAGCCAAACTTGGCATATGCATGTGTTGGAGCATTTTTAGACCCTTTACTTTAAAAAAGTAAAAAGGGTCTATTAGTTTAGTGCAAAGAGGAAATGTGTGTAACACCCAGAAGGAGGCGTGGCAGACCCCACAAAGTATATATATTCTTGATCAGGACGACAAGCCGAGTCGATATAGCCATGTCCGTCTGTCCGTCTGTCTGTCTGTCCGTCCGTCTGGCTGTCCGTCCGTCCGTATGAACACCTAGATCTCAGCAACTATAAGAGCTAGAGACACCATATTTGGAACTTAGGTTCCCCTATTCAGCAAGCAGCACGAGTTTGTTTTAGATTTTTGATACCTCCCCCCCTTCCCCCGTAAACCGCAACTAGCTGCTGTAGCCACAGTTTTAAAGCTATTGTTTTGTAATTTGGTATGTAACTAGCTTATGGCATTCTCTATCGACGCTGTGAATTTCGTTTTGATCGGATAAGAATCAGCGAATATATGCGAACAGAGAATTTGCCGCACTACGCAGAGGGGGGGTGGTGTGCCTTGCATACGCGGATAGCTTAGTGGGTGTGCGTCTGATTGTGTTTGTATGTACATATAGACAAAGTAAAGGGTCTCCTACGGTCGGTTACGTCCGACTGTAGCCTCAGTCCCACTGATCTGCCCCGTCCCTATATTTAAACCCTGTGCCTATTTGAAAAATGGGGAAAACAGGGTTAATAACTTTGTGCGAATGTATGTAACAGGCAGAAGGAGGCGTGGCAGACCCCACAAAGTATATATATTCTTGATCAGGGAGACGAGCTCAATCGAGTTATCGATGTCCGTCTGTCTGTCCTTCCGTCTATCCGTCTGTATGAACGCTGAGATTTTCTAAACTATAAATGCTAGAGAATGCGTTTTGGTTGCTATAGCTAGGTGTATTCAATACGCAGATCAAGTTTATTTCAAATCGTTGATGCCACGCCCCCTTCACACCCAAAAATCAATATATCTAACATAACCTCAAATTTTTAACACAAAAAGTTGAATAACAAGCATAATATTAAACATAGAATGTTGCTATTTGGAACATAAACTCTCTTGTTTTATATTTACCTATCCTTAAAAGCGCATTGAAATCGGTTTATAAACAAAGGAGATATAAGATTCCTAATATTGCATGCATCACAAGCCGCTATACGTGTGGGTATAGCGTGCGAGAGGGATGGCAATACCAAGCATGTTGCTAGGCACTTGCACTGTGCGTAAGTCTGAATATTTGAGCATATGAAGTTAAATAGCAAGCGTAATATTATTATTCGGAACATAAACTCTTTTCTATTATATTATATTTAACTATCTTGAAAAGCACATTGTGGCACAGGGTATAAGACAGTCGGGCCCGTCCGACTGATCTGCTCCGCCTATTATGTTTTTAAATCTTTTTTTGACCAAATTGTTTTGGGCCACAGCAAATAAAAAGTGAAAATTACAAAAAAAAAAAGCGAGCAAACTTTTTAATGTGATTTCTTCCCCCTTTCTTTTTGTACTGTATTTTTTAGCTATTTATTATTTGTTGTTTTTTTTGGCATCTTGTTCGATTTTGTTGCAGTTTCAGCTGGATACAAAGTTGGCAACGGTATTTTTGTTTTTGTGAGTTTGAGAGTGTGAGTGTGAGAGAGTTGCGTGTGCGTGAGTGCGTGCATGTGTGTGTGTCCAAGCGAAACGAGGAAGAAAGCGTGCAATAAGAGTTGACGGCGAAGGTCGTACACTCTCGCGTACGCACACACATGCACTCTCACTCTCCCACACACACACACACACACACACACGCAGTCAGACAGTTAGAGCTGTGGGTGTGTGTGTGCTCTGAGCTCTGCTCGGGCCTCAAGTCATGTCGATACAATTATTTAGCATATTTTCAATCAACACACACACACACACACACACACACACAGAAGAAATGATGTGAGTGTGTGAATCATTGAAGGCGCCGAAACTGAACCGGCAACAACTTTGTTTGTGCACTCAGTATGTAAAGAAAACAAACAGCTGTGAAATACTACGTTCCGAGAAAACACAACAACAACATCTACAACATCAACAACAACAACAACAACAATAACAATAACAGCAGCATGAACTTTAACAGCGCACAAATAAACCTAAAAACAACATGTCTGCTCTGCTGGTTTAACATTCATTTGCGCTGTTAATGGCGCAATGTAAATGTTAATGTCAAGCGAGCCGTCTGTTAACTGTTAAATGCAACAGGAGTTGATCATTTCATGTTAAGTTGGCAACACTGCAGTGTCCAGCCTTGCCAATTTACTCGATTTAAGCTTATCATAAATCTATTTAAAAATATTATTCAACATTTTTCTATTTTTTGTGTGTTTATTCTAAGCTATTTTTTTAGATATGTACATATTTTATACTGCAAACGTTGCTATTGCTGGCCACACTGTTTAGGGCTTTTTATAATGGAAATCATTAATCATATCTGCTAAAGTTTCGCTATCAAAAAATAAAGCCAAGAACAACAAGTACGCTAATCGAATGCCTTTAATCATATTTCAATTGGCCAAAAACCAGCTCTTTATGGTATAAAAAAACAAAAAAAACGTAAACTTTGTCGAACTAAACTCTTCACATTCTACACTTGCTACCCCTCCCCCCGCCCACTCACGAACCCGCACTATAATTGTCACTCTCTGGCACGCTCTTGTTGTTGTTCTTTTTGCTGATAGCGGCAAGCAGCTGCTTATCAATGGTGACTACAGAGAGCGAGAGAGAGCGAGAGAGAGAGAGAGAGAGAGAGAGAGGGCACCATAATGCAGAGATTTGGATTTGTCGCTGTTGTCTTTTGTCTTTGGTCGGAGCCTAACAAAAGCAAAGGGCGCTGCACTGTTGCCAAATCCGTCTTTTTCCGGCTAGTTCTGGCTGTTTTTGTAGAGACTTTGCTTGACTTACGCTTGAGGGATTTATTGATTTTGGGCGTACAGGGGGCATGGCGTCCAACATTTGAAATACACTTGAGCTGCATACTGTTTCTATTTATCTACATTCTAAAAATGGCTGCTCTCTTAGTTTCCGAGATCTACGCGCTGATCCGGACAGACAGACGGACATGGCTATTTTGACTCAGCTGTAGATCTGTTTTCATTAGATTGATCCATATTTGCTTTTAACATCTTTAGTTAGAGTACCTTCTTTTGCTGTACGGATTCTTAATATAATACATTTATAAAATAAAAAAATCGTTGCTGTTTTCTGGCTTTATTATTTGCGAATTTTTGTTTAGCTTTTTTTCCTGTCGACAGAAATTGCCAACGCTATGTGTGTTTGTGTGTGCTTTTCACAGCTCTCTTAACAATTGCTCTTTAAGTATTTCTTGAGTCCTCTATACTAGGCGCACACCATTTTTATGGCTGTAGACGTGTGTGTGTGCGATAAGTTTATTGATTTCAACTTGTGATAAATACAACAAAATGTAAGCACACACACACATACACCCATAACTACACCTACACAACGTGATTACGCACCCCTCTCGTCCACAGCTTGAACTTCTCCTTAAAGGAAGCCATGCTTCCTTCTGCTCTCTTCCACGCCTGCCTTTCTCTTCCACTGTTGTTGCACTATTGCTCTTCTTGCTCTTGCACTTTCCTATTGTTATTGTTATTGTTGAGAACACGAGCAAGAACACGAACACGAACACGAACACGACACGAGCACGACACGAACTGATAGCCGAGCTCCACCCCAGGCGGCTGCAAGAACAACAACAACGAACACTGACGCTGACGACGACGCCGAAGCCGACGTTTACAGCGACGCCAGCAGCGACGCTGACCACGAAATTTGAGTCAACCGAACGAACACGTTAACACCCAAAAAACAACAACAAAAACAAAAACAGCAGGAAAATTGTATTTATATTAATCACAATAATTTTCACAAATCCGCTTCATTGAATTTCTTTTTACGTAATTCTATCTTTTATGGCATTTGTTTTTTATGCATTGCGGAAATGCATCGCCTGCTGTCGAAGGGGGGTGCGAGGTGCGAGGTGCGAGGGGCTAACGCGTGTCTGGGGTGTCGGTGCCGTTATGCGGCGACTACGGGCGGACTCTGCTGCCAACTGTGCCGGAATCGCAGTCGGAGTCAGCGAAACCTAAAGAAAAACAACAACAACAACAACAGAGCAGAGAGAGAGAGAGAGAGAGAGAGAAAGAGAGAGTGTGTGTGTGTGTGTTCGTAGATAACGGGGCAAAAAATTAAAGATATCAAAGTGGTAGGAAAAGACGAACAAACGAATGAACGCACAGATAACGGAGGGTGTGATGGGGGGAGGGGGGGGGGGGATTAGGGAGGGACGTAGAACGTACGCAATTGAAAATGCAGCAAGAACAACCACACCAACAACAACCTCAGTTCAAGTGGGGAAGGGCAGGGGTATGGCCTGTAAGGGGCGAAGGGGGTGACAGGGGGGATAACAGGGACGTCATCGGCGTCAATTGTTGTGCTTAATTTTCGCAAGGGCAGCCAATAAACAATTGCACTGCAATCGTAATTGTGCTTGTAATTGAATGCTGCACGAAAATTGAGTAATAAATATTAACAAAAATAAATAATAAATATATAATAATAATAAATATATATATCGCTCGTTTACCAGAAGAGTGTCCTAACTAAAAAAAGTGCGTCTCGAGATAAACGCGTTTAAAGTTTTCAAGCGCCGTGTATCTCCATACAAAGCGGAGCGACATATTCTCTTCTCACGCTCTGTGTATAGGACAGGATAATGAAATTTTGACACAAGATAGATTAGTAACTCACGCACATTACTGCATGATTACTTAAAAATCTTCTGGTAAATAAGCGATATGTATATTCTTTTTAATATGCTGTCTGTTCCATGCTTTAATGTCAAAGCCTGCAATATTGTTTTATTAATAACTTCTATGTTTGTTAGTTATATGTTCAATATTCAGCTTGTTATTCGGTTTTAAGCGATTAGGGCGTAAAGTGGCCGTGGCATACAACATTCAAAATCAACTTTAGCTGCGCTTGGTATACACCAACCTGCATACCAAAAATATTAGCTCTAGTTCCTGTAGTTTTCGAGATCTGCCTTAGATCTTCAACTTAAACAAGAATGTATTTAGCTTGTGGGTTTTGCCACCCCTCCTTTGGCATGTTACACACATCACTTTACAATAACTTAACAGACCCTTTTGTGCTGTTCTTATGTACAGCGTCCTTTGTAATGTAATGTAATGTACTTAATACCAATCTAAAGAAAACTAAACAAATATCAACAGACGACAGAGATCGCACAAGATCTTTAACCAATAAACTAGAGCTGGGTTCGATCTTAAGTTTTCAAGAATCGATCTTTTCGATTGATTCACGTCGATTAATCGAAATGAAACCGTTATTTCCAATTTGCAGGTAATCTTAGAAAAAAACTGAAAATAATGCATACAAAATTGAATTAATATTGTTTGAAAACAAAAACAAACTAGTAAGGACAAAGCAGATCAGTCGGGTGGGAGATATTGAACTTTTTGCTACCTATTATACTACCGACCTTGTTCATTTAAGGCGCGTTACATTGAATTTTCAAATAAATTTCGCAAAATTGCATGATACAAAAACATCGATTTAATCGCCGAAAAAAAACATCGAATAAATCGAATCAAAATCGAATCGAAGCCCAGCTCCACAGTAACCATGCAACCCCCATCAATTGCGTCTTTTGAAAAAAAAAACCGAATAAAAGGCGTTATATTTAACGTAGGTGGTTGTTATATTCGGAAGATACACTTTATCACCATATTTAACTATTCTAAAAAGCACATTCTAATCGGTAAATAAACACAGAACTTATTGGAAAACCAATATTGCTTTTCACCTATTAAAAAATGGGGACAAACAATAAATGGGAAAAAGCAATAAAATATGATGCTACGCCCCCTTTGCGCCCTAATCGTATATACATATATTTTTGATATTTCCATAAATTGTATACCATTGGGTTATTCTTTTGTTCGGGGTTCGCTGTGCAGCGAACTTTAAAGTTGGCGCTTGCCGTAATAAACACCTCTGCCGCAGCTGCTGCTGGCAGAGCTGATAAGGACTGATAAGAGGCGCGCTGATAGCGTTGAGGGACACTGTGCGCTGTGCTGAGCGCCTGTTAATGGACTTGACGCAATCAACAGACGCAGCTGCAACAGCAGCAGCATCGGCTCTTGTTGCAAGTGGAGAGTCCCCTCGATAGGGCGTGATAAGCCCGATAGGGAGTATAGGGAGAATAGGGAGAATAGCGCTAGGTACTTACAAAGTCTTTGTCCACGCATGGGATGCTGGTTGTTGTGGTTGCGCCGTTGCTGCTGCTTGAGCTGCTGGATGCTGCGCCTACGCCCCCTCCAACTCCTCCGCTGCCTCCGGTGGCTGCCTCAAAGAGCGTTGTGGGATCCCCACCAGACTCGCGATACTTCTCCACGTCGGAGAGCAGACGCTCCAGATACTCCACGTAGAGCGTCTCCTGCTCCAGCTCCTTGCCGAGCTCCGTTATCTTCAGCTTGTGCCGCTCCAGACTGGCGCGCACGTCCTGCTCCCAGGCGTCGGAGAGGGAGCTTTGTGGAAAGCGTTGCATCCACAGGCGTTGGAAGTCATCGAACACGCTCATCGCGCAGCGACAAGAAGCAAGCGGCAACAGCTGCAAGCTGCAAGCGATTCTCTCTCTCTCTGTCTCCTGTTATTCTAATAGTAATAACAATAATAGCAGTTATTATTATTATTCAGGCCTTGGCATCAGTTTTTCTCTTTGTGCGTCGCCCTGGTCCGCCTGCATAAGAGCAAAGATAAAGAGATTAAGACATTAAGAGAGAGAGAGAGCGTTGTTGAAAGAGCGTAAGAGCATCCTGCCCAATGCTGCCAGATCTGTGTTTTTCCCCGTCAAATCTGGCGCTTTTACGTTTTTACAAAACGTATGCAAATATAAAAAAATAATTAAATAATCGAAAGTGATTTCTATGCATTATTCAAGCAAATATTGATCAACAAATGAATGATAAACATATATATTGTTAAACAAAATATGCGAAATTATTTTTTTTTTGTGTCATTTTTTTATTTATAGTATAGTTAATATTATATGTTGTATTATTTATATTATGTTTAAAATGAACTTCAAGATATATTGTAATTTAAAATATATATTAATTTTTGGCTATTTTTGCAGATGTTTTGTAACGGAAATCTGGGTATTTCTGGCAACACTGTTGGGAACAATAACAACAACAACAACGCGACTTTTGAAAGGTTTTCTGTTTTAGTTTCAGTTTTGTGTTTCTGCTTTTGCTTTTGCTTCTTCTGTTTCTGTTTTGTTCTGCTGCTTTGCCTGCTGCTGCTGCTGCACTTGCGCTGCAGTTGTTGTTGTAGTTGTAGTTGCCCTTTCATATATACACACACACACACACATGCACATGTACATGCGTGACGCTGCCTGTGTGTGTGTGTATGATGCTCTTTTCGCTTCTGCCTTTAGTTTTTGGTTTTAGCCAAGGTTAAAATGTGCATCTTCTGCAGCAGAGGCTGCAGAGACGCAGACGCATTCATTTTGATCAATTTTAACACACACACACACACACACATGCAGTTTGCTCAGTGGCACCGCCGCTGCTGTTGTTGTTGTTGTGGCTGCGCCCCTGCTTATATGCCACACACGCACACACTTACAGCAATGCAGATCCTTTATGGGGGGCGGGGCGGTGGGCACCGACCGACCGACCGACGCGCCGTTCGCTGTTTATTGAATTTAATTGGCCATCTCGGTTTGCATTATTTGATTCGATTTCGCTGCGTTAAAAAAATCACAAAAAGCACACACATACACAGCCGACAACACATACGAGCAGATGAGAAGACATTTGCATATACATATGTATGCATTTGTGTTAGCGATGTGAGCGCACGTCGATGTACGCAATACACACATATCGATAGCTGCGCGCGAACGTGCCGTCGATATATCGATTAGCGGAAGTCTATCAAACAGTGAAAAAGCCAATTTACTTATATACATATATAAATTTAATTACATATTAATAAATTAAAATTAAAAAACATAATAAACAAAATAAAAATACGCTTATTCATACATTTACATTCTCTTTGAACTTCCTTAGTACACGTTTTATTTGTACTGTTTGTTTAGCAACCAATTGAGCTGCGCTGCCATAACCATATTTTTTATAATTTTTTTTATCAATTCAAGTGCTAAGCAGACGCAATGTTATTGTAAGATAAATCTTTCAAATCAAAAAATTTCAAAATATTAAATTTCTCTCTACTTTAGACCGGCACACGAACTCATACATGCTCGAGCCTCGACAAGTGTTGGAAAAGGCAGTCGACCAACTGTATAGCCAACCGTTACCAGTTCAAAAACTTAGTATTATAGATTTACGATTGTTTACGTTTTTGTTTTTTGTTTTTGCCAATGTTTGGCCAGGCCTGCTGAGTAATATGCGCTCAAAGTTCAATATGTGCTTTTATCAAAATTCCATCTCCAAAAATAAACCCATCAATTAATTAAATTCGCTCGCCAGCTGTTTGTTGTAGTTTTATTGTTTTTTTGACTAAAATTAATAGAAATCGCTGACAAATACAAAGAATTTGTACGAGTCATGCTAATAGAATTGTATTGTATTTATTTAACATCTGTGAGGCGATTAACGCTCCATTTCAATTATCATTCACACACTGACCTTAACTTATTCACGCCTATTTTTGGGCCTTATCGGCGGTTAAAGATAATGCATGCATATGCTTATGATAAAGACAATTCTCCAATTGATTATGCCTCAGTAAAAAATATCCCCAATGTGTTTACGCATTTGTCGGCAAACTCCTTTGGTCTCAATTAGTCAGACACGGGCAGAACTTTCTACCCTGAGACATGACGTAGCCTCCGTAGCCTCCGTAGCCTCCGATTTGCACTTAGCCTAGAAACAGAAATAAATCATTTCAATACCCGTCTTATCTTCGGCTATATATTTGTGATTATCCAACGATTGCCAGATACCAAGCACACGGATATCATTCAAGAGCCGTATAAAAGCCAAGACCAATTTCCAATCATTTCATTTTTAAAGCGTCTCAGGCGCATTAACTACACGCGAATTCAGTCTACTGAAATAGAATTTAGGCGCTTAACTCTAAGGATACATAGGATATACTTACACACCCACAGAATGTCGTAAGTACCAGGACTCGCTCGTAATATTGGAAAGAATCGCACGACTTTTAAAATTCATAAGACTCCAAAGATCTTCAATACTTGTAAGGCTTCAGAGGTTCGTAAGACTTTTAAGATTCGTAAGAGTCAAGAGACTCCTAAGATTTGCAATGCTTGTAAGTTTCGAAAGATTCGTAACACTTTTATGATTTAAGGCCTTTGTAAGGCTCCCAAGATTCGTAAGATTCGAAACACTCTTAAGATTTGTAATGCTCGTAAGATTCGTAAGATTCTAAAGATTCATAAGCCTTTCAAGATCTATAGAATTCAAACCCTCAAAACTTGTAAAGCCTGTAAGGCTTTTTAGATTTGTTTGGTTCGAACGATTCTTGTAATGCTCGTAATATTCGCAAAACTTGAAAGATTTATAGTGTAAAATTCGTAAGAACCGTAAGATTCGTGGGATGCAAGACCATGTAAGACTCGTAATATGAGTAAGACTTGTAACACTTAGTTTTGGAAGACTCGTAACATTCCTAAAATTTGTAAGATGTAAAAGAGTCGTAAGATTCGTTTGATTCACAAGACTCGCAAGACTTTCGAGGTTTGGAACACTCATCATATGCCTAAAAGTAGTAAAACACCTAAGAATCATAAGACTCGTATAACCTGTAAAATAAGGTTGGAAGATTCGTAATATTCCTTAGACTTGTGGGTCTCGTAGAATTCGTAGGACTCGTAAGATGCGAAAGACTCGTTGGACTCGCAAAACTCGAAAGTACCGAGAGTAAAGCAGGAATCAACAAACCCAGTCGGAGGCACTCGACACCCAGCACCACCTAAAATCTCTATCTTACTCTGCTGCTCTCTTCCGTGCAGCAAACTTAACAAATATGCCATCTTCTGGATGGTGGTGACCGTGGCCTCCGTCTGCCTGGTGCTGGGCCTGGTCTTTGGCATCCAGAAGGAGGTCGAACGTCAGATGGGCGCCGTGGCCTCCAATGGCGTGGGCTGCGCCGAGATCGGTGGCCAGATGCTGGATGAGGGTGGTTCTGCGGCGGATGCGGCAATTGCCACGATGCTCTGCGAGGGCGTCGTCCTGCCCCACAGCCTGGGCGTGGGCGGGGGCTTTGTGGCGACCATTTACATCAAGGAGATGGGGCACGTGGAGACGCTGATCGCCAGGGAGACGGCACCGGCCGCTGCCACACAGGACATGTTTGTCGGAAAACCGGATATAACCGGCGCCCTCTCCTGCGCCGTGCCCAGCGAGATCTACGGTTATTGGAAGCTGCACGAGAAGTACGGCAAGTTGCCTTGGCGGCGTCTCTTCGAGCCCACCATCCAGATGTGCCGTAGCGGCATTCTCGTCTCCAAACATCTGGCGAATGTTCTGGCCAGCAACGAAGATCGCATACGCGAGGAGATCTCCATGTCCGAGATCTTCATAAATCCCCAAACAGACGAGCTGTACAGGACGGGCGAACTGATGTACCGACGCGTCCTCGCCAATACCCTGGAAATTGTGGCCACGGAGGGTCCTGAGGTCATCTATCGGGGCGGTCGCATCGGTCGCATGCTGGCCGAGGACATCCAGGAAATGGGCGGCATTGTCACCGAACAGGATCTGCAGGAATACGAGTGAGTATGATGGCCATTTTTTATACCCTGTACCCATTGAAAAATGGAAAAAAAAGGGTTAATAACTTTGTCAAAATGTATGTAACAGGCAGAAGGAGGCGTTGCAGATTCCATAAAGTATATATATTTTTGATCAGGGTGACGAGCTGAGTCGATATAGCCATGTCCGTCTGTCTGTCTGTCTGTCTGTCTGTCTGGATGAACGCTGTTATTTCATGAACTATTAGTGCTAGACAAGCCGTTTTGATAATTTTTTAAAGGTGTGTACCATACGCAGAGTTTATTTCAAATCTTATATGCCACGCCCCTTCCGCCCACTATGAACATAAGTAGAATACATTGACTTATTGAAGACATACAAATTCATTTACGTAAATTCTGTTTTCAGTAGTTGTTAGGTCTATACCATACGCAGATGATGTCTATTTTAAATTTTGGATGCCACGCCCCATTTACACCCTAATCGATAAAAACCGAATAACAAGCGTAATATTGAACATAGAAAGTCGTTCTTCGGAAAATATACTTTCTTCTATTGTAATTAACTTTCCTGAAAAGCGCGTTAAAATCGGTCAATAAACATAGGAGATATTAACGAAACAATATCGCAGGCATTTCCACGCTCGCCCTCTGGCAGCATGGCATACGCAAAAAAGAGAAGAAAAAACAAATTATATTTAACATATAGGGTACAGGGTATTCTACAGTCGGGCCCGTCCGACTGATCTCCTCCGTCCAAATATTTTTACCAAGCTCTCTCGGAGAAATTTGGGAGACCTTCACTTCAATCAAAATACAATAGATCTTACTAGGGTTGGCACAACAATTGGTAATTGGGAAGCAAACTGAGCATCGGGGGAATTACATTCAATAATCATTCATTTTATAAGCGTATCATCACTAACTTTTCGTCGATTAATGATTGGTTTTAATCTCGTGATTTGCTAAAAAAAAATGATCTATTAGAATAATAGGTGATATAGCATATTAGCCAATTAACCGATTTTTATCGATGAATGATAAAATGTACAAGCCCTTATAGTTCTAGCTAACTATATTTCTCAGTGTATCTATCCGCCGTTTCTGGCTATTTTAAGCCTTCTCATTCCATTCCATTCTCTTGCCGTTTCTTCATAGTTATGTCTTTGCTGTAAGTTTCTTTCTCTGGCTGTTTTATCTTGCTGTCCTGCTTTATAATACTGTCTCTTTTGCACTTTGCATTGGTTTATATATTCTTCCTCTCCTTTCAAGTCATTCCTTATATCGACTCTGTTTTGATATGTTCCATGCAACCTATATCTCATTCTGTCCTTTAGGCGATCTATCTGTCTCAATCTATCTCATGATGTCTTTTTTCTCATCATTTCTATGGGATTACTATGTTGTCTCTCCTTCTATTTCACTCTCACCAGGGCTGCAAAACGCATTTAAAACAAAATCGGAAATCGAAATTCCGATTAATTTTAATTTCTGACCGAGTTTTAAAAGTTTTACTTTAAACTACAAACGTCACATAATTTAAAACCAAATAACAATTTAAAATCTTAATTTCGTTTGAAACCAGTAACGATGTAGCCACCTGACTCTGAAATACCCTGCACTTTACATTCCCACAGCCTGATTCTTCTTGTTTTTTTCGCAGCCCTGGCTATCTGTTTCAGTCTATTTCACTTTACCTCACAACATCTATCCGTCTCATCATCTGCTATTGGTGCTAGCGTGCTCTTTTTTATGCTCTTTTTATGATATCTCTCTCTCTTTCCTGCGGTTGTCTTCATCTTTCATTCTGCCTAGGCTTTCGTTCTTTACCCGCTTTTATTAAAGCATCCCAATTCCCATTTCCCTAGCACTTCCCAAGTGCTTCAACTGATCCAAACAATCTCCTGCTAATCCTCACGTGTGAAAGTATTCTTTCTTGAATTCAGCCTATACCTTTTCAAGAGTTCCATCTACTCCTGCTCTATCTCTTTACAAGTGTTTCATCTGCACCTATCGAACCCCCCCGTCCTCTCTCCAAGGGGTAGTCTATCCTTTATCCCATCTATCATTTTCCAAGTAGCCCATTTGCTCCAATCAGTGGGCTTCTAATTCTCTCTTGAATTCTACCTATCCCTTTTCAAAAGTTTCTCTTCTAGGGGAAGTGAATCCTCTATCCTCGCTATCACGTTCCAAGTGCTCCTACCTATCCTGGAAATATTATTTCTATTTATATTTATTTCGCTGCTAATCCTCTCTTCTGGATATATTGTTGCTTGAATTCTATCCTATCCCTTTTCATTGGGTCCCATCGATCCCTGCTCATCCTCTCTCCGAGGGAAAGTCTATCCTTTATCCTCCCTATCACCTTCCAAGTGACTTATCTTCTCCAATCTGCAAATGTTCCTTCTTAAAATCCCCCTATCTACAAGGCTTCCATCTGATCCTATTAAGCCTCTGCTCATCCACTCTTCGCTCTTTTCCGCAGGGTGCGCTGGGAGGAGCCGCTGCACGCCCGCTTCGACAGTGGCCACGAGCTGTACACGACGCCGCTGCCGACCTCTGGAGCGGTGCTGGTGTTCATGCTGAACGTGATGGAGCCGATGTACTCGAGCAGTAGGGACAAGTACTGGCACCGCCTGATCGAGACGTTCAAGCATGCGTACGGGCACCGCACAAATCTGGGGGATATGCACTTTGAGCCGTCCGTATGGGAAACGTATGCGAATCTGACGGATCCGGCGTTTGCCGCCGAGATGCGTAAGCTGATTGTGGACAATCGCACGTTCACGGATATGGCATACTACGGTGCGAACTTTAGCAATGTGGATGATCATGGCACGGCGCATATCTCGGTGGTGGCCCACAATGGGGATGCGGTCTCGGTGACCAGCACCATCAATGGCCATCTGGGCGCCAAGGTGCGATCTAGACAAACCGGATTCATACTCAACGATGAGATGGATGACTTCTCGACGCCGGGACGAGTCAATGCATATGGGATACCAGCTAGTCCGGCCAATTATATAAAGCCCGGCAAGCGTCCCATGTCCTCCACGTGTCCCAGCATTGTGCTCAACGATGAGGGCAAAGTGCAGCTGGTGGTTGGCGGTGCCGGCGGCTCCAAGATAACCACATCCGTCGCCCAGGCCATACTGCGTTACTTTGTGCTTGAGGAGACCATACAGGAGGCGGTCAACTCCGGACGTTTGCATCATCAGCTCGCTCCCATGGTGGTCGACATCGAACCCGATGTGCCCCACCACACCGCCCACCATCTACAGCATCTGGGCCACGAGCTCAACTATTTGGAGGAGAACCTAGCCTATTCAGCCCTTACGGCCATCGGCTACAAGGACGCCGATCCGGAACCCGTCTGCGACCATCGACGCCTCGGTAGCGCCGTTGTCGTCGAGACCACCAGCTAAAGACGAACATCAGGTCCTGGAGTTGCTACAGCAGCAGGCAAATCTAACAAATAATTGGCATTCTATGTACACTATTTTATTATTTAATAAAAATTACAAGTTATTAGCTTTAATATTGTGACTGCTGTGGCATGGAGGCGAAATATCAAAAATCTAAACCAAATTTGGTTACCATATCAAGTTTGCGAGATCTAGGGGCTACGGTGGTGTTTAGCGGTTATTATTGTCAGGGAATGAGAGATATGTGAAATAATATCTAAAATAAACTTGATCTGCTAGCAGCATAGGAGAACCTACATATCAAAAATGGTGTCCCTAACTGTTATAGTTTACAAGATCTAAATGGTTGTACGGACGGACAGACAGGGTCATATCGACTTTGCCCGTCATCATTGACAATTTTGGGTTCTCTGACATCAAAGGAGAGCCTAATCACAATGGAGCTATTTTACGGACGGAACAGACCTCCGACTTTCTACATTTTGTTTGCAACTGGTAGTAAACAACTGTGCATAGCTTCAACTAGAAAACTGAGAAATATTGACGTAAGTGCACAAATTTAAAAGTAACACAGAATTTCTATCAATATATGCATATGTATTTATATATTTACATATTTTGTTAACATTAGGATATAACATTTGTGAGTAGCAAAAATATGTTTGGTAAATCCGAATGGTTAACTAAACTAAGCGCACCATTGATGACGTACGTATCTAACTTAAGGCATAAATCAAATATAGATCAATAAGTTTTTGATGTTGGATTGATTGGTAAGAAGCGATATGAGGGATGCGGAGCCTATTTTAGTCATCATCATCCTCGATACGCCTGCGTTTTTTGGCAATTTTCTGCTTTTTGTGCAGCGCCTCCATGCGCATGTCCTCCAGATCCTCCTCTAAACCTGTTGATTGTTAAAAAGAGAATACAATTTGAATACTTTAATAATGCTTTTAAATTCAATGTACAACATAATTGTATGGCAAGACAAATTTAAATTATAAAAAATTTGGACAGGGTAGATTAGTCGGACGGGCCCGTATTCACCCTGTGCCTTTTATTTTATATACAATTTTATAAAACTGTCACACTAAGCGTATCAGCAGTACTTCTTCTTCTTCTTCGCTTTTTACGTGCGCTGCGCTGCTGGGCTGCGCTGGCAATTGCGTAGCTTATATCTATTTTGTTTATTAACCGATTTAAATGCGCTTTTCAGAATAGTTAAATATAATAAAAAAGAGCGTTTATACCAAATAACAACATTCTATGATTAATATTACGCTTGTTTTTATGGGTGCATGCCATAACGCCCGGTGTCATAGCGCCGGCGGGCGCTGTGACACGGACAATTGGGTCATAGCGCCCGCAGGAGTTCTGTCACTTTTGAAAGTGTCATATCGCCCGCACCGAAAATGTTACAGCGCCCGCCGGCCCTATGACATTTTCAACCTGTGTCATAACGGCCTCAATTTCTTAAAACTTGCAAAGTTTATCAAGAATCAATGAAAGTACCGTTATTAAAAGTACAGTTTAATGTGTTATCTCGTTTGCAATCGCGCTTTACATGTTTTTGGCACAATACTATTCTATTTAGTTTGTGATTGATCTCGAAACTAAGTGCACGTGAAATAGAATCTGTTTATGAATATAAAATTGTACCAGTGTTTCAGTGGCCTTGTCCAATAGTGGTGTGTGTACTCAAATGAGTCTCGAGAGCAGGCAAATAGTAGACAGCCAAATTAAAGTGTATCAATAATAAATCAAAGTATATCAATGAATATAATGAATATATAATAAATATATAATGAAATAATGAAATATTAACACAATTTTCTATTTAAATTTACTTTATTAAAAGCGCAGGCAAAAATTGTGTTACATAAAAATCGCGCGATTTTTATGTAAAAAAATTTTTGCCTGCGGCGCTTTTTACCTTATTCACCAGTCTATTCTCACAAGAAATTATCCTAGGGCGGTACTATTACCTTGTAACCACTTCAAAATATGTTTTCATTGCTACAACATTAAAGCGGCGAAGACTCTATTGCTCTGCGCATATTGCAGGCAAATAGTAGACAGCCAAATCAAACTATATCAATAATGTTTAAATGAAATGTTAACACAATTTTGTATTTAAATTTACTTTATAAAAAGCGCAAGCAAAAATTGTTTTACATAGAAATTGCGCGATTTTTATGTAAAAACATACACACACTCACACAAAGAGGCAAGCTACGTATGCGAGTGCATGCGACATACCCCCCCTCTGCCCAGTGACGCTTATTGTCCTTTCCATGTTTTCGCAGTTTCTTATCCGATCGTAACGAAATTCACAGAATCAATAGATAATGTCATAAGCTAGTTATATACCAAATTACAAGTTAATAACTTCAAAGCTGTGGCTGCAGTAGCTTTTTGCGGTTTGCGTGGAAAGGGGGGGTGGTGTCCAAAATCTAAAACAAACTCGTGCTGCTTACTAATTAGGAGAACCTAAATCCCGAATATGGTGACTCTAGCTCTCATAGTTGCTGAGATCTAGGTGTTCATACAGACAGACAGACAGACAGACGGACAGACGGACAGACAGACAGACAGACAGACGGACAGACGGACATGGCTATATCGACTCGGCTTGTCGTCCTGATCAAGAATATATATACTTTGTGGGGTCTGCCACGCCTCCTTTTGGGTGTTACACACATTTCCTCTTTGCACTAAGTTAATAGACCCTTTTGTACTTTTTCAAAGTACAGGGTCTAAAAATTTTGCCTGCGGCGCTTCTTGCGCTATTGACCAGCCTATTCTCAAGAAATTATGCTGGGTGGCTATTTATACCAGGTATTTCATTATTATTAGGTTCGGGCGTTAATGCACTTCTCATAGTGTCATAATGCCCACAAGAAAAATGACATAAAGACCGCGGGCGATATGACACTTTCAAAAGTGACAGAACGCCTGCGGGCGCTATGACCCAATTGTCCGTGTCACAGCGCCCGCCGGCGCTATGACACCGGGCGTTATGCCATGCACCCGTTTTTATACCCTGTGCCCATTTGAAAAATGGGAAAAACAGGGTTAATAACTTTGTGCGAATGTATGTAACAGGCAGAAGGAGGCGTGGCAGACCCCACAAACTATATATATTCTTGATCAGGGAGACAAGCTGAGTCGATTTAGCCCTGTCTGTCTGGCTGTCTGTCCGTCTGTCCGTCTGTCTGTCTGTCTGTATGAACGCTGAGATTTTCTAAACTATAGAAGCTAGAGCAGCCGTTTTGGTCTCTTTTGAAAGGTGTATACCATACGCAGATCAAGTTTATTTCAAATCTTGAATGCCACGCCCCTGCCGCCTACAATGAATGAAATAAAATACATTCGCCAACTTAAAAGGCACTGAAATATTTACATTAATTCTCTCTTCAGTAGTTGGTAGGTCTATATAATACGCAGATGAGGCTTTTTTCAAATTGTTGATGCCACGCCCCCTTTACGCCTTAATCGATAAAAACCGAATAACAAGCGTAATATTAAACATAGAACGTTGAAACTCGGAATATATACTCTTGTGTATAATAGTTACCTATCCTGAAAAGCGCATTAAAATCGGCCAATAAACACAAGAGATATGAACGAAACAATATTACAGGCGTTACGCTGCTCGCCCTTTAGCAGCGCGGCCTATAAAGCATGGCATACACAAAATGGAAGAAAAAGAATTGCTGCTACGCTCCGTGTGATAGTTTTAAAAAATTATGTTTAAAATATAGGGCACAGGGTATTCTACAGTCGGGCCCGTCCGACTGATCTGTCCCGTCCGACTGATCTGCCCTGTCCAAATTTTTGAACTTTTAAGTTTAACTATTGTGAAGCTTATTTCTCCAGTGTTTCTTAACCGATTTCAATGCGCTTTTCAGAATAGTCAAATATAATACAACAGAGCTTATGTTTTGAATAACAACCTTCTATGTTCAATATTACGCTTGTTATTCAACTTTTTGTGTCAAAAATTCGAGGTTATGTGAGTTTTATTGATTTTTGGGCGTAAAGAGGGTGGGACATCAACGATTTGAAATAAACTTGATCTGCGTATTGAATACATCTACCTATAGCAAAACGTCATCTCTAGCTATTGTAGTTTCCGAAATCGACGCGTTCATACAAACGGACAGACGGACAGACAGACAGACATGGCTATATCGACTCAGCTTGTCTCCCTGATCAAGAATATATATACTTTTTGGAGTTTGCCACGCCTCCTTCTGCCTGTTACATACATTCTGGCAAAGTTATTAACCCTGTTTTCCCATTTTTCAAATGGGCACAGGGTATAAATATATGGACGGGGCAGATCCGTGGGACGGAGGCTACAGTCGGACGAAACCGACAGCAGGAGTAAATGGTCATGTCAATATGTCAATGGAGAATGTCATAAGCTAGTCACGTACCAAATTACAAGTCAATAACTTTAAAACTGTGGCTGCAGTAGCTTTTTGCGGTTTGGTGGGAAGGGGGGTGGTATACAAAATCTAAAACAAACTCGTGAGGCTTACTGAATAGGGGAACCTGAATCCCGAATATGGTGTATCTAGCTTTTATAGTTGCTGAGATCTAGGTGTTCATACAGACGGACAGACAGACGGACATGGCTATATCAACTCGTCTTGTCGTCCTGATCAAGAATATATGGGGTCTGCCACGCCTTCTTCTGGGTGTTTCACACATTTCCTCTTTGCACTAAGTTAATAGACCCTTTTTACTTTTTTTAAGTAAAGGGTCTAAATACATATGTTAAAATTAAGCTTGCATTTGATGGAATGTTAAAGTTAATGAGTCGGACGGAAGGCTACAGTCGAACGTAACCGACTTAGCGTATGCGACATAATCGAACATTCGAGTAAATTATCTGTTACATATCTTCGCTGTTTCTTTTCCAAACGAGAATGTCACGTACATGACGAATAACAAGTCTATAAATCTAAAATTGTGACTATATCGGAAATCAGGAAATCATCCTATACTATATGCGTTGTGGGGTCTGCCACGCCTACTTCTGACTGTTACATACATTTTGCATTTACACAAACTTAACAGACCCTTTTGTACTTATTTTAAGTGGAGGGTCTGAAAGACAATCCTAAAATTATACTAATCCGATGCTTACCTAATTTTTTGCTAATAAACTCCTCACGCTGCACTTGGGCGAAGCTGGATTCCATTTGGTCGTCGTCATCGTCCAGATCGTTGTATCTGCGCTTATCATAGCCGAAGATGTTACGAATGTGGGAGGAGATGTCCTCTTCGCAGTCCCCGTCATCGATGAAGTCATCCAGCTCCGAATCGTACTCGGAGTCCTGATCGTCCTCAATGCGTCCTTAGGTGCGTGATTTGCAAGAATGATCGAACGAAATTTGCATAAGCGTTAAGATAAGACGATTAATTTGAATAGATAAATAAATAAATTTAATGATCTTGCTAATTTTGATTAAAACGCAAAATTAATTAATAATGATATAATAAGGCTTGATATTGATAACAGTTAATAATGAATAAAGTCTTGCATCTTCTTGAATGAAATCTTGCTCTAATGTAACCCCTCTTCTTGGTCAGCTCCATTTTCTAATTTTGAACTCTTGATCTTGCCAAATGATAACAGCATTGATAAGCGATGATAATGAAATAAGCCTTGCATCTTCTTGAATGAAATCTTGCCCTAATGTGACCCGCTCTTGCTGGCCAGCTCGGCCGCAGCTTGCTGATTTTGATCAAGATGCCTAATGAGAACAGCATTAATAAGGGATAATAATGACTAGTGTCTTGCTGCTTCTGGACTGAAATCTTGCTCTAATGCGACTCACTCTTGCTGGCCAGCTCGGCCGCAGCTTGAGGCCGGCGTGCTGCTGATGAGGCAGCTGCCTGGCCACGTGCCCGTGCAGCTGGATGGGCGGACTTGCCACGCTGCAGATCGGCTGGTGGAAAGGGGCGCGTCTTGGATACATCCCGAGGCGGAAACTCGCGCGTGGCGCCGCTTTTGGCGGCTGCCGCGTACGGATTGCGACTGGCTGCGGACTTGGCGGCAGCTGGCAAGGATTTGCTGGATATGGAGGCGGCAGAGGCGGAGGAGGAGCTGCTGCTGGCAGCTGGACGCGGCTTGCCAGCCACGTTAATAGTTGCTGCCTTTTTGACAGCTGCAGCTGCAGCTGCAGCAGGAGCATCGCTTGCTGGCCTTTTTGGGCCAGCGCCTTGACTGATGGTTGGCTTATATTTGGGTTCACTGGACGCGGATTTGGGCGGAACAGCAGCGGGGGCTTTGGCTGTGCCTGTGGCTGTGGCTGCAGCAGATTTATTTAGCTTTGGTATGCGCCCGTTGGGCTCCATGCGCGGCTGTGCCTGGCCACCGCCCGTAGGACTCTCCTTGCGGGGTTCCTTGGGCTTCGGCTGCTTGGCCTCCGCCTCCCGCTGGCCGCGATTCGCCTTCCAGCGCTGATGATCCTCCTGCTCCCGCTTCTCGCGCGCCGACAGCAGACGTTCCGGCTCCTTTTTCTTCTCCTGGACAATGAGAATGGGCTCGTGCTGTTTCTTCTCGGCCAGCCGGAGCAGCGCCTGGAAGTCCATCGGCGGTTGCGCCTGTGCTGGCCGCTTGAATTTCGGTTTCTTGCGCGCCTCCTCCTCCGCCTCTCGCTCCCGCTGCTTGCGCTCCTCGTCCGGATCGTAGAGTGTCTTCCTGCTGGTGCTATATGCGCGTGCCACCACCGGCTTGGTGCCTGCCCCTGCGCCATCCTGGCTGGCATGGCTGATGCGCTGACGCGTCTGAGATTTGGCATCCCCCTGGGATATGGCCAACTTGACGCGGGCCACCGTGCCAGAGATGTCGGCCACGGTCTGCGGCCGGCTGGGCGCAAATCCCTTGTCCTCGTGCACATGCTTCACCTTCTCCATGTAGTTGTGAAAGTAGACGTTCATCTCGTTGGACGTATAGCCGAAATCATCGCCCTCCATCTGCTCTTCGGCGGCGGCGGTGTTGCCCTTGTCCTTGGCATCCTCCAGAACAGATTTGTTTGCCGATTTCGTCACTTTGAGCATCTTGCGTATCTTATTCTTGGATTTCTCGTCGCGCATGGCCAACAGATTCGACAGCTTCTCCCGCTCCAGACGCTTGCGCTCGTTCTCCTCCGCGTCCCGCCGCTGCAGAAACTTCTGTATGTTGTCCGAAAGCTTGCCCTCCTTGGTCTCCTTCTTGGGCGGTGCATACTTGGTTTTGTAGTAATTGCGCTGAGTGGACACGGAAAAATCATATGCAGGTTTATTATAAGACAATTTGGAAATCTTCAATATTCAATCTTGAAAGCTTCTTCTAATCCAATGCCAAACCCCAACCCCCTCCCTCCCCAATGGCAATCCTAATACTCAAATCTCAAACCTCAATCTGAATCCCAAATCCCAATCCGAAACCAAATTCCAAACCCCAAACCAAATGCCAAGTCCCAACCTTCCAATTGTAATCGTAATCCCCAAACCCATACCCAATCCGAAACCTAGCCTCAATCCGAATCCCAAACCCCAAACCCCCAATTGCAGTCTTAATACCCAAACCCAACCCCAATCCGAATACCAAACCATAACCCAAATTCCAATCTAACCCGAATCCGAAACTCAACTTACCAATTTTAATCCCAATCCCAAACCCCAATCCCAACCCCAATTTCAGGAGCGTTGCCAGATGTTTCGCTTGCTTTTTATTGGGGTCATTGCCTGACCCATTTGACAATACCTGTAGCTTCTGCTGTCCCTCCGTCCGTCCGTCCGTGCGCCCCTATAGACCCGTACAGCCATAACACATCCAAAACAAAAGGCTCATTTGAAAGAGCAAAACAAACCTGTTCCTTGATGGCCGCATCGTTGTTTTTCTTTGCATAATGCAACAGCGCACCGAAATCCATATTGGCGTTCTCTTTGGCTTCTGCTTTTCACAATTGTTTTTCCGATTTATTCAACTTTTTTGAATACACTTGACGCGTCTCGAATTAAGTTTTTATGCTGACGACGTCGTACTCTGTCGACAATTCCGGAACGACTAATATTATGGTAGAGGTGGCACAGCTGATGTGAAATTCACAGACTGTGCGATTACTGTTCTCCACACAACTCTGCCTTGCGCGCGCAAAATATAGTATTTGTCAGTGTTTAAAAAACTGCTCTAATATGCTTTTGCGTCGACAGCAACTTGGGTTTTATTTTGTAATAAAACGTAATTGTATTAAGTACGATAAATAGTTATTAGTAAATAAGTAATACATAATTACATATTAGTTAATAGTAATTTACAAAAATGGCAATAACTGTTTATGCCAATTCGGCGGCCGTCGAATGTCGATAACAAAATATAGTTATTAGTGTTTTGTTATCGACATTAGCCGCACAGCATGGCGCCATTTTCAAAATGCGCAAAATACAAACAATTTATTGCTATGTAAGTATATAATTATTAATTATTTAATGTACATTTTTGTATAAGTGCAACCAATGCGGTTTATATGCCTAATAGGCTGTTTACACTGAGCCCGAATCACGAAATAGAATATTCTGCCATAAGCCCTCTGTGGGTAGATGAAGAGCGGAATAATCCAAGATTCGACTATTATGCTGAAGGTGTGGCCGTATCTTGCCTAGTATTTCGATACAATTTAGTATTATCGATACAAAAATGTGGCATATCGATAGCAAACAGCTGTTTATTACAGCTCATAAATTTAAAAACGCCCGCAAATATAAAATGACTGAAATGAAAATAAGCGAAATGAATGATAAGAGCAAAAATATAAATGGGCCGATTCAATATTATTTCCGAATGAACCATTTTAATTGTTGTTACTCATTTGTATGCACTGTACCCATTAAAAATGGGTGAAAATATTTATTTTATTTTACAATTTGTGACTCTACTGAAAAGCGCATTCAAATTAAAAAAGATAATAATGTAGCAATATCGCAGTTTTTGTCTAGTTCGCTTTTAAAATGCACATAAATTTGCGCGTTTTCTTGTTTGTTTACGTTTGCGCTGGCCGAACAGCTGGTCGCGTGATTCGATTCTTGGTGTAAACACTTGAATCACGTTTGGAATATTCCGCTCAGTGTAAGAACGCTATAAAGCGTGTCCAGTTCGCGTCAAAGCGCAATTCGTTGTGTGCTGGCAACGCAAAGCATTCAATAATTGCAGTCATGGAGTAACTAACTACTCTATGAATTGCAGTCATAGCAATTGCAAACCATCGTACAAGAAACGCCAGCAGCAATCTACTTACAAGCAACGCAGAAAGTAGAATTGCTTCGTACGATCAGTGTTGTCGGGTACTGAGCGCTCACATAGGCTAGATTTTGCGTAAAAATAGGCTAAAATAGGCCAAAAATAAAAAAAAGCTAATGCTTAAAAACAGGCTATATATTAAAATTCATGGAAATGTACCAAATCATACGAATTTTAATGCCTTTATTCAATTAAACAGGTTAAAAAATGTTCTTTCCTATTGAGACAGATATTCCGGTATATTAGTGCCAAGTTTTTGACCAATTTTCTGCATTATCCCCTGGGACGAGGCAAAAGGCCTTGGGATCCGTTTTTTTGACTATAGATCATATATTATTTTCTTAAATAAACAAATATTAGTTGGATACCAAATTCTTGGAAAATTTTATTATAACAGCAAGGCTCTTTTTCGGAACCAGGCAACGCCGTCCACTACCCATTTGGATTTATTAAATCACTTTTATAATATACTACTTAAATAATTTAACTATATTTAAGCGAAAAGCCACGAAAATTGGAGTTATTTACCCTGTTTTCCCATTTTTAACGGGTACAGGATATAAAAATATGCTATAATATGCTAGATTTATGGCTATAGGCTATTTACAAATTTTTGGCGGTGAGGCAATATAAAAAAAAGGAAGAGTATTAAGATTGCAGTTAAGCGAATGAACAAAACGAATGCCCAACTTCCAGAATCTAAATTTTAGATTTCTGAACATCAAAATTGTAAACGCTGGAAAATCAACCAAATTGACATCACACACAACCACACTTCCACACAAGTCACACATACAGGCATGCATATGTATGTGTGCTCACGACAGCAAGAGAAATATAAAACGAAAGAAGGAAAACAAAACAGAAAACATCTGAAGAGAGAGACTTTGTTAAGCAGCATTCTGTTAAATAACAGCCTCAAAGGTGCGGCCCTCAACTCAAAGTTCTCTTCGCCAGAGTGGGCGCTGATTTCTACTCTTATAACGTTTTTACACTGAGCAGAATATTCCAAACGTGATGCAAGTGTTTACACCAAAAATCGCATCACGCGATCAGCTGTTCGGGCACCAAAAACGTAAATAAATAAGAAAAGGCGCCATTTCAAACGTAAACAAAAAAGAAAACGCGCAAATTGATGTGCATTTTGAAAGCGAGCTAGACAAAAACTGCGATATTGCTACATTATTATCTTTTTTGATTTAAATGCGCTTTTCAGTAAAGTCACAAATTGTATAATAAAATATACATTTTCACCCATTTTTGATGGGTACAGTGCATAAAAATTAGTAACAACAATTAAAATGGTTTATTTGGAAATAATGTTGCATCGGCCCATTTATATTTTTGCTCTTATCATTCATTTCGCTTATTTTCATTTCAGTCATTTTATATTTGCGGGCGTTTTTAAATTTATGAGCTGTAATAAACAGCTGTTTGCTATCGATATGCCACTTTTTTGTATCGAAAATACTAAATTGTATCGAAATACTAGGCAAGATACGGCCACACCTTCAGCATAATAGTCGCATCTTGGATTATGCGGCTCTTCTTCTACCCACAGGGCTTATGGCAGAATATTCTATTTCGTGATTCGGGCTCAGTGTAAATAGCCTATAAGCAGCCTATTAGTCTTTGTTACTCTATGCAATTGCAGTATATTACTATCGATAATTGCCGCAACTATCGAAACAACAGTATGGCGGTTCTTTTAAATGCAGACACAAGCTAAACACTTGAATTACATGTATTTCTTTATTGATTGATTTGTTAACACGCAAAAGCGCAACATTTGAGTTGCCTTAAATCTCGGGATAGGCGCTACCAATCAGATTTTTACCCCTGTAGCGCCATGAATAGGTGACAATGCCGAATTTGCTGTTGCCCAGCGAGACGGGGCAGGTGCGATCCGGACGCAACTGGAAACAGACGGTATATAGCGCTAGTTCCAGTTCCGGTGAGGTGCCAATGAACATGGTGTCCACCGGTTTGTTTAGGCCCTGATGCGAGAAACGCAGCTTAACCACTTTGCCCTTCTGCAGGGGATTGAAAAGGAAATCAATTGTTTAAGCAAATCTGCTGATTAATCGAACTGTTTACCGAGCCAAGATCCTGCTGCTTCATGTAGCCCTTGTAGTCGAAGCGACCCGCTTGCTCCTCCTCGTTGACATAGACCCAGTTGTGGAAGCCGATGATGGTGCCGTTCTTCACCTCGTGCACGAACACATGCTCGAATCCGGAGCTGCCGATCTTGCCCATGCCGCGCGAGTATTGGGTGAACCAGAGCTCCTTGACCAGATCCCGATGCGTCTTGGGATCGGGCGTGACCAGGCCCTTCTGCTGCAGGAACTGCATGGCCTGGCGCATCACACTGGTGGCCATAACGGCGTCCACAAACTCGTTCTCTTCCTTCCGCTCGTTGGCCGTCACGTGCTCATTGACCGTCGTGTCCTGTTCATAGTTGTTGAACAGCAGACGCATCTTGGCAATGGTCGGCGGCTCCAGGGCCCTGGCGTCTACAGTGAGCAGCCTGCGAATGACAAAACAGTTGCTGGAGAGGCACAGCAAGAAGGGGGAGGGGGGGAGGAAAGAGATTGGGCACACTTACGGTTGTGGCGCCTCATCGGCGCTGTCAATGGAACGCGTGCGTCCCTGCAGATTCACATTGATCAGCGACAACTGACTGTTGGTCTCCTTGGTGTACAACTGCTCCGTCAGCTGGCGGATCTCCTCATCGCTGGCCACCGAGTTGCCCGACGACTGGAAGCCCGGACGAACCGTGGTGCTGGAGCCGCCCACATGCGGCACAAACGAGACACCCGAATGGCCACCAATTGGCGCTGGTGTGGGAGATGGAGCAGGAGCAGGAGCTGGAGCTGGTTTCACGGCAGGCACAGCGGGATGCGGGGGCGTGGGCAACGGCGCTTGCCAGGCGGAGGGCGAGGTGGGCGTGCCGGCTGCCGGGGATTTGGGCGTGGGCAATGCCGGATAATCCTCCTTGATGCTGGGCCGACGTGGCGCCGGCAAAGTGGGGAACTCATCCCGGCCAGGCTGTGGCTTCACTGTCGATGTGGTGCTGCTGCTGCCGAAGCGCAAATCGATGCCCTGCATGCTGGTGCGTGGCCTTTGGGTGGTGCTGGTGCTGCTGGTCAACGGCGACAGTCCAAAGCCCGGGCGTGCACCACTAGCTGCACCCCCGCCCCCTCCCCCACCGCCGTAGCTCAAATCAAAGCCGCTGGGCTGCGGCTTCTGTGGCCGATAGGGCGCAAAGCCAGGCGGCAGATTGGCAGCAGTGGATGTGGCAGTAACAGCAGCTCCTCCATGTGCACCATGCTGCAAATGCAACTGCGACTGTGCTGTGGTGGTGCTGGTGGTGCTGCTGGCGCCACTGGCTGCTGGCCACTGTGGCCCATGTGCCGGGCTGTTGCCAAAGGGTGAGGAACTGGGCGTATCTGGGCGTGGTCCCAGCGGCATCAGCGGCGCATGCGAGATGACCAATGGCGGTGGTTTCTGCGCTGTCGCTGGAGTCACAGCAACAGGGCGTGGCGTGCTGCTGGTGGTGGTTGTGGTGCTGGTGGTGCTGGTGGTGTCGCTGCTGCTAAAGAACTTCTTGAAGCCGCCAAACCAACCCGATTTCTTGGTGGTCGTCTCCAGCGTTGACTCCGGCGTTATCTCGATTTCGCTTCTATAGCCAGCTGCAAACCAAAAAAGACAGATTTTTTGGGGTTTGGTATTATGGTAGGGATAGATAGATCTTTCAGGTAACGGTACACTAGTCCCCCATAACAATAATATGTTAGGGAATTACCTGAGGCTACTACCTGAGGCTCAATTACCTGCGTTTTGGCACTGGCCGGCGATGACAACGCAGGCAAACAACACGCTCAATGCCAGGCCACGCATGTTGTTTTTGTTTTTGTTATTTTATTATCACTTTGAGCTTGGGTTGGATTTTTATTTGGATTTTGAATTTGTTGGTTTATTGCCCCTTGCGCTAAACCGCACAACCAGCTGGCCAGAGTGTCGCGGTACGACTGAGATGAGACGAGACTACAAACCTCGCACTCGACCTGACTTCTCAGGCTGCATCCGTTTCTCTCTTGCTTTTATTTTTGTGCTGTTATTTTTTGTTTGTTTTTTATTGTACTTATTAATGAGCTGTTGTTGTCTCGCTGCTGTCGTTGGCTCGAGCGGTATTTAGCGTGGGCTTAACCCAGCGATCGCTGCTAATCGTTGCCCTAACACCTCTTTGAGCGGGCATATTAGTTTTGCGCAGTGCCCAGGCACAGCAAGCAGCGTGGCCGATCGTAAGTGCCAGAGCTGGCAGCTTTGACGGGACGGTAACTCATTAACATGAACAGGCAGCTTTGTGGTGACTGTACCGCATAAACGAGTTCTTAACTACCATGACAGAGAAGGCATCTTAGGCGCGACTGTACCTCATAAAAGTGACATCAACAGCCATGCAGGCAGCAATTATTTGATTTATTTACTTTGCAGTTTATGGCACAGTGAATTCTATAGCAAGCAGCTTTCGTGTGAGCTTAGTAACTGTACTTGTTGCTGCTTTTTCATAATGGCTTCTGCTATAGCAAGCAGCTTGTGAAGCAGCTTCTGCTGCCATAGCAAGCGACTTTGTATTGCTAACGAAGGCATTACTTTACAGCGCACCTAGCGTTCGCTATGGCTCGAAAGGTGCCGAACGAAATATAGCTAAATTTATTTGAAATTGCCAGTGCGGTGGGTTCTATGCTGCAGTTTAAGATGCAGCGGGTTGAGGGTTGGGGTTTGTGATGCAATTATGCCGCCATAATGCGCTTTAATTACGTTATAAACGGAAAGAGGAGGAAAGCAGGAATTGAACGGAAGTGCTGGCAAAAATAGAATGGGTTGCATTGCATTTGATTTGATTTGATTGAGTTTGATTTGATTTGCAGGCTTATATAAGTTGTTAACCCTTGAAATTATGCGCATAAACTTAAAGCTCTCGCTTTTTGCCTGTCTCTCTGTCTCTGTCTCTGTCTATCAATCCCTCTCACTCTCAAGGGAATCGTGTTTTTGTAGCGACCTCAATCTCTGTGGAATCGAGTACTCACAATTATAAACTGCACTCGTTGTTGTTGCTCTACGATTACTACTCGCACTCATACCTATAGAGGTATTTACATATATTCATATACATATATATATATATATATATATATATATACATATGTATGAATCTCTAGATGTTGTTTGCTTTGAGCTCATTTCTATTCGAAAACTGGAAACTGTTAAACTGTTTCCACCTCGGATAGTCTTATCAATTCTATTCCGTTTTATACAAAAAGGCCATTGGAAGAGGTTACGTATATATTTATTTCTGTGTATTCTACAAACAATACGTACATACGAAATATTATTCATATAGTGTATATATATGGAGTCTATATGCCTCGTGCACACATCCGTTAGGTAAAATGGTAATTAAATAATTTACGAGATCTGCGGAAGCAATGCGTCTTAATCGTAGTTAACATACGATACTTGCAAGTAATCGCCGTAAAATGCATCAATTAATTAGTTTTATATTTCTTTATGTTTAGTAAGTTTTATTAAGAGTGTGGAAAATTCGAAAGGTAATAATCATCATGCTAAATTGTAATAAAAAATATTAAATAAAATCAAAATAAATATTAATAATATAAAATACCCTGTCTATCTGTTGACCAGACGCGGAGTACTTACCTAGAAAGACTTTTTACCTTGACTTACCTGTATATTGATGATCTTAATACTATAAAATTGTTAGCCTAAATTAATAGAGTATAATAGTTTGTAAAAAATCAGTTTGGGGCATACTCAAACAGATAGTATGTGATAAGTATAATATCAGTAATTCAATTGTCCATGCCCTTAGGTCTAAAGCTATAATTCACGAGTTAAGAACAAATTCTACATCCTATGCTGCTCAGGTTGTTACATATTTTTTATAATCTGGAATATATCCAAGCAAAATGGTATTAAAACTGATTAAAAAAATCAAATACATACTGCAATACAATTAAAAATGCCATTTTAATTAAAAATTTAACTAAAATAAATTTTAGTTTGATTTCAACTTATAGAAAACTTATAAAAAATTTAATAATAAAGCAGAATGTCATAGGAATAACATTTAGCTGGACCGAATTTAAAAGTTTTAATTTAAATAATAAGGTTTTTGAGATAATAATAAGAGACATTTTTTACAATATTCGATTAGAAATATTTTTATAATTCTAAAACTTGCATTGCTAAATGATAATTTGTTAATCGAAAAACAAATAAATGTTTAATATTTATAATCTAAAAATTTTTGAAACAAATTTAATTTAGGTGAAATTAAAACTAATTTGACTAAGAAATTTGCGAAAATCCTTGTAGTACACTTTCAATATATTTTTTTCTACATGATGAATTTGGTAACCCAGACAAAAGATATATAGCATTACAAACTCTTCTAAATTTTAAAAATATGTGTGTAGTTACCAAATTGTAACAATTATTTTTATTTGATACTCAAAAAGTTAAAAAAAAAAAAATGTGTTGAAGGCACACTCTGGAGATGTTTAAACACTTTTATGGATTAATTTGCTGCGTATGCTTTCATCAAGCGGTGGAATGGCTTCACGGGGTATTAGAAACGTAGACAGATTAAATAGATCGAGAAATACTTTGTAGCGATCACTGAAAGTGAGAAAAAGATCGATCAGTGATGCAAACGGGCTTTAAACTTTTAGAGTAATGGGCACCTGAGCGTGGAGCGTAGATATTGATAGCCGGATGAGCCGCCAGTGCCAAGTTGTTGTGATCCGATCATGCGTTGCACCATGATCACATGATTGTCTGAAGCGAAATAGAAATGTGAGCGCAAAGTGAAAGCATAAAGAGAAGGGAATGTAACGGGTGAGATCGGTTAGGAAGGGAAGGGATGGGAAAGGAATGAAATGGAAGGAAAGAAAACGAAACGAAACGAAAGGAAAGGAAAGAAAAAGAAAGGATAGAAAAGAAAAGGACAGGAAAGGAACGAAACGAAACGAAACGAAAGGAAAGCGAAGAAAAGGGAAGGGAAAGAAAGAGCAGGGAAGGAAAGGAAAGGAATGTAAAGAAAAAAAGAAAAGAAAGAGAATAGAAAAAAGAGAAAAGAAAAGGACAGGAAAGGAAAGGAAAGCAAAGGAAATGAAAGAAAAGAAAAGAAAAGAAAAGGGAAAGGGAAAAGAGAAAGGGAAGGGAAGAGTCAACTTACAACGCCACTTGGTGATCAGCGAATCGATGTCCATAAGTAGGGTGAGCAGTTGATGGGGCTGGCTGAAGCGAGGCTCATCCCGATAGAAGGTTATCATGATAGCCCCCTGCAGGGCCCGGTGACTGAAGCGTCGATCGCCACGCTTAACCAATGCCTCATGCACGGCCGGATCGAAGATGGAATTATATACCTCGCGACGTTTCTCAATATCCATCAGGCGATAGTTCTTGGCCCGTTCTATAGGCTCCTCTAAAGCACTTTGTACCTGCGCCGCCAGAAACATGTCGACACTCTGCTGAAATTTGGACCAAAAGTTGAAACCGTCCACCTCCAACCCCGGCGTACGCTCCAACCATCTCTGCACCAATTCCAACAGCGAGGGCTCTTCTTCCGAGCTGCGTATGGCATTGAGGGCCTGTCCATCATTCCCAAACACATCCGAGTACTTTTGATTGTATTTCACCCGCTGTTCGGTCAGCACGCCCAGTTTGTTCTCCATGAGGCGGAACTGTAGGGATTGAAAGCCCGATGCGGGTGCCAGATACTTGCGAAAGTCCATGAAATCCAGCGGTGTCATTGTCTCCAATATGGGCACCTGATCCACCAGCAACTGCGAAGACATAAACAGAGATTAGTAAATAGTATGTGAATATACTATGTATTTGATGCAGAATGAATCGGTTAGACAGAGGGGTAGATGGGTACTTAAGGATGGAAGCTAAAGAAACTAAGGATATATATATTTTTTTTTTTATAAGTCGAGACATAGACCGATCGATAAAGGTAGAGATAATAGCTGGTTTGAAAAAAACAAACAAATAAAAAGATTAAGATGGAATATAGACATTAAGTTCAGAGATAAAAGCATAAAAGGAGTTGGATCGATATAGATAAGAATGGTTAAAGTCTAGATTCTGATTCAGAAAATGTTTTAATTTAATTAATGAGTTGTCTTCTGCAATTCAAAATTAGATTTATGTATAGCTCTTACCAAGCACGTAAAGCAATATTCATAGATCAGTTTGATAGTAAGAATTGCTGAGTCAATAAAATATATACACGTGTTTTCAGTTGAGCTCGATCATTATGGTTGGGTTTTTTAAATTCACTAATAATTGCCAATAAAAACAATAAAATATATACATATGAAGCTATAGTGAAAGCAGAGCTTGAACGAAGATTATACTCAATAATATTGTGTTTATTCAGCATTAATCTAGCAATTAATCTCAACCCTTTCGTGTTTGTCACAGATTATTTGAACTAATGCTTGGCAATAGGTCAAGTTAACACTTCGCTGATTAAAATAGACGATTAAACGTACATACCTTTAGTATAAGAACCACACGATTCAGACGCTTGACTATTTCCAAAGTTTTGGTCTCATCAATGACCTCTGTATTGAGCATATCGCGTATTGAATCGAATTCAAAGATAATTTGTTTGAACCACAGTTCATAGGCTACAGATAGAGATGTAAGTGTAAGTAGCGTCAACTGAGGCGCTTAGATTGGAAAACAGACCTTGATGTGTGATAATAAACAGATGCTCATCGTGCACAGGTCGTTTATCCTCCTTGGAGAGCATACACTGCGCATCCAGTAATTTATCCAGCATCAGATACTCTCCATAGATCTTGCCAACCTCATTAGACAGCGGCACAGCGACTTCGTCGTGTTCGTTGCTATTAAATGACAAATTTACAAATTGATTGATTAATTGATTGACTGATTTAGTGATTGATTGACTGATTGTTAATAATAACAGCATAACATGCCGCTTACCCGTTGCCATTGCCAGCGTAGGGGCAGCTCATGTTTCTGTCGGATGCGTTTGTTGCGACTCGTAGCACGCCAAGCGCCAGACTAAATCTTTGGTGAGTGGTATTAGCTCTATGCCCAGCTCCAGCTCACTTTAGTAGCTATCAGTGTTGGCAGCATCGCGAACTAAATGTATGCTGTTGTTGTGTATGGTTTATATAGAAAATGCTAACAATTCGTTGAGATTAGTCCGGAATACTTTTAGTCCGGATTACTTTTCCAAGCACTGTCTAATACCCTGTGCCGTAGCTCGCGCTACGCGCTCGCACATACGGTATAATTTAAAATATTTTAAATATAATTTAATTTATTTATAAACAATAGTACAACAATTAATGGGCGCACTGTCACAGGGCAAGCGTGGCCTGCAACATTGTTTATACCTTTTGTGCTTATTAACTGATTTCAATGCGCTTTTTAGGATAGTTGAATATAATAGAAAAGAGTTTATGTTCCAAATAACAACATTCTATGTTCAATATTACACTTGCTATTTAACTTTGTATGTTCAAATGTTCTCACAATCGCCCAAGAAAGCTGGCAACATGCTTGGTATTGCCATCCCTCTCGCACGTTATTCCCTCGCTTACAGCGGCTGACTGCCAAGGCGAATGCGATGCAACACATGTAATATTACGTCGCTTATATCTCCTTTGTTTAATAACCTATTTAAAAGCGCTTTTCAGGACAGTTAAATATAATATAAGAGAGTATATATTTAATAATAACAATATTCTATGTTTAATATTACGCTTGTCATTCAACTTTTTGTGTTAAAAATTTGAGGTGATGTGAGTTTTATTGCTTTTTGGGCATCAAGGGGGCGTGGCATCAACGATTTGAAATAAACTTAATCTGCGTATTGAATACACCTACCGATAGCAACCAAAACGGCACCTCTAGTTTTTGTAGTTTCCGAAATCGACGCGTTCATACAAACTGACAGACAGACAGACAGACGGACATGGCTATATCGACTCGGCTCGTCACCCTGATCAAGAATATGTACACTTTGTGGGATCTGCCACGCCTCCTTCTGCCTGTATGTAACATTCTGACAAAGTTATTAACCCTGTTATTCCCATTTTTCAAATGGGCACAGGGTATAATGAGCGGAGCATATCAGTCCGACGCGCGAGACTCTCCAATACCCTTTACCCATTATTTATATATAATAATAACCAGTAAGGACGGAGCTACAGTCGGACGCAACCGACTGTAGGAGACCCTGTACTTTGCGTTTTCTTCGCTGTTTTTTATCCGATCGTAATGTAATTTACAGTATCGGTGCAGATTGTCATATACTACGTACATACCTAATTCATTATCTGTTAAACTGTAGCTTTAAAGCTGCAAACTGTTGCTAATTTGGTTTTTCGGTTAGCGGAGGAATGAGAGGAGTTATCAAAAAACCCAAACTAACTTGATCTGATGGCTGCATAGGAGAACATAAATACCAAAAAATGGTACTTCTAGCTCTTATAGTCTGCAAGATCTAGGTGGTTTCTTTGTCTGATCTATCTTCGCTGTTTCTGTACCGTTTGTAATGTAATTCACAGCATTGACGGATAATGCCAAAGGCTGCGTGCATGCCAAATCCCATCTGTAGCTTTTAAACTGTGGCTATTGTGGGATTTACATACATTTATAAAAAAAATGGTTTGTTACATAACTTATCTTTTTCTTGTCCGATTGTAATGTAATTCACAATATTGACGGATAATTCTATAGGCTACGTACGTTCCAAGTTACAAGTCTGTAGCTTCATTATTGTGGCTGCCGTGGCACATATACGCATTGTGAAAAAGATTGTCTCTTGCATATCTTCGCTATTTCTAATTCAAATCATAAATAATCATATAGCATCGGTGAAGAATACCATAGACTACATACATACCAAATTACAAGTCAGTAGCGCTATTATTGTGGATGCTGTGGCGCTTATTGTTTTAGAGATTTTTGAGATAGGTGTAGATTTTTGATGATTCGCGGATGAAGGAGGCGAGATATCAAAAATCTGAAACAAACTCGTGCTGCTTACGTTAATAGAGAACCTCCATATCAAGAAATGGTGTCTCTATCTCTTTTAGTTGCTGAGATCTAGGTGTTCATACAGACAGACGGACAGACAGACAGACAGACAGACGGATAGACGGACAGACGGACAGACGGACGTCGCTATATCGACTCGTCTTGTCGTCCTGATCAAGAATATACATACTTTGTGGGGTCTACCACGCTTCCTTCTGCCTGTTACACACAGCTGTCATTTGCACTAAATTAATAGACCCTTTTACTTTTTTAAAGTACAGGGTCTAAAAAACTTAAAACTAACATACAAACGAGGCAAGTCAGGATTTATAAATCCATTAAGTTTATGTTCTGAAATGCAACTTTCTACTATGTTCAATATTAAGCTTGCTATTTATCGATAAGATCGTAAAGGGGGCGCGTCGCCAATCATTTGAAATAAACTTGATATGCGTATGGTATATATTTACATATTTACATTCCGAAAATTACTGTTCTAGCTTGTATAGTATACGAGATCTCAGACAGACAGACGGACATGGCTAGATCGAGTTAGCTTTTCATCCTGACCAAGAATATATTGAGGTGCTTAATAGATCCTTTGATACTTTTTATACCCTGTGCCCATTTGAAAAATGGGCAAAAACAGGGTTAATAACTTTGTGCGAATGTATGTAACAGGCAGAAGGAGGCGTGGCAGATCAGGGAGACGAGCTGAGTCGATTTAGCCTTGTCTGACTGTCTGTCTGTATGTCCGTCTGTCCGTTTGTCCGTCTGTCCGTCTGTACGAACGCGTCGATTTCGGAAACTACAAAAGCTAGAGCTGCCAATTTTGACATGTAGGTAGATAAATAACGTACGCAGATCAAGTTTATGTCAAATCTTGAATGCCACGCCCCTGCCGCCCACAATGAATGAAATAAAAAACATTCGCCTATTTAAGAGACACTAAGCTATTTACATAAATTCTGTTTTCAGTAGTTGGTAGGTCTATATCATACGCAGATGAGGCTGTTTTCAAATTTTGGATGCCACGACCCTTTTACGCCTTAATCGAAAAAACTGAATAACAAGCGTAATATTGAACATAGAATGTTGTTATTTGGAATATATACTATCTTTTATAATATTTAACTATCGCGCATTGAAATCGGTTGATAAACACAGGAGTTATTAGCGAAACAATATTGCAGGCGGCAACTCGCCGCCTCTAGCAGCGCGGCCGTTAAAGCTGGAACACATAACAAAGTATGAAGAAGAAGAGTTGCTGATACGTTTTGTATGACATTTTAAATATAGGGCACAGGGTATTCTACAGTCGGGCCCGTCCGACTGATCTGCCCCGTCCAAATTTTTTAGACCCTTTGCTTTAAAAAAGTAAAAAGGGTCTATTAACTTAGTGCAAATAGGAAATGTGTGTAACACCCAGAATGAGGCGTGCCACTCCCCATAAAGTATATATATTCTTGATCAGGACGACAAGCCGAGTCGATATAGCCATGTCCGACCGTCCGTCCATCCGTCTGTCCGTCTGTATGAACACCTAGATCTCAGCAACTATAAGAGCTAGAGACACCATATTCGGGATTTAGGATCTCCTATTCAGTAAGCAGCACGAGTTTGTTTTAGATTTTGGATACCTCCCCACCTTCCCCCGCAAACCACAAAAAGCTACTGCAGCTACAGCTTTAAAGTTATTGACTTGTACTTTGGTACGTAACTAGCTTATGACATTTTCTATTGAGCCTGTGAATTTTATTCCGGATCGAATAAGAAACAGGGAAATAATGGAATGGACAATTTACTGCACTAGGCAGAGGGGGGTGTGCCCTGCATACACGGGTAGCTTAGTGTACGTGCCTCTGATTGTGTTTGTATGTAAATATAGTAGTAGTAGAAGTAAAGTAAAGGGTCTGCTACTGTCGGTTACGTCCGACTGTAGTCTACGTCCCACTGATCTGCCCCGTCCATATATTTAAAGTAGAGGATCTACAAAAAATCAGTTTAATTCGGCTGTAAGTCGATAACCGGTTGAAAGGGCATCAGAGAAGAAGAAAATGCAGCAAAACTGAACTTAGATTCGATTGTTTTTGTGGGGTGCAGTCTAATTGTAATACCCATTAAAAAAGGTAAAAACAGAGTTATTAACTTTGTTAAATCGGCTATGACAAGAAGCTGACGTTTGCCAACACTGTCAGCAGCAAGTTGGCAGTTCCACGCGACTGGGCAGCGCTCCCAATAAGGGAAATCTTATTGAAGATTTTGAAATACCAGATCTGAGGTGATCTGTTTGGACTGCAGCATGTATTGAACTTTTCTCATGCTGTGCATTAAGAAAAACAACGTTTTTTTTTAATATAATTTTCTTTTTTTGTCAATTTTTTCGTTTAAAATTTATTTTGAGTCATTGGGCTCAGTCATACTTGTGTTGTTTTTTGTTTTTTTTGTGTTGTTTTTTAAATTTGTTATATAACTTGTTGGTTGTTTATTGGTTTATTTATAATGTTAAGTTGCTGTTGCTGCGGCTGCTGTTGTTCTATAGTTGTTGTTGTTGTTCGTTTGCTTGTTGTAAGTTCACTATATATATTATTTATAAATAATTAATTTTTTAATATATTTATATTTAATGTTTTTTTAATTAAATTTCTCTTTGTTTTTGTAGCTCTTAATTAATGAATACACATTTTCACATTGTTTTACTTCTATCGTCTGTGTTGTTGTTGTTGTTGTTGCATGCCACAAAAAGATCATAAATATCATTATCATAACCATTCAATAGATTAGTGTATATATAACTACATATATATAATATACTTCTGTTTTTTTTAATTTTTTTAATATAATTTGTCAACTACTTGCATAGAAAATAATTAGTTATAGCTGATATTATCAACCAAAAACAGAAAATAAATTAAGAGATAAAAAACAAGACTCTGTTGTTGCTACTAGAATTTTTTTTTCAAGTTGAAAACTCATTGCCATTGTTTTTGTGGTTTATTCCGCTTTATGCATTTGTATATGTATATATAGTATGTATATAGAAATTATATTTTAATAATTTATGTATATGTATATATATATGCAAATCGCGCTGCTTTTGTCAATTCAATTCAAAATTTGTTCCGAGGGAAACGCGCTTGCTAAGACGCCTAAAAGCGCGCTTTTTTTGTTTTTTGTTTCTTTCCTTTTAAAAACTACACATATGTATGTGAGTATGCATATGTATGTGTATATATATCTTTATATGGTATATATGCCTAAGTTCGTTTGGCTGCTACATATTTATACTATATATATAGCATATTTGTATAGTACGTAGTGTCTATAGCTAGATCTAATCCATAGCACTAACTAAATCGCTGCGTTGTCTTTGTTCTTGTTGATGTTCTGCTTCAAGTTGGTTTTATTGCACTTTCAATGTATACATACATACATATATAATTATATAAGTTTATCGAACGCAATTAAAAAATACTATATACCTTTATATATATATATATATATATGTATATGTCTGTATATACCTACATACTTATATAGTATTGTAAGCTTTATATAATTACATATAATATTTTCCATACTTTTTAATTTTTGTTTTTTTGTAACCTGTTTCAAGTTGGAAATTGTTTTTGTTTGTTTTGTTTTGTGTTTAAATTTTAAGAAGCTTTTGGGTGCAACTGTACTTTTCGTTTTGGCACTGTCTTTGTTTTAGCTTAGAAGTAGATGATTTATAAGAATGATACAATAGATACGTATTAAATACATATAGTACACATATACCGACCGATCTGCAGTCATACGCATTGTGTGCTATATGTATTATCATGAAACCCAAATAAACTGCAGCTCACAAAATATTCGCAATATACACATTAGTTGAAGCTTTGAAATTTTATTCAAAAAATTCCCTTAATTCGCATTTTGTGTATGTGGTTTTTTGTCATTTGTTTCGTCGATTTTATAATTTTATTTTGTTAATGAATACGAATAAAATAGTTATGTTAACATAACCATAAACGTAACTTAGAGGCAAAAGCTTTAGCATCGGCTTAACCGACGTTTTAAATGCTCTTGCAGACATCATATAGAGCTTAAAGCTGTTTGAGTTTAAAAAGAGTGCTTTTAAAGTCTATAAATTTTAAACTTATTTTATTCAAGCGTTATACTTAAAGTTCCAACTAAATTCGTTACGTTTGCAGCTTTAATGCTGCAAGAGCATTCGATAAAATCAAATAAATAATATTGAAATATATATCGCACATTTATTATACTATATGAAAAAAATACATATTATTTAACTAAAAATAGTATTAACTTAAAAACAATGCTTAAGCATAGCTTAGTAATTTATAATTCAATCAATATATAATATAGTAGTATATATTAATTACGTTTTTGAGAAAAACACAATTGTTAAGATTACATTTTGGTTTTTTCGATTTTTGTTTTCTCTTTAGTTTGGATTTTTTGGTTTTTTGATTTTTGTTCTAGTTTCGAGTCGAAATTTGTGTGAGATTCGATTGTTTTTTGTATTTTGTTTTTGTTTTTGAGTGAGGAAGTTTGCTATAGCAACAAATTGCAATACATTTAATTATATGTTCATTTAAATATGTGTGTATGTATATGAAACAATTAGAATTTAATTAAAGATCGAAATGTGAAACTAAAATAAACCGTCTTTGAGCAAATTTCGTTTGGTTTTCTTATTCAAGCGATACAAACTGAGGAAATTAAATTTAGCAAGCATGCTATAGTCAAGCTGGCTCGACTTGTACATACCCTGTACACCACTCGCATATTGGCCTATTCAATTATTGTAATGGTTATTTAAAGCAATTGTTTTCGTTGCCAGCGCATCCAACTTCATGTATTTACATAGCTGCAGCCAACTTCACGCGCAACACGGTTTTATACAGCCCCTGGAGCTGTGTACAGGGTCAATTTTAGTGGTAACATTTTGTTTTTTTTTTTTTTTTCAGTAATTCTCGTTTTTGTAGTTTTATGTGTTGAATTTGTTGCATTTAGTAGCACCCAGCATGTAATAAATAAATTCATTTGCTTAGTTAATTTGGTTTTCTATTACTGTTTTGGTTGTTCGCAAAATTCGAGGTTTACTTCGTTACGAAATTAACATGAATTTCCACTCGAATTTCGATTAATTTTTTTATCGTACTTACATTAAATTTTAAATAAGTGTACCATAAAGTATTTTGTTTTGTTTTTACTAATAAAAACTTTTTAGTACATGCTTGATTTCGTTAGTACTTGTTTCACGTGTATAAGTTTTGCTTGCATTAAAAGTACAGTGTTGTTACTTGTAGTGTTGTTTGCAATATTGAACAACTGTATTGCAAAGGGCTACACATGCGAAACTCTGTTAAAATCATAGAAAAATGTGGCATACTTTCAGGAGTTGTAAATATAATAAACATGGAACACACACACACAGAGATACACACACGCAGACGCACACACACACACACACACATACACAGACTCTGAAAATAGCGCTGAACAACGTTGAATTGAAACTCAAACTGTTTTTGGGGACAAAACTTTATCGGGAATTTGACTTCAGTGTTCGCTCATCTGCCGCAACCGCCAACAGCACCTCCGCCCACTCCGCCTACTCCGCCCACTCCGGCACCTGCCAAATGAACTGAAGTCGCCGACAACTCGACGCGTTGACACTGGCGGCGCTCAACAATCACCGCCGTTGGCAGCGACTATTCCAGCCCTGGTCATACGTTCATCGCATAGTACACGGATCCCTGGGCTGCAGTAGCTGCTCCAGTTGCCAACTGTTGCTGCTGCTGTTGCTGCTGTTGCTGTTGTTGCTGCTGTTGCTGCTGTTGCAGCTGTTGCTGCTGTTGCTGCTGTTGCTGCTGTTGCTGCTGTGCGGCGGCAACGACGGCACCGGTGGGGGAGACCATGGCACCACTGCAATCGCTGTGCGACACCGCAGCCGCCCCCTCGGGCACGCCCCGTTCGCTGAAGCCCGGCATGCCACCAGCCTCTGCCCCAAACTGATAATGCTGCGTCAGCAGGCGCTGCTGCTGCTGCTGTTGCTGCTGCTGCTGGACTGCGGAGTGCGGGTGCTGCCCATAGTGGGCGGCATGGCCACGCCCACTGACCACATGCAGCTGCATGCCGGGCAGCGCATAGCCAATGGGTACACGTATTGTTTGCTGTGTCACCTGAAAGATAGGCAGAGAAAGAGAGAGAAAGATAGATAGAGAGAGAGAGAGGGAGGGAGGGAGAGTTAATTATTTTTAATCATTTAGATCGCGAATTTCTGGAGAGCTCAGAGTTTTAATTATTTATTTTGCCTTTACTATATTACTAACCCTTCCATCCTCTTCTTTATTTTCATATATTCCTTGGCTCTTTCTTGCATCATTTCAAATATACTCCAACCGGTATTAATTTTTCCTTTACTTCTTTGCTCTTCCCTTCACCTTCTTTTCACCATTCTTCCCATTTTATCCTCGTTATTTTGCTGATTTCCTTTATTCCTTTCTCTTGCTATTCCTTTCCTATGCTTACATATCCCCTCTTCCTTAGATTTCCATGTTTTTTATTCGCTTTATTTTCTTTCCATTCACTTTCTTTAAATGCTTTCAATTACCTTTTTATCCTTTCTATCCGTCTCATTTCCAGTCTGCATTTTCCATTACATTCCTATCCATTCAATTTAATTTTGTTCCTATTAATTAATTTCGTTCCTTCTCTTTTCATTCCCTTTCAATTTGATACTCGATACCCTTCATATTAATTTAATACCTTTCTAACTTTTTATACCCTGTGCCCATTTGAAAAATGGAAAAAACAGGGTTAATAACTTTGTCAGAATATATGTAATAGGCAGAAGAAGGCGTGGCAGACCCCACAAAGTATATATATTCTTGATCAGGAACACGAGCTGAGTCGATTTAGCCCTGTCTGTCTGTCTGTCCGTTTGTATGAACGCGTCGATTTCGGAAACTACAAAAGCTAGATTTGCCGTTTTTGTTGCTATCGCTAGGTGTATTCAATACGCAGATTAAGTTTATTTCAAATCGTTGATGCCACGCCCCTTGACGCCCAAAAATCAATTAAACTCACACAACCTCGTGTTTTTAACATAAAAAGTTGAAAAACAAGCGTAATATTAAACATAGAATGTTGTTATTCGTAACATATACTCTCTTTTATTCTTCTATTTTATTTACCTATCCTGAAAAGCGCAATGAAATCGATGAGTAAACACAGGAGGTATAAGCTACACAATAGTTGAACCTAAAAGTTCAAAAACAAGCGTAATATTAAACATATAATGTTGTTATTTGGTATATGTACTCCCTTCTATTATATTTACCTATTCTAAAAAGCGCATTGAAATCGGACAATAAACAAAGTAAATATAAGGTACGCAACTGGCAGCGCAGCCCAGCAACGCAGCTCAGCTGGCGCACGTAAAAAGGGAAGAAGAAGAAGTACTGCTGATACGCTTAGTGTGACACTTTTATAAAATTGTATATAAAATAAAAGGCACAGAGTATTCTACAGTCGGGCCCGTCCGACTGATTTGCCCCGTCCGACAGATCTGCTCCGTCCAAATTTTTTTTACATTCTCTTCTTAATAATATTTCTACTATTATCTTTCCTATCCCTTTAATTTTATTCTTAAGCGTTTAATTTCTTTGTTACACTTTCAAATCCCTTCCCCTATCTTCTTAATTTTTGAATTCCCACTCTATCCTTTCTATTCCTTAGCAATACTTTTTATAACTTTTTATTATTTCCATTCCCTTTCTAACATTTCTATTCCCTTCCTCACCTATTCATTTATTTCCCATCCTTTTAATTACTTTTCTATCCTTTCCATTCTATTTTTAACCTTTCCATACCCTTTCTAACCTTTTCATTCCCTTTCTATCCTTTCCATTCATTTCCTATCCTTTTCATTACCTTTTAATACCCTGAGCCCAAAACAGGGTTAATAAATTTGTAAGAATGCATGTAACAGGCAGAGGGAGGCGTGGCAGACACCACAAAGTATATATATTCTTGATCAGGGAGACGAGCTAAGTCGATTTAGCGATGTCCGTCTGTCTGTCCGTTCGTCTGACCGTCTGTCTGTATGAACATGTAGATTTCGGAAACTACAAAAGCTATAGCTAAAATTGTTTATAAAATAAAGGGCACAGGGAATTCTACAGACGGGCCCGTCCGACTGATCTCCCCATCCGATTGATCTGCCCCGCCCAAATTTTTATCCTTTACATTCCCTTGCTTACCTTTTTATTCCCTTTCTAACCTGCCGATTCCTTTCCTATTCTTTCAATACCTTTCAATCATTTCCGTTTCATTTCTAACCTGTCGATTCCTTTTCTATCCATTTCAATACCTTTATATCCATTCCATTCCCTTTCTAACCGTTCCAAGCCCTTTATAACCTTTTCATTCCCTTCCTATCCTCTCCACTCTTTTCCTATCCTCTCCATGCCCTTCTTCCGTTTCCTTTTCTACTTCCACAAGACCCACCTGCTGATACTCCAGTATATTCTGCCGCTGGATATGCGCCAGCTTGGGATCAACGCTGCTGCTGGTGGCGAACTGGGAATAGGTCTCCGCATTGTAGGGTATGAGAACCATGGTCTGATGGTAGTTGCGCAACGGGGGTGGCGACTCTGGCCGTCGGGTGGGACTGCGGGCGAAGTGGCTGCTGTAGGTGTTGTGTTTGCTCTGTTCGATAGCCGTGGCGGTGGCGGTGGCGGTGGCCGAAGCCGTAACGCTCTGGCAATTCTGGGCGGCAGCATACAGCAAAGAGGTATCGTCGGCGGCACCCTGTTGTATCATCGTCTGGCGGAACATGGCGCCAGCAGGCAGCGTTTGATAGTACGTCTGCTGTATGGCCGCTGCATCAACGGGGAATCTCTGCTGATCTCCGGTCTCGCTATAGAAGCTCCAGGTGCGCTGCTCCGTCTTCTGCTGGGCAATGGTGTTCGCCTGTAAAGCAGCGGCCGCAGCTGCCATCTGCTGTTGCAGCTGCACCGCCTGCAACTGTTGCTGCTGCTGCTGTTGCTGCTGTTGCTGTTGGGGCACATTCTGCGGCGAGGGATTCTGCGAGAGCAGCTTGGGCTGATTGGGTATGGCATAACCCTTGACCGCCTGTGGCACCGGCTGGCTGCTGACCACCGTTGTCGGTATCTGCTGCGTGAGCTGCTCCTGCATCTGCGCCAGTATTTCATTAGTGGAGCTGAACTTGGGCTTGATGCCGCGCACCGAGGGTCGCTTGTTGAACCCATAATCGTTCTGCTCATCATCATCGCTGCTGGCCTGCGATTGGCACTGCGTCTGAGATTCCGTGCCCGTATAGCGCTTCTTCAGCTGCTCCGTGCGCTTGGCCTCCGCCTGCGCGAATGCCGCCAGCTCATCCTGCTGCGATGTCTCCTGTCCTGGTGTGCCCGCAATCACATCCGGCGCCACCTTGCTCCTGGCCTCATCCGCCGCCGCAGCGGCGCCCAGCGTCATGCCCTGCGCAGCCATCGCAGCCGCTGCCGCCACCGCCGCCGCCTGATCCCCGCCAGCCCCCGACCCAGCGCCCAGCAATTGGCTCATATTGAAGTCAGCAGCGGCAGCGGCAGCCGCGTAGTGCGCATGCGCTGCATGGGCATGGGCCGCATGACCATGTTGATGGGCTGCAGCAGCTGCTGCCAGAGTGTAGTAGGAGGAAAGATCATCCTTGTTGCCAGCCACGCAGGCTGTTAGCGGTGCCAGGGTCGATAGGAACTGCCGCTTGGGCTCCGTCTGTCTGGGCGGTGTTCGATGTATCTGCGTGTGCACCACCGGCACCTGTATGCCCATGCCCAAATCCGGTGCAGCGGGACAGCGGCATTCCTAAATGGACAGGAGAAAGGGGAAGGGAAAGGGGTAGGAGATACATGAATGATAAGCTTGAAGTTTGTTATTGATTGTCTTGTCTTACCTGCGGTATAATGACAATGGGATTCTCCTCGAGCTCCATGATCTTCTCCTGCTTTTTGTCCCGGCTGAAAATGTCGGCGATCTTCTTGTAGGCGGATGAGCCACTCGATGAACTAGACACGGATGAGCTGGGCGAGAAACTCTTCTCGCCGTTCATGAATTTGGGCGCCAGGGTATTGGGATTCTCTTCGCCGGCTGGACTGTCGCGTTGCGCCAACTCTGTGCAGTCACGTTCACTGGCCAGATCCTGATCCTGTTCAGCATCGCCAGTGATGCCGCGTGCCAGCGTCAGCTCCTCAACCAGATCCTCATCAATACCGCATGTCAGCTGCTTAATGCGCTCCTCCAGCGAAATGTCCGATTTGACAGCCTTTTTCCTATCGGACAGGCAAAAACATAACAAACCCCATTGCGCATTTGGCATTTCTCGAGCGGATCAGACAACTTACTTGATAAGCGAACGACGCAGAATATTCCGTTCCATGCTGCGACGCAACGTGTCCGAATCTCCGCCGCAGCTGCCAGGCAAATGGGTCACCAGACAACCAGCCCGCTTGGACTCATCGAAGGCACGTAATGCCTCCGAGGTCAACACTGGCGCCTGCTGAGCCGAAACGCTGGGGAAGAGCTGACGCACCGCCGAATTAGGACGCAGTGCATTATTGAAGAGCGTTGAATGCTTCTTAATGGGTATCAGCTCGTTGATCTGATTCTCGCTGTCATCCATCTCACCGGACAGCGATTGACTGTCGACGTCGCCATCAGCGCCACCATTCGCCTGATCCTCGGCCACAAAACGCACCGAACGCTTTAAGGTGCCGCTTTCATCCTCTGAGGTTGTATTGTTCTGATCGTCCGATTGCTAAGCATACACAAGAGAGACCCCATTACATTGTTAACCAAGACAGCAGCAGCTAAGTTTGCTCACCTGCGATATGGAGTCCTGCTTCCAAAGCTTGCCGCCTTTTAAGATGCCGCTGATTTGTGCGGAGGTCGCCTCCTTGGGTGGTATGGGCGGCGGATTCTGTTCATCGTAGTTCTGTTGTTGCTCTGCTGCTGCTGCCGCTGCCGCTGCCACTGCCGCTGCTGCTGCTGTTGCACTTGCCTTGGCCGGCAGCGCCGGTGGCACCATCTCCGTTGCCGGTACGGCTCCAGCACCGACAGCAGCACTGACAGCAGTACCGGCACCGGCAACATCCTCATGCGCCTCCCTAATGATGCGTCGCTCGGTCACTGTGGTCATAGTGGTAATAGTTTCAACAACAAATCTTTTCTTATGCTTCGCTACAGCTGGCATCAGGGCGGTACCGGCAACCGCAACGGTACCGGAACCAGAGCCATAACTACTGCCGGATATGGCACCGGACTTGCTACTACTCCCCGAATCCTTTCTAACTTTGACTGTCATACACTCGAACAAAGTATTCAGCGGCATTTTTTTTTTTTTATATATTTGGAATATTTTGTGTTATACACAAAATGTGGTCAGACAAAAGAGAGAGCATTGTACATATTTTGCATTGGCAAAGAGCGAGGGAGAGAGTGAGAATGTGAGAGAGAGAGAGAGAGAGAGAGGGAGAGCGGGAATGACATGTGCGAGAGTAACGAGCGATTACTATGAGAATTCTGGCAAATGTGAGTATGCGTATGAAAGCTGTATAACAGTTATTCAATAGAGTTAAACACAACTTGTATGACAGTTTGTTTAACAGGTTGTGCGACCGTTTGTGCAACAATTAGTATAGCGGATATGCAATAGAGTTCACGACAATCTTTATAACAGTTTGTATAACAGTTATGAAAGGATTTGGTTCATATCAAAGTTTGCATGATTGCATAAAAGTTATGCTATAAAGTTATCCACAATTTGTATGACAGTTTTTATAACATTTGTAAATTCTTTATGCAAATCGGGAAATTATATAACAGTTGGTATAAAAGCTATTAAACAGACTTCCAATAGAGTTAACAATAACTTGTATAATAGTTTGTATAACGATTTGTTTTACTTGGTAATCATTATAGGCGGAATATACTAGAGAGTTGCTAAATGTTTTTGAAACATTTTCAACAATTATATAAAAAACTTGATTATCGAATGAACATAAATGAGAACAATTGCAGTATAAGTGAATAAAACTTTTATAACAGTTTGTATAACAGCTTGACGCACAATTGAAATGCGACAGATCAAAGATAAAGTCAATGCTTTCATCTACATATGTACGAATATCGAATATGTGTCAATTTGAATATTGGAATTGAGCTGATTGACAACGATTGACAGCTGGATGGGGTGGGGTGCAAGGAGTGGGCAGAAAAAGGAATACGGGATGTTAGAAACATACCTACTTACGTATATGAAAGATAGCGAAAGCGACGGCGAAGCCGAGTATGTACTATGATAATGCGCTATTTACAGGCTAAGATGTGTATGACCAAGTTCGAGTTGGGTTCGGATTTGGGATACTTTCAAATGATGATATTTCGATAAGCATCAGGTGGGCACTGCCCTACGTTACCTGCAGTTCCCGATTGTGGCTTGTACTGTGATTGCAGCACATACTTGGGCCTCTCCTCTCCGGCAATGATCTCCTTTTGCGTGATCCGACGCTCCGGTGAGCTTGTGTGCAGTGGCAACAAGGTCACAGCCGGCACTCCCATGGGCGTCAGCTCCTCTGTGCACTGCGCGGAATTGCATTCTGATAAAAGATCCAGTGAGAGAGACAGAAAGATCATATTAGTGTTAGTCGCACAATTAAAACGCCTGTTGCCTTTTGCCTCTGACCTAGAGCTGCGTGCGTGACACGACTAAAGCTACATTTGTTGAGGACAAAATGCTGATCAATGTTGATCAGTCAGTCATCAGTCACATATACAACCAGTAAGGATGGAGTTACAGTTGGACGCAACCGACTGTAGGAGACCCTGTACTTTGAATTTTCTTCTCTGTTTCTTATCCGCTCGTAATGTAATTCCCAGCATCGATGGGAATTGTCATAGACCACGTACATGCCACATCCCAAATCTTTAGCTTTAAATCTGAAGCTTTAAAACTGTAAACTGTTTCTAAATTGATTTTTCGGTTAGCGGAGGAATGAAAGGAGTTGTCAAAAAACCCAAACTAACTTGATCTGATGGCTGCATAGGTATTTCTAGCTCTTATAGTTTGCAAGATCTAGGTGGCTGCTCTGTCTGCGATATTTTCACTGTTTCTTTTCCGTTCGTAATGTAATTCACACAATTGATGGATAATGCCATAGGCTGCGTATATGCCAAATCCCAGTCTATAGCTTTAAAACTGTGGATATACAAAAATTGTCTGTTACATAGCTTCGCTGTTTCTTGTCCGTTTGTAATGTAATTCACAACATCGACGGATAATTCTATAGGCTACGAACATTCCAAATTACAAGTTTGTAGCTTTATTATTGTGGCTCCAGTGGCACATATACGCATTTTGAAAAAAATTGTCTCTTGCATATCTTGCCAAATTACAAGTCAGTAGCGCTATTATTGTGGCTGCTGTGGCGCTTATCGTTTTCGAGATTTTTGAGATAGGTGTAGATTTTTAATGATTCGCGGATGAAGGAGGCGAGATATCAAAAATCTGAAACAAACTCGTGCTGCTTACGATAATAGAGAACCTGCATACCAAAAAATGGTGTCTCTATCTCTTTTAGTTGCTGAGATCTAGGTGTTCATACATGCAGACGGACAGACGGACGGACGGACAGACGGACATGGCTATATCAACTCAGCTCGTCGTCCTGATCAAGAATATATATACTTTGTGGGGTCTGCCACGCCTCCTTCTGGGTGTTACACACATTTCCTCTTTGCACTAAACTAATAGACCCTTTTTACTTTTTTAAAGTAAAGGGTCTAAACAGTGGGACGGAGGCTACAGTCGGACGTAACCGACAGTAGGAGACCCTTCACTTTAACTTTATGCTTTTACAAACACAAGCAAAGGCTCGCAAACTAAGCTACGCGCATATGCAAGGCACACCACACAAACGCTATATCGACTCGGCTTGTCGTCCTAATTAAGAATATATGTACTTTATGGGGCGTGTCACGCCTCCTTCTGGGTGTTACATACATTTCCTTTTTGCACTAATCTAATAGACCTATTTTACTTTTCTAAAGTAAATGGTCTAAAAAATAATCTATTCTTTTATATGAGTTTATCAAAAGCCAAAAAATAACAGGAAAATATGAAATTAAAACCAAATTAATGGGTAATACAGTATGTTCTTTTTTGTATCAGTGTATCCCAAGCCAAAAAGAACCTGCAAAATATAAAATTAAAACCTTTTAAATACTTCAAAAATATGCTCATAGGTAGTGTCTTCTTGTGTCTTTCACGCGCTCAGCTCCATGCGATGCATCGCGATGTGGCGATATGAGCGGAAGCGCGCTTGAAGGATCGCTCTGAGGAAGGGCACGACCGGGTAGGGTCTCTGGTCTTTGGGCTGGGCTCTAGCCAAACCGAGCCGAACCGACCGAACGGAACTGAGTCGAGGTCTCCCTCTGGTCACATTCCGCTTCGTTAGGCGCAACAATTAATGTTCAACTGTAAAGTTGTAGAAATGAGTCGAATCAACCCTGGCTGTGTCCAAACTAGGTTCGTCATTTTGGCGTTTGATGCTCGTAGTCAATAAAGCGTGAACATTATTAATGCAAATGGATATTGCTGTATATTGTAAATCGTATATTGGATATAGACTCTGCCCCTCGCCTGGCCCACTGCAAAAAGTTCCATGTCCTTCTATGGCAGCTACACAATTAACAAACAACGCAAATCCATAAACAATAAAGTCAACAAAGTCAACAATGGAGTGGCAGAGGAAGCAGCCCAAGCACAACTTGCGTTTGTTTATCCATTAACTTAAATTCCCATAAATCAATCAATAGCTCGACTAACTTTTGGGCCAATGCGGGCAGCGATTTCCCAATCAATTAACAGTTAGTTGTGGCATTCGATTAAAGGTTTTTCGGAAAAGCGCTCAGGCGTTCGCTCTAAAATACTTCCCCATAGTAAAGTAGGGACAGACAAATTCCTTAACTTTTGAAAAAATTTATTTTATGATTTATTTGATGTTTTCCACATTATGCTAAAAAAATACATTTACTTTATTATATCCTATATAAGATCTTTATATTTTTCCCGATTAAAAAATATGGACGGAGCAGATCAGTGGGACGGAGGCTACAGTCGGACGTAACCGACCGTAGGAGACCCTTTACTTTAAGTATATGTACATACAAACACAATCAGAGGCACACACACTAAGCTACCCGCGTATGCAAGGCACACCACCCCCCTCTGCCTAGTGCGGCAAATTGTCTGTGGCATATGTAAGCAGCACGAGTTTGTTTTAGATTTTGGATACCTCCCCCCTTCCACCGCAAACTGCAAAAAGCTACTGCAGCCACAGCTTTAAAGTTATTGACTTGTAATTTTGTACGTGACTAGCGAAATAGCGAAAGAAATAGCGAAAATATGGAACGGACAATTTGCCGCACTAGGTAGAGGGGCATGGTGTCCCATGCATATGCGCGTAGTTTCGTGCGTGTGCCTCTGATTGTGTTTTGAGTACATATAGACAAAGTAAAGGGTCTCCTACTGTCGGTTACGTCCGACTGTAGCCTCCGTCCCACTGAACTGACCCGTCCATATTTTTTTCTGTTGAAGCTGCTTGTATGACCTACATGAGTACATTACAGGGTATCAAATCACAGAGAATGACAACCAATTTATGACACAAGCAGCTAGAGAGCAAGACAGGGAGAGTGGGAGAGACAGAGGGAGGGAGAGAGAGTGTTTAGTCAGAGAGGGGGGTGGGGTCAACGGCAGAGCTCTAGCTGTGCCTGGCTGAATGTTTGCATAAATAATTTCTAATTAGATTTACACAAAGGCAAACGAAAACACAATTTCAAAAGAGCTAATCCCCCTTCCCCACCCCCTTGCCGCTCAACTGCTACCGCCACCGCCCCTTCCCCAAGGGCTGCCCGCTAATTGGAGGCACAAATAACCAGTGTGAAGGAGCAGATAAGTCGGACGTAACCGACAGTAGGAAACCCTGTACTTTGTGAGTATGTACATATCGTTCGTTTACCCGAAGAGTGTCATAACTCAAAAAACGCAATTTTTATACCCTGTGCCCATTTGAAAAATGGGAAAACAGGGTTAATAACTTTTTCAGAATGTATGTAACAGGCAGAAGGAGGCGTGGCAGACCCCACAAACTATATATATTCTTGATCAGGAACACGAGCTGAGTCGATTTAGCCCTGTCTGTCTGTCTGTCTGTCTGGATGAACGCTGGGATTTTCTAAACTATAAATGCTAGAGAAGTCGTTTTAGTTGCTATAGGTAGGTGTATTCAATACGCAGATCAAGTTTATTTCAAATCGTTGATGCCACGCCCTCTTTACGCCTAAAAATCAATAAAACTCACACAACCTCGTGTTTTTTAACATAAAATGTTGAATAACAAGCGTAATATCAAACATAGAAGGTTGTTATTTGGAACATAAGCTCTCTTGTATTATGTTTAACTATTCTGAAAAGCGCATTGAAATCGGTTAAGAAACACAGGAGATATAAGCCTCACAATAGTTGACTTATAAGTCAAAAAACAAGTGTAATATTAATCATAGAATGTTGTGATTGTTGAATATATATTCTATTATATTATATTTAACTGTCCTGAAAAGCGCATTGAAATCGGTTGATAAACAAAGGAGATATAAGCGCCGTAATACTGCATGCACACGCAGTTGCAGCTCTGCCTCCTTACGTTTGGAAATAGTGTGCGAGCGAGACAGCGATACCAAGCACGCTTCTGGGCAATTGTGCGATTATGAGAACATTTGAACATACAAAGTTAAACAGCAAGCGTAATATTGAACATAGAATGTTGTTATTTAGAACATAAGCTCTCTTAGTTTATATTTAAATATCTTGAAAAGCGCATTGAAATCGGTTAATAAACTCAAACGTTATAAACGAAACAAAGCGCACCCATACTATTTTTTATAAATAAATAAAATTAAATTTAAAATATTTAAATTTTAAACTGTATTTGCGAGCGCGCAGCGCGAGCTGTGGCACAGGGTATAAGATAGTCGGGCCCGTCCGACTGATCTGCTCCGCCCATTCTGGTTGAGTTAATGAAGCAGTAATGTTCGTTGGATATTAATCTATCTTTTTTCCAAATTTCATTATCGTATCTTCAATACACACAGCGTGAGAAGAGAAAATGTCGCTCCACCTTGTATGGAGATACGCGGCGCTTGAAAACTTTAAACGCGTTTATCTTGAAACGCACTTTTTTTTAGTTATGACACTATTCTGGTAAACGAGCGATATGTACTAACACACACAAAAACACATTAAATATCTTTAACTTTGCCAATTACAGCAAATTGTTTGTTGCATATCTTTGCTGTTATCTAGTCGTGGCGCAATTTACAGCGTCGATAGAGAATGCCACCAGCTACGTACATGCCAAATTAGAAATTTGTTGCTTTAAAATCTAAGACAAACTTGATCTGATTACTGCACAGGAGAATCTACATACCAAAAATTTGGACGGGGCAGATCAGTCAGACGGGCTCGACTGTACAAAACGCTGTACCCTATATTTGAAATATATTTATGTATAACTGTCATACAAAACGTAGCAGCAATGCTTTTTCTTCTTACTTTGTTATTTTCTTACTTGATATTTCTTGATTTAAGTAAGAATCTGGCTTACATTTGAAAAAAAGAAACATATTTATTGTTTCAAGTCAGAAATTCTTGAATAAAGCGGCATCTTGCTTAACTCAAGAAAAAACACGCTTCAACTAAGCCGAAAACTTTATTAGTTTCTTGTTGCCAAGACGACAAGAGCAGTGCAGCAATAGTATGTTGTGTATGCCTATTGCACAAAATTTGGTTTGTTTACGTTGCCATGACGACAAGAGCAGAACAGCAATATATGTTTTCTGTATCCCTTTTCACAAAATTGTTGTATGTGTATTTTATCATCGTCAATAAACCGACGCCAAAAATATTTGGCGACGGCACTGACGACTAACGAAGGCCTTATTCACACAAACATCACTGGGTTCCGGGTTCGATTCCTGCCGCGGGTAAGAATTAAATAAAATTACTATATGAGTAAAAATTAAATATTAAAACTCAAATATTTATAATAATTCACAATAACATAAATAAATCGGATTATTTAATTTATTTGTTATATAAATCACGTGTGAATTAAGAAAAAACAGAATTGATTCAAGAAACATCAGGATAGATTTAAGTAAAAACCAGAATGGGCGGAGCAGATCAGTCGGACGGGCCCGACTGTCTTATACCCTGTGCAAAAGCTCGCGCTGCGCGCTCGCAAATACAGTATAACATGTATTTAAATATTTTACATATAATTTAATTTATTTATATTTCGTGTTTATTAACCGACTTTAATGCGCTTTTCGAGATAGTTAAATATAATAGAAGAGAGTTTATGTTCCAAATAACAACATTCTATGTTCAATATTACGCTTGTTATTTAACCTTGTATGTTCATATCGAGCCCTTCCCGCGAAAAAAACGTAACTAACAAAAGCAAATTTTACAGGAGAACGTTATTTTCGCGAGAACGCGTCTGAAATTCGCAGCAAATCTGGCGCTTGCGATATAATTGACAGGCTGATATCTCAGTAAATACGCAAGATAAAATTATGAAATTTTTTGTGTAGATGAGTTGGGTGATTATGAACATAATTGCATAAAAAACCGAAAATCGAAAAAATGTTGGTTACGTCTTTTTCGCGGGAAGGGCTCGATATGTTCTCACAATCGCGCAAGGCGGCTAGCAACATGCTTGGTATTGCCATCCCTCTCGCTCGCTATTCCCTCGCTTAAAGCGGCTGACTGCCAAGGCGAATGCGATGCAACACATGTAATATTACGTCCCTGTTTTTCCCATTTTTCAAATGCGCACAGGGTATAATAAAGTTTAATTGAAGACAGGTTTAAATCAATCCGGAATATTCTTAACTATCCAAAACTTACTTAAAATCAAGCCATTATGGATTACATGATTCTTACTTGAATTAAGTGATTTTTACTTAGAACAAGTAATTTCTGGATAACACGACTTTTGACCCGTTTCTGGATTGAATCAAGTTAGAATGGTTTGATTTATTCTGTAAGTGTATATATTCCAAATAACAACATTTTATGTTCAATATAACGCTTCTTATTCGGTTTTTATCATAAAGGCGTAAAAGGGGCGTGGCGTGCAAAATTTGAAAAATAAAAGTCTCATCTGCGTATGATATTGACCTTCCAACTACTGAAGAGAGAATTCATGTAAATAGCTCAGTGTCTCTTAAATTGGCGAATGTACATATTTTATTTCATTCATTGTAGGCGGCAGGGGCGTGGCATCCAAGATTTGAAACAAACTGGATCTGCGTATGGTACACACCTTTCAAAAAAACCAAAACGGCTTCTCTAGCTTTTATAGTTTAGAAAATCTCAGCGTTCATCCAGACAGACGGACAGACGGATAGACGGGCAGACAGACAGACGGACTTGGCTAAATAGACTCAGCTCGTCACCATGATCAAAAGTATATATACTTTGTGCCACGCCTCCGTCTGCCTGTTACATACATTTTGACAAAGTTATTAACCCTGTTTTTCCCATTTTTCAAATGGGCACAGGGTATAAAAATGGTGTTTATAGCTCTATGTGTTTATACGGAAAGACAGACGGATAGACCGAAATAGCTATATCGACTTAGCTCGTCGTCCTGATCAAGAATATACGTATATCTGAGTGTTACACACATGTCCCACTTGCACGAACTTAACAAATCCTTTGTATTTTTTAAAGGTACAGGGCGTAAAAGAGAAGGAGGGTCGTGAAAGTCGTGGCTTACCTGCATCCTGCAGCTGCTTGGCGGCACATTCAGCACATTCGGCGCATTCGGTGCAGACACCCTGCATGTCCTCCTCGGACTGTTGCTGCTGCTGGGCTGTTGCGTGATGTTGCTGCTGCTGCTGCTGTGCGCTGCCAACGGGCGGGGGAGGTGGCGGAATTTGACTGTTGTTGCCGTTGCTGTTGGTGTTGCCGTTGATGTTGGTGTTGCCGTTGCTGTTGCTGTTGCGTGCCGCCAGCATCGCAGCACGTTGCTGCTGCAGCCGCTGTATCACCTGCAACTGTTGCAGATGCTGTGCCCCAAAGATGTGGCCACTCAGCGCCCCGCCGAGCGTGTTCTTCAGGCTGCTGTCCTTGTAGCCATCCGGCGGACTCAGCGCCGCATCGTCCACGAAGTCAATGGGCGGCTGGTATTTGGGGCTCTGTGTGCAAAGTGCGAATGTGGAAAATTCATAGGTGAATAACTTGTGGGTACACTAAGAAAAATACATATTAATACCCATGGGAAATGTTTTCATTTTTCTCTTTTGTATTTAAATTATTTACTTTAATTCCTTCAATACACAAACAACTGCTAAAAATATTCGTATATTAAATACCCATTGCAAATGTTTTATTTATTTTTTCCGTACAACTTAATTTATTTGAATTTCATTCCATTTAAATCTAAGAAAATTACTATAAGAAAAGCAAAGTTTTTAATGCAGAAATTTAAGTATAATAAATATAATATAAATTTGAAGTTGAAATTTAAGTAATTTGTAAGGCGCATATTCAATGATGCAATTACATGAAAAATGTGCCGCGTTATATTAAAATTCATGTCGATTTTCTGACAGTGTATATTAACTTAGTCAATGGCTAACTTAGTTAATGGATTCTCGTAATTCGAGTGGGCACAAATTAAGCTAATTGACTTGTGTAGCGAGACATATGGGGAACCTACAACTAGGCTCTGCACCCTCTTCTGCTTTTCCCCCTCTTCTTATTATACCCTGTACCCATTGAAAAATGGGAAATACCGGGTTCATAACTTTGCCAGAATGTATGTAACAGGCAGAAGCAGGCATGGCAGGCGTGGCAGACCCCACAAACTATATATATTCTTGATCAGGACGACGAGCTGAGTCGATTTAGCCCTGTCTGTCTGTCTGTATGAACGCTGAGATATCCTAAACAATAAAGTCTAGAGAAGCCGTTTTGGTCGTTTTTGAAAGGTGTCTACCATACGCAGATCAAGTTTATTTCAAATCATGTGTGCCACGCCCCGCAATCCACAATGAACGGAAATAAAATACATTCGTCAATTTAAGAGACACTGAGATACTATTTACATGAATTCTCTCTTCAGTAGTTAGTAGGTCAATGTCATGCCACGCCCCTTTTACACCTTAATCGATAAAAACCGAATATTGCAGACGCCAACTCGTTCGCTCTCTCGCAGCGCGGCCGTTAAAGCTGGCACACATAACAAAGTAGGAAGAAGAAGAATTGCTGCCACGTTTTATATGACAGTTGTATAAAATTATATTTAAAATATAGGGTCAGGGTATTGTACAGCCGGGCCCGTCCGACTGATCTGCCCCGTCCAAATATTTTTTCTTTCATTCTGGTCTGTCCTTGCTTCGCCTGTGCTCATAAATCTGTGTTAAGTTGCTCCTCACTTATGCTCTGCTTTGCCTCTGCTCTATAGAACGGGTACTCAATCGCCATTGTATAACAGTTGTATAACAGCACTCTAATCACTGCTGAAACATGCAAATACTTACTATATAATTGGCTATAAATAGTAACAATGCTCCTACAGTTGTATAACATATCAGCAGCGTATAACAGTTGCTTGATAGCACTGTATAACAGCTGTATAATGACTATGTTGTATAACGTACAGTATGTAGTGTTGTATAACAAGGTTTAAATTGCCCAGTTAGCCCACTTGTAGGATTATTATTGGGTTTATGGGATTAAATTGAAGTACAAAGTGTGCAGAAGCTGTATAATAGTTGACTAAGTGACCTTATGCCTTGAACAATCGACTCATTAGCCAAAGAGCATCAGAATATTATAGTATTCCCTGCACAAGGACAAGGCAATGCTTTGGCACAAGTGCAAGAAGACACGCACACACACACAATCACATATACACATATATAAATATATATATAGATATACACACACATATATATGTATTACAACTTTATTGTATGTGCCTGGCTCAAACAATGCATTTGCAATTCCAACTGCCGGAACGAACAAAAAAATACACACCATAAGGGCAACAGCAACAACAACAAAAGCAACAATATCATACACATCAACAACAACAACAATGTCTAGGCCAAAAGTTCGCTCCATACCAAAGTTGCATCTTTTTCTATATAATTTCAGTTTGTATCGCTTTTGCTCGATTCGGTTTTTGTGGTTCGAAAAGCAATCAAACTGCCAAGACGCTTACTCTCCCTGTCTCTCGCTCCATCTCTCTATGTTTCTCTCTTTCCCTTTCTCTAGCTCACTTTCTCGCAGAGAATGTTTCTCAAAAAGTGGCCCATAAAGAAAAAGCCACACGTAGCACCTACAAATCGTAAACGCGATAAATGAAAATGGCAAAAATTGTAAACGGAAAAACCAGCAAGAAAACCAAAGATATGCGGGAAATGGGGTAGGAAATGGAAAAACGGAAAAACTCTGTGCATATACTAGTAGCAAATATACAACCCAACATAACTTGCTGCACAAAAACTGTCATAAAAAATTAAAAAAAGGCATAAAAAATGTCATTGCTTCGCTTAGCTTTTTATTTCTGTCGGGGTTACGTAATGCGTTTACCAACACTAAATGCATATTAAACTCTTCAACACGACAGAGAGAGAGAAAGAGAGAGAGTGGGTGGGTGGGGGGGGGGGTGTACGGGGTAGGGGGTAGGGGCAGGCAGAGACACAGCCGAGATGGAGACTAAGGCAATCGGGCAAATGCTTGAGCAGCGCCAAGTCAAGTGCATTGGGCGTCTACGCCCTCGGCCGCCACTTGGAGGGCAGACGGAGGGACAGAGAGGGGGGAGGAAAACAGGGAGGCAGACAGACGAAGGGGGTGGTGGAATGGGAGGCAGGAAGACAGGACATAGGCGCCGTGATAGGCTTGCCACAGTTTTGCAACAGATAAGCCAAACAGAAATATTATGCAACCCAACGAAGTCGTCATACACTCTAAAAAATTCGTTATAAATAATAATAATAATATCTAAGTAATATAATAAATCAAATAAATGTAATATTTATTATATTTAAAATTGGAAAAACTGTACGAATTTTAAGAATTATATACGTTAGATTACATTTTCAATAAATAAATACATTTTTATTAGCAATCTCAAACATTTTTCAAAATTTTAACAATTTATTTATAAACTAACTATATTTATTTTTTTAATTTGTTTAAAAATATCTTACGTCGGTAGAAGTTGCTATTCTGTTTTACAATTTTACAAGAAAATTTTCTACTATTAATATTTACAATTGAAATCAATAACATAAAAAAATGAGGTACATTTTTTAAATGGCTTAACGTAATAGGCAGTTTCTTTTATTTAGAATAAGAGCTTTATAAAATGAATAAAATGATTTTTCGGCAATTGGATTATATAGAGTACATGCTGATATGTCTATATTGGCGCAGAAATCTCGTATACCCCTAGCTAGGCTATTCAAAATACAGTGAGTGCAAAAAAAAGTCGACTCAAGTGACGCTTGTGTGGCAGAAAATTGAAATTTAAACGCAGCTTAAGGGCTGCTTAGGATCGATGCGAGTGCTAGAGACTGATGAGCAGAGCGAGACAGATAGAGAGAGAGAGAGAGAGAGAGAGAGAGATAGAGAGGGATTGATACAGAGAGAGGGAGAGAATGTGAGATAAGGCGTAAAAGAGACAGCGAGCTGTAAGCGAAGTGTCCTTTAAGACATATGGAAAAGCGTACATCACGATAAACGCGCACAATCAGGGCGCAATTTCATAAAACAATATAGCAAACACACATATACACCTATTGGTGTATATATATGTATATTATGTATGTACATACATATATGTATATAGAGACGTATATGTATATACAGTGGCAACACAATGTTGCCGCTGCAGTTGCGACTTGCTGGCAGCAACTTTTGTGTGCAAAAGTTTTTAAGTGATTTATACACCACTTGCAAATGGAGTGTAGGAGACGCAAGGACGAAGCAAGGATGCGAGCAACCGAACAGGGGGCGGGGGGTGGGGCGGAGTCGGAGGCGAGACAAAGTTAACTACGAACTTGCCACAACAACAGCAACAATAGATGCTGCTGCTGCACATGTGGTTGACTTGCCACTTGACTTGGCTTAACTGCCACTTCACCATGGCTAAAAACTACGTTTTATAGTAAAATAAAAATAAATATTAAAAAAATTAAATAACCAAATTTTAAAAATAACAAAGTCCATAATTCTTTTTTGGTTCTCTAAACATATCTATAAAATAACCAGTAGGGACGGAGCTACAGTCGGACGTAACCGACTGTGCGAGACCCTGTACTTTGTGTTTTCTTCGCTGTTTCATATCCGACCCACAGTAGTCCGGCTTGTATGGAAGTATGCGACATAAATAGTTATAGTTGAGATATCGTTATGAAATTTTAACCAAAAATCTATTAAAATATTTTGAATTTGTCATAAAAAAAATTGGCCACATCGGCCGACTATATCCTATAGCTCCCATAGGAACGATCGGAGCAAATTATTTTATATGCCTAATTTTTCAAGAAAACTTAACTTTAATATTAAAAAAATATTAATATAAAATACTAATACATAATTCAAAAATAAAAACAACAGTCGGGCGCTCCCGGCAGTTGAAAACTGTTAGGTTAGCTTTTAGCTACGATATATACTCACTTTGGCCCAGTCGACCAAATTTTTATTGCAGATCATCGCAGTTCCTTATCCGATTGTAAAACAATTTACACCGTCGATAGAGAATACTATGTGCCATGTATATGCCAAATTACAAATCTATAAGTTAAAAACTTTGGCTCCTGTATTCTTGTAAAATGCAGAAACTAAAAAACACAAAGATCGGCATTCCGACACAAATATTGTAGCCCTGGGCAGCTCCCGGCAGCTGATTCTTTTTGTATTTTATTATATTAATATAAATAAAGAATTGTTGTAAATAAAGTTTAAGGGAATGAACAGAAATAACACGAAAAACACTCTCAAAAGGAGGCTTTAGTTTTTGATTTGTTTTAGACGATATACGACAATTTACAATTTGTTGAATATTTCAAATCATAGTTAATACCTTTACAAACAATATCGATTTTAATAAAAATTTTGTGTAACTTTATATTTTAAAATTCTGGTACTGTAAATGTTGGCGTCACTTCAAAACAGAACACAACTCAATAAATAGAATGACACGTAGTCTAACTTTGGCGGATTTTTTTTACAAAGAGCGAACGGTCACACTACAAAATAACCATTGTTTTGTAAAAACTTAAATTTTTGATTTCGTTTTTTATATTTTTGTTGTATGGGGCGGACCACTGTGCGACCGAAATGTAATTTACTACGTACATGCCAAATCCCGTATTTTTACCATTAAAACTATAGCTTTAAAACCGTAAACTGTTTGCTAAACTCTTTTTCAATTAGCGGTCTAATGTGAACAAACATTTTATGTAACTGCTGCATAGGAGAACCTAAATAAAAGAAAATTGTGTTGCTAGCTCTTCTAGTTTCCAAGATCTCGTTTTCTGCTCGCGGTTAGCGGGTGAATGTGGAGCGATATCCAAAATCTAAAACAAACTTGATCAGCGTACAGCATAGAAGAACCTAGAACATACCGAAAATGGTGTCTCTAGCTCTTGTATTTGCTGAGATGTAGGGGTTCATACGGACAAGAGACACACGGACGGACAGACGGACAAACGGACATGGCTATATCGACTCAGCTCTTCGACCTGAGTCAGAATATATATGTATACTTTGTGGGGTCTACCACGCTTCCTTTTGGGTATTACACACAGCTGTCATTTGCACTAAATTAATAGACACGTTTACTTTTTTAAAGTACAGGGTCTAAAAAAATATGGACGGGGCAGATAAGTGGGACGGAGGCTACAGTCGGACGTAACCATTTTTAAAGTAGAGTCTAAAAAATGCATTTTGCCCATAGTGCACTTGAAGGCTGCATGGCATGCATAATACATGAATGTGGACAATAGCAACATGTAGAGTACATAAAGTGCGGCCATTGTTTCGCCAGTTCATCCCATCCCCATCCCCCTCCTCTTCATCATCATCATCATCTTCATCATCTTCATCATCTTCTGGCTGCACTGGGAAGTGACGTAATTAACAGGATAAAGCATAATAGGGATAAGCACATAAAATCCAACTTTAGATGATCAATAACAATGGGAAATAGTTGAGCAAGCAGGAAGACGTAAATGTGCAACAGAAGCAAAGTAAATGGAGAGGAAAACGAAGGAAAATGCAGCATGCTCTCATGACGTCAAATGCTGACGAAATGTGAAAAGAAAATGCTTTAAATATCCAGCATAACAGAGCAAACACCCTAAGGAAATCTACAAAAAGCTTGATTAAATACAAACCATATAATTAACCGAATACCAGTCAGACGGATAAAGGGTTTGGTATGAATAAATTTAGTCTAATTTAGAAAACAGTTTGTCCTTTCAAATAAATTAGAAATATAGAAAATCATAGTTATGGAATATGGATTCAATAGCATTTCAAATACACAATAAAACAGTTAAAGAAATCGTATGTTATCTTGTAATATATTTATCTTGTAATAAACAATCGATGAGAAATGTAGCTTAAAGAGCAGCAATGCATATTCTTAAACTGAAATAAAAATTAAGCTGCTACACAGATTTGCGTAAGTCCGGGTAAATTAAAGAAGAAGAAAATGTAACAATGGAGTTGAGCAAATAAGTCCAAGCTTAATCAAAACTTTACTATGAGAACAAAATGCCTGAAACATGGAAGAGATATAAAATTAAGCAAATATAATCCAATATTGACAAGGCACAAGCCCAAAAGCAAGATACGTAACCCAGGACAGCGAGAAGTAATATTTATGAGCTTAAGGAAAAGCCACAAAAAAAGTTAATAGATAATAGTGCAAAGAAATGAACTAAAAATAAATCGAAAGAGATTAAATAAAAATCGCAGGGAAAACGAAATAAAAATATTACAAAAGAAAACAGCGAAAAGGAAATTTAAACAAAGGACGCAGAAACAAATCTAAGCCGAAATGGAGGCAAAGGCAAAGCCAGAAATTGCATGCTAAATAATAGTAAAATCAATAATGCGAGTAAATTAAGTCAAAGCGGAGGCCATTAAAGTTGAGGCCATGGAGGACAAATGAATTCAGTGCATTAAAGTTGTAGCAACGAACAGAAAAGTCGGAGAAGTGGCACATGGGAAGTGGCAAATAGTAAAGCAAGTCAATATAATATGGCTGATAATTGGCTGTCGGAGCTTTGGATGGCGGCAAATGCTTACTTTTTGCGGCATGTGGCAGTCATATTGACTACATACGCACACACACGCACACACACCAACACACAGTGAGTTAAGCTGCCTAAGCACTAGAACTTTGGGCACTTGCACTACCCGAAATAATCCGCTTAACATAAAAAAAACACAAGTAAGGTCGGAGCCGATTAGTCAAGTGAAAAACTTCAGTCGGACGTAACTAACAGGAGCAGACCCTGTAATTTGTATTTCAATAATCACTGCAAAGTAATTAAAGTTTTTTCTTTCGTTTTTTTCCGCCCGAATTCGCTACAGAATTTTAGATGCATGCGAAGTACCCCCAATTCGAACAAATTGTCTGTTGGATATCTTTGCTGTTTTTTTTTTTATCAGATCATAGGCAATTCACAGCATCGACGCAGAATGCCATAGGTTGCGTACATGCTAAAATACAAGCTGCTGTGATTTTAAATTCAAACTTCGGAAACAAACTTAATTTGCTTACTGAATGGGAGAACCTAAATACCAAATATGATGCCTCTAATTCTTATATTTGCGGGATCTAGGTGTTCTTACAGTCGGAGAGATGGACAGAAGAAGAATATAAATATATATATTATATATATGTAAGGTTTGCCACGCCTCCTTTCGTTCTGCCTGTATATTTCTGCCTGCATATTTCGTATTTGCACTAATTTGATAGACCCCTGGATATTTTATAAAGAACAGGGGGAAGTGAAGCTAGCCCACGTATAAACCGATAAGCCACATATACCCTAGCATCCCCATATATGCACTCCCCCTATATATGGGTGACTATATCGTTCACTCACCTGTGGAGTTCGTCCATCAGCCGCATCGGCCGCACTCATCGTATAGTTGCACTGGCAGCCCTCCTCGCAGCAGAGGCGCACCAGCTCATGCTCGCCGCAGGTGCAGGGCTCCTCGTCCTCCTCATCGTAGGCACAATCCTCCCGTATCAGTATTATGTAATCCGCCTCAAAGAACTCGTTGCGCGTCTCATCGAATACGACGCGATTTTTGCGCGTTGGAGGCGGACGATTGGGCTTCTTGAGCAAGCCCCGCAGTTGTCCGTTTACCTCACGCATCTTGAGCAGATCTGGCTTCTCGTTGTATTCAATGCACTCGTTACTCGTTGCTTGTTGGTTATGGTCGTCGTAGTCGCTGTTGCTATTGCTGCTGTTTGTATTACGGTACTCGTTGTCTGTGTTCAGTAGGCACTCATTGCACTGGCAATCGTTGCAATTGCACTCGCTGTAATCGCTCTCGTTATCATTTGGGTTAGTCAATTGCTGATGCTGCTGCTGCTGCTGTTCGCTGACAAATTCAGCGAGCAATTCGTCGTAGCACTGATAGCCGCGTGCTCGCTGCTTTACAGCGTTGCCAGCCTGCCGCAGCTGCGCCTGATTGTGATTGATATCAAGCAATTGCAGTTGTCTCGCCGCACGCAAATACTCGCCAAAGCGCTGCACATCGAATTCGCTGAATGTGGCCGCAAACTGCGCCGAGTCGCGCGTGTTGCCACCGCTTCCGCTGCCGCAGCCGCTGTTACCACCAAACTGGCCCTGCTTGCCACTAAAATCGGTGGGCACAAAGGCGCTGCGTATGCCCAGCTCGCCAACTTGTTCCAGCTGCTCGTCACTCGCTAAAACTTCAATCAAAAACTGTTTTTTGTTGTTGTTGTTGTTGTTGTTGTTGTTGACAGCAATTACAGCTTTTTCAACTGTCAATTTCTCACTTTCAATTTCGCTGCTCTCGCTCTTGCTCTCGTTCGGGTTCTCGTTCGCGCTCTCTCGCTCAGCTTTTGCAGCGCACAGGCGCAGTGGCAACTCTGGCAGCGTATTCAGCAATTGTTGGCTGTTTTCGCTTGCCAGTTGCTGCTCTTTGTTGCCATTCACATTCAATGGTATTGCACTTGCAGCAGCCTGTGAATTCAGCCAGGCAACCGTCTTGGCCCTCTCAGCTGTAGCCTGTTTGCTGCCAATTTCCACGCCTCTCTGCTGCTCCGAGTTGGCCCAAAGGCCACAACTGAGACTGAGACTGTTGGCTGTTGTTGCTGGGGGTGGTTTAGTTGCTGCTGTTGTTGTTGTGCCTATGTTGTGTGCGCAGGCATTTAGTTGTGGCTCTGCTGCTGTTTGTAGTTGCTGCTGTTGTTGTCTCAAGGATGCCTTTACACAATCAACTCCACTACAGCTGTTGTTGTCGTTAGTGTTGCTGCTATTGCTGCTGTTGCTGCTATTAACGCGTCCCTGAAAATTATGCTGTAAACGCTTCAAACGCTGACTAGCCACAAAATCATCAATCAAATCGTTATCAAAATCAATTAGATCATAATCAAGGCAATTGCTGTTGCTAGTTGCTGCCGTTGCTGTCGTTGCTGTTGTAGTTGTTACTGTTGCTGCTGTGCTCTGCTGCTGCTGATCAATGCTGAGCAACTGGCACTCGTTGCTCGCCAGCAATTGTTCGCTGCTGTTGGTAGTTACAGCTGTTGGTTGCTGCTGTTGTTGCTGCTGTTGTTGCTGTTGTTGTTGCTTCACATTATGCACGTAATCAACGGCAGCAGCAACAACAATTGGCGCAACGTCAGCGACATCAGCCGCAGCAACAATGACATTATCAGCAATACCAGAGCAATTGTTGGTTGTTGCTGATGTTGCTGCTGTTGTTGCTTCTGCTGTTGTTAATTTTAAATATGGCAACGACAATGGCGTCTGCTGCTGTTGCTGCTCCTTGGCAGTCTGTATTAATTTTTGCTTGGCTTGATTGCTGCCAAATGTTGCTGTTGCTGTTGCTGTTGTTGCTGCTGTTGTTGCTGCTGCTGTTGCTGCTGTTTCTTTGTCACTTTGCACATTTTCACTTGAACGTATAAAAAAATGATGTTTTAACGCATTTTCACAGCTTTTTTGCACAAATTTTTCTGTACGTTGCGCGTCGTCGTCAGCGTCGCAGTCAGCGTCGCAGTCAGCGTCTTTGTTGACGCCTGTATACAAATTTTGTGGCTGCTGCTGCTGTTGCTGTGCACTAGAAATATTGCTGCTGTCAATGTTGCTGTTGCAATTGCTGCTGCGTTTTTGCTTAACAATCTGCACTGAATTTGTGTGATTTTTCAACAGTTCTTTGAGCGTTTTTTGCTCAAAATCTATATATAATGTGGACTGCTGCTGCTGCGGCTGCTGCTGATGCTCAGCTGCGCTTGCTGCGACGACGACGACTGCTGCTGCTGCTGCTGTCGTTTGTACTGCTGCCGTTGCTGCTGCTGCTGCTGTGAGTTTGGCTTTGAAAAGCTCACTGCCAATTGTAGGTATTGAGCAGGCGCTCTGGCTCTGTTTCTGTCTGTGGCTCCCGCTCCCAATTGCTGCTGCTGCTGTTGTTGCTGCTGCTGCTGTTGTTGTTGTCACATTGGGTGGTTGTTGGCCATGGCCAGCATGCTGTTGGCCTGCGTTTGCGCTTACGCTCACGCTCTCACGCTCGACTTGCGCGCGCTCACAATTTGTGGCAACTTCCGCTGCTGTGTTGCTGCTGCTGCTGCTGTTGGCATTGTTGTTGTTGTTGCTGTTGTTGTTGGTATCGCTGTATTCAGCACGCGCATGCGCTTGTCTTTGCATGTCGTACAATTTGTTGTCTGTTGTAGCCACTGTCGCTGCCTGGCACGCCTGCCTCGCCTCTGCCCCTGCCCCTCTGGCTGCCCCTTGCTGTGGCTGCCACGCACAATGTGCCTCGTATTGCACGGCAGCAACTGAAGTGCGTGAACTGCGTGCCTCGCATGCCAAATCATCAACGTCAGCCTCAACAACATCAACAGCGTCATCAGCAACATTCACGCCGTTGCCGCCATGGCCCGCAGCAACTGCTGCTGTTGCACTGTTGCTGCTGTTGCTGCTGTTGCTGCTGTTGCTGCTGTTGCTGCCGCTATTATTATTATTATTGCTCTTGTTTGTTGCATGTTCGCTGCATTTGTTTAGCATTTTGTTGGACATTGTCGCCGTCATTTTGCGCTCCTCAGCGTTTGCTATTGCCAACGTTAGCATATCCACAATCAGCATAATTCCCGCCTCTCTGTGCCATTTGCCATTCGGTCAGCGTCTCTGCGAATTGGAATTAGAATGGAAATTAGAATTTTCCAATTACAGCAATCGTATCAGTTGCCAATATATCATAGTTTCATAATTATGCCGTGCTTGGCATAGTTTATCTAGGCTACCGTTGCCAAAGACCCCATTCACGTCCCCTACATCTCAATCGCTATCTATTTCTATTGTTCGCATTTCTGTGTCGAATGTTATTCATATTCCATTCATGCACTCCAAATATATCGCCTCCAAAGTTCTTAAGAATTATTCTGCAAAACTACGTTATACATTTTAGTAAACTATATCCTTTTCCTTTCGTTTTTGTTTAGTATTTAGTTTTAAAGTTAGCAATCTTTATTACACTTTTGGCCTATTAATAAATTTACTTTGCAGAACCTAAATATAATAATTGTTAAACCCTCTACTTAAAAAAAGTACAAAAGCATCTTTTAGGTTAGTGATAATGAAAAATGTGTGCAACACCCAGAAGAAATCGTGGTAGACCTCACAAAGGACGTATATTCTGCATCAGGACAACGAGCTGAGTCGATACAACTATACCCGTCTGTCCTTCTATCTCTCAATTATCTCTACGTTGTCCATATAACCGCCTACATCTCTATACCATAAGAGGTGGAGGCATCATTTTTGGTATATAGGCTATACTATGCTGCACGCTAATTATTTATTTAGAATTGAGTTTTGCTAGAATTTAGCATAATATTAGTTCCTACTACAGCTTCATACATCTAAAAATGCTCTATAAATTGTTCTACGTAAACTACACATATCTTTATGTGCTATTTTGGTAGACAAGGGCTCTATCTGGGTTACGTAAGTAACTGCAGACAAATTCCGGTGTTGTGGAGATTATATAGCCATATAGCAAATGCGCCCTCAGGTATATGGACAGAATGTGGGAGTTTTTCTTATCGGAAATTCTCACACAGCACCAACAACAGGTCCGCATGGGTCCGCGAGAGGGGGAAAAATCACCAGTTGAATTTTCCACTTGGCTCGGGCAGAACTTTTAGCTACTTTTTTTATCGTCTCTTGTTCTTTTTGCATAAATTAAAATTTTTACCGGCGCTGACAACAAATTTTCGGGAATTTTACGCGCGACTTGATGTCGGTGTTGTTGTTGTTGTAAAAAACAGGTGTGCGCGAGCAGCGAAGCGCATCCTGTACACAGGATAGAGCAGGGCAGGAAGATGTTACGTGCGTTGTTCCGTTACGCGCCAATGCAGACGGTGGCAAAAGACACCACCAAAGCGGAATGCAAACAAAACACAACACAACACAGCATGTAAACAAAACCAAAAATAAACAACAAAAATGTTTTAAATACACATATACTAGTATGTGGAAAACGCAACGATTGTTCCAAGTTTTTTTCTTTCCGGGGGTTTTTCGGTTCGACTTTGGTTCAATCGCCGCTCAAGACGCACGTCCGCACGCGTTTGGTGGCGGAAGTTGACTGAGCAAACGCGGCTCGCTTTGCCTTGAGCTTGCTCGGCCGTCCCTCGGCAATTCTTCGGCTGTCTTGCGTCGTGTCTTTCGTCTTTCGTCGTGTCTTCGCATCGCATGCGCAAAAAACTCAAACTCAACCCGAGCACATGAGCCACAAAAACTAAGCATAAGAGTAATGAAGAGACAACTGTAAGTATGCACGAGTAGAGGGGGGCCAGAGCATCAGTGCTGCCACTTAGCTTTTTCCTGGTTAATTCGGTTCTGTTTAAGACTGTGCCTGTCCGAACATCTGCACTGCTTATGTATACCCTATACTCGTAAAATGTGTACAATCAGGGCTAAAAACTTTGTGCAACAAGAAGAAGGCGTGGCGAACCCTATAAAGTAAATATATACATATATGTATGTAATCTTGATCAGGACGACAACTGGGAGTGATATAGCCATGTCTGTCTAACCTTGTCAGAATGTATGGAACAGGCAGAAGGAGGCGTGTCAGACCCCACAAAGTATATACATATATTCTTGATTTGGCAGACGAGCTGAGTCGATTTAGCGATGTCCGTCTGTCTTTCCATCTGTCCGTCCGTCCGTCTGTTCGTCTGCCTGTATGAACGCGTCGATTTCGGAAACTGCAAAAGCTAGAGCTGCCGTTTTGGTTGCTTTAGGTAGGTGTATTCAATACGCAGATCAAGTTTATTTCTTTGATGCCCCGCCCCCTTTACGCCAAATATGAACAAAACCCACATAACCTTAAATTTTTGAACAAGAATAACATGCCTAATATTAAACAGAGAACGTGGTTATTAGGAACAAATACTTTTTATACCCTGTGCCCATTTGAAAAATGGGAAAAACAGGGTTAATAACTTTGTCAGAATGTATGTAACAGGCAGAAGGAGGCGGGGCAGACCCCATAAAGTATATATATTCTTGATCAGGGAGACAAGCTGAGTCGATTTGGCGATGTCTGTCTGTCTGTCTGTCTGTCTGTCCGTCTGTCCGTCTGTTTGGATGAACGCGTCGATCTCAGCAACTACAAAAGCTAGAGATGCCGTTTTGGTTGCTATAGATAGGTAGTTATCTTACGCAGATCAAGTTTGTTTTGAAAATTTGATGACACGCCCCCTTTACGCCCAAAAATCAATAAAACCCAAACAACCTCGTGTTTTTTAACATAAAAAGTGGAATTACAAGCGTAATATTAAACATAGAATGTTGTTATTCGGAATATATTCTCTCTAATATTATATTAAATTTTCCGAAACAGCGCATTGTATTTGTTTAGTAAACATAGGAGATATAAGCTACACAATAGTTGAACTTAAAAGTTCAAAAACCAGCGTAATATTGAACATAGAATGCTGTTATTTGGTATATATACTCTCTTCTATTATATTTAACTATCCAGAAAATCGCATTGAAATCGGTCAATAAACATAGTAGATATAAGCTACGCAATTGGCTGCGCAGCGCAGCAGTGCAGCAGCAGCAGCAGCAGCAGCGCAGCTGTAAAGTAAAGGTTTTAAAAAACACAATTTTTTTGTTTTTGGCGTTTTTTTTAGTGAATCTGGCTGTTTTATGGCCAGTGGTGAGCAACACTACAGCGCATGGTGCGGTGAGAGGGCGTCTGCGAGAGGGGCAGGGGCTGTGGGTAATGTTAGTTAATGACTAGGCCTGGGTCAGGGCCTGGGCCTGGGCCAATGGGCCTGTCTATAAGGTGGATCGCATGTGCCCCGTTCAGGGGCAACCGCAGCTGCCGTTGCCATTGTACGTTGCCCGTTGCGTGTTGTCAGCGGCAATTATGCGCTGCACTTGCAACTTTTATGACCAACTCGCTGTGCGTAGTAAAACCTCTCTCTCTCTCTCTCTCTGTCTCTCTCTCTCTCTCTCTCTCTCTCTCTCTCTCTCTCTCTCTCTCTCTCTCTCTGGTAAGCAAAACGCCAGCTAATGTGAGCAGTGACAATTTATTTGGTTTTTTTTATGGCTTTCATCTTCATCTTGGGGCAGAGCACCGACGTGCTTGTCTCGAAGTTGAAACCAAAGAAGATATACCCACATGTATGTATCGTAACATATAGGAAGTTCAAAGAAATCATGTTGCACAAACAAAACTTAAGATTATGACAGTTCAGATAGCAATCGCTACGTTTCGAACTAAACATTCAAATTTAATATGCCGCAAGCACCTGTAACCCATTGTGCACAGTCGCATGAATGTTATGGTCTTAACTTCATTATTTTAACAATCTTTATAAAATTTGGCAAGTTTTTAAAGATTTTGCTTATCTCAACATACTACTAAATTAGCCATTTCTAGCCCAACAATTGAGCAAAGAGGGTTTTTTGAAAATTTTAAATTAGTTACAATACCTAAAAAGGATATGTTGTTTAAAATAAATTTAAAAATCAATAATAATAATATTTTGTTCTTGAGTCTTGGGCCTCAAATTTTACGATGGAAAGTGAAATGATCGGATTTTGGATCACCCTAAAAAATCTAAATTTTCTAGGTTGTAACTTCCAAACAGAATAAACAAAATATAATAATCCAAATGAATTATTTTTTTGACAGCATAAAATTGGTCAGTCAGGATAAAGAGTTTTATTGTTATGCTAGATTCCCGGTAAAACCAGTCTGGCAATATTATATAACTTAAAAAAAAAAACACTCCAGGCAGATTAACTTGAACGTCATCAAGCTGATTATAATGTCTAATTATAATTACAGTATCATTAAATCTCAGATACAGCCAAAAAGCCCAATCAATTAAGACGACAGCAACTTCCACGATAAGTATGGTAAACTGGTATATAGCAGTTTAGGCGCTAACATGCAGGGGTCTTTTATATAGTCTTGGTAATACCCTCCCTCCCTACATTCTTAGAAACATTATAGGGCTATTGGCATTGCATGTGGAATAGTTGGTGGCCAAAATGACAAACCCGGGACAGGCCTCAAGATATGAGACCTCGTCTGGCGTGCAGTGAGGGGTCTACACTTCTGCTTCTGCATCTTCTTCTTCATCATACTGTTTTTTCCGGGGCAAAACTTATTACAAAGTAGGAACACAAAGTGAGCAAACTGAATGAATGGAAAATTGTGGGAACAATGGAACGCAGAGCGTGTGAAATCGCCACAGAAGCTAATGCCGAAGCCAAAGCCGATGTTAAAGTTGAAGTTGAAGCTGAAGATGATGATGTGCATGGTGGATGTGGATGACGATGATGTTGTGGATGGTGTTTAGAGTGATGGTGCTACAGCTGCAGATTCAGATTCAGACGGTGTCTAAGTCTGGGCTACTATTTAGCACACAATGGCACCATTAAAGGTCGCTCTCTCAGGCTCCCAGGCCAGGGCTGCGATATGATATGTATACTATACATATAAGTACGTATACAAGTGCGAGTGCGATTTTATACTATGTACTACAGAACAGACTACACATGATGGTATTACCACCCCGTAAAGTGCACGTTCGCTTTAATGAACGACTTTATATTGATCACTTGGGCAAAGATTAGCTTCAAGTTTTAAGTTAGAAATATTTTAATAACTTTTGATTTTTTACTCTGAACGAAAAATGTTCTAGGCACTGTTTTTAGCTCTAATGATAAGATTTGTAGAGTTGTATGTAAATGGATTTTAAACTGTTTTTTGATTTTGTGCAAGATTCTGAAGTGTAAAGGTAAGTGCCTCTTTTTGGCATTATTTTAAAAATATTTTTGGACCGTTCACTTTAAAAAAGTAAAAAGGGTCTATTAACTTAGTGCAAAGAGGAAATGTGTGTAACACCCAGAAGAAGGCGTGCCACGCCCCATAATTTCTTGGTTATATATTCTTGATTAGGACGACAAGCCGAGTCGATATAGCTATGTCCGTCCGTCCGTTTGTCTGTCTGTCTGTCTGTCCGTCCGTCCGTATGAACACGTAGATCTCACCATCTATAAGAGCTAGAAATACCATATTCGGGATTTAGATTCTCCAAATTTGCAAGCAGCACGAGTTTGTTTTAGATTTTGGATACCTCCTCCTCTTTCCCCGCAAACCGCAAAAAGCTACTACAGCCACTGCTTTAAAGTTATTGACTTGTAATTTGGTACGTAAATAGCTTATGACATTCTCTATTCTCTATTATTTCGTTCTGATCGGATAAGAAACAGAGAAAATATGGAACGGACAATTTGCCGCACTAGGCTAGGTTGGTGTGCCTTAAATTCGCGCGTAGCTCCGTGTGTGTGCCTTTGATTGTGTTTGTAAGTGCAGAAAGTTAAAGTAAAGGGTCTCCTACTGTCGGTTCGTCCGACTGTAACCTCCGTCCCACTGATCTGCCCCGTCCATATATGTATTTAAAAATAATTTTGACCTATTCTATTTATAAACTCTATACTTATATTTAGTCTATCATTTACAGTAAAAAACATTGTAACAGTCATGATTAGCTAATTTTATCAACTAACTAGATCACCAAATCGATCTAGTTTTGGACAAGTACCGTTGATTTTGTAGCAAAAACATTAGAGCCGTATTTTTTATAACATTCAAAATAAATGTTACAGTTTGATTTATAGTTTAAAACGACTTAAGATTTTTTTTTATCTAATAACTCTCACCACAAATTATGGCTTTGAGCATCAATAACTCCACATTTGATTTATAGTGCGATTTTACTGCAATTGCAGTCAGTATTCCATAGAAATTGCTGTCTTTAGCTATAACTAATTTTCATTTGAGCTGCGTTCGCTTTTTTTTCTAGTTATTTATTTATTTGTTTTGTCTTGTGTTTTTTTTAGACCTATTACTTTAAAAAAAGTAAAAGGGTCTATTAACTAAGTGCAAAGAGGAAATGTGTGTAACACCCAGAAAGAGGCGTCCCACGCCCCATAAACAATATATATTCTTGATCCGTCCGAGTCTGTTTGTCTGTATGAACACCTTGCCTTGCATACGCGCGTAGTTTAATGTGTGAACCTTTGATTGTGTCCTCAAGTGAATATCCTTAAGGTAAAGGGTCTCCTACAGTCGGTTACGTCCGACTGTAGCCTCCGTCCCACTGATCTGCCCCGTCCATATATTTATAAATGTAATTTGTAATATTCACATAACTCTTATTTGCTTATAATATGCAAAAATCTTTGCGACTTTTCTTTTTAATTATGTGCGAAAATGTATGTTTAGTTTAAAGCAAAAGGCATTTGACGTCGCACAGTGGCTCAATAGCTAGATTTGGCGTGCCAAAAATGATTTCCCGCCAGACGAGTTGCGGGATAAAATTAATGCCATCTGATAGATATATATTTAAAACTGGGGAAACCGAAATTTTAGTGAATTTAGATAATTTTTTTCGTTTCGCAAAACTGTCCCTATTTACGTGCAACTTGTCCAACTTTAGTAGCGATAAACAGAAAAAGTATAAGATAAATCGATTATGTGTAAATTTATATTTGTAATTACACTTATTTTGAATGTTATACAACAACAAAAAATTCGATTTATTCATTTGGGTATTTTTCGGAATTATTGTGCAAAGTACCTGTTTTTAAGCATATTTTTCAACTTTATATCGAGCTCAACATTTTTGCTTGCATTTGCTAGAAATTTCGAGAGTGACATCATATTCTACAAATATTTCTTTAGATATTTCCAAAAGTTCAGTTGCGGGAAATCGCGGGAAATTGAGCTATAATGAAAAGACCCAAGCAACCTAGTACAAAATGCATGCGATTCAGGGTATAAGAAGAAGAAAATGTACCACATGCAGCTTATCTGTTACATGCATATTCGACTGTTATTATGTGAAATTTATTGTTTTACGTTAAAGATGACAAAATATATCAACATATTAATATTTTATGTAAGTTAAAATTAGTGAATTATACAATATGATATTTATCTAATCGTTTTATGGTTAAAAAATACAAATTTCATGTAGATTTTGTGGATTTTCGCTTATATACTATACTCTTCGAATACGCTGTCTCTACTAGCCAATTATTGCAATATTGATGATATTAAAAAAAAAGAATAAAAATAATACGTACGTTGTTGAACAATCTTTAACTGTAATCAGCTTTATAATATATTAGTCAACATAAATAAATTAATTTTTATTATACAAATTAAGTATTTTATTGAAAAACAAGGAGAACAAAATTTAGCTTTTCTGCCGCTAAATTTAATGTGAAATTTGCAACAAAACTCAACTTTGACCGCGTATAGCGCAGCTTCTATAAGTCGCTGCGTAATAAATTTATTTTTAATTTAAATTTTGTTTCTATGAAAATTTGAACATTTTTCTGTAAAACGCTTTTTGTTTCATGAAGATATGTCCACCCGTTTAGGAGCTCCACATCTCCATGAAACAATTTGCGTTTTACAGAAAAATGTTCAAATGTGTTCATAGAAACTAAACTTTATTACGCTGCGACTTATAGAAGCTGCGCTATACACGGTCAAAGTTGAGTTTTGTTGCAAATTTCACATCAAATTTACCGAAAAAAAGCTAGATTTTTCAGCACGTTGTTTTTCAATAAAATACTTAATTCATTTTTGAAATTATAATTTATTGATGTTTTTTAATATGTTAAAAATATGTTTGCATTCCAAGATTGCCTAACAACGTACGTATTATTTTTATTTTATTTTTTTAATATCATCAATATTGCAATAATTTGCTAATAGAGGCAGCGTATTTGAATCTAGTATATAAGCGAAAACAAAATCTACGTGAAATTTGTATTTTTGAGACATCAAACCAGTAGATATATATCACATTGCATAATTCACTATATTTAATTTCCATAATATATTAATATATTGATATATTTTGTCATCTTTAACGCAAAACAATAAATTTCACATAGAAACAGACGAATATGCATGTAACAGACAAGCTTTATGCGGTAAATTTTCTTCTTCTTATACCCTGAATTTCAGGCATTTTGCACTAGGTTGCTTGGGTTTTTTCGACTTTAACTGCTGTTCCTGACATTTCCCAGGAAAGAGATTTTGGAAACATGTTAAAAAATATTTGAAGAATACGATGAAAGATACGGCAGCCCTAGCAAATGAAAGCAATTTAGTAGGGCTCCACCCAAAGTTTAAAAATATGCTCAAAAACAAGTGCTTCGTAATAACAAAAATACCCAAATCGACAAATCGATTTTTTTGTTTTATAACATTCAAAATAAGTGTAATTACAAATATAAATTTACACATAATTGATTTCTCTTATACTTTTTCTGTTTATCGCCACTAAAGTTGGACAAGTTGCATGTAAATAGGAGCATTTTTGCAAAACGAAAAAAATTTCTCAACTTTGAGAGGCTGTAACTACCAAACCAGTTATCCAAATTCACTAAAATTTCGGTTTCCCTAGCTTTAAATATATATCTATCAGATGGCACTACTTTTATCCCGCAACTCGTTTAGCGGGAAATCATTTTTGGCACGCCAAATCTAGCTATCAAGCCACTGTGCGTCGCATGAAAATGGAAAATAGAAAATGGAAAACGGCAAATGCTTTTTATGGCATGCTCAGTTTAGAGTGACAAAGGACGGACAGGGTTGAGGGGGCATAGGTTCATAGTTATGACAATGCGTGCCCATGAGTTGGCATTTTAAGTGTTGCTAACTTCAATGTTTGAGGTTAGGCACCTCCAGAAAGCAGAAAGGAAAAAAAAATAAATGGAAGTGCGTATAGCTAGGTTAAAACCCGATTTTCATTACAGCAAACAGTTCAGTTTAATGATGTTGGGGATAAGTTTAAACTAAATCCTAACCTGAATAGAAAAACACAAAACTAATTAAAAACCTTGTCTTCCATTTAAGAAATAAAAGACAAATCGAAGTTAAAGCCTTAGACGTGAAGATTAACTGATTGCAAAACTCATTTAAGAAATAATACTTGATTGAGGTTAGGTTTAGGTGTAAAGCTCGCTTTCAGTTTAAACTTAGAAAGTTAAGGTGAACTTAAAGCTTACGAGATATAAAGATATATTAAAACATTTTTATTTATTGTTAATAAATAAATTTAAACTTGATTGAGAATGAAGGGGGATGTTGAGCTAGGATGTTGGATGTTGAGCTAGGTTTTAACTTAAACTTAAATATGGGCATTTCCATAATCGTGCACGGGACATTTGTACGCGTTCAAAGTAAAAAAAAAACGGTAAAAAGAAAGCGATTTTTTTTCTTTTAAAACGCTTAACATATAGCATTTTGTTAGCTCTTTCATTGGTGGAAATATTGATTTTGGGTAACTCTTCATTTTTAAGAAAATTGCAAAATTCAAGTGATTTGCACGAGACACGAAACGGAAGTGGCTTATGAGGTCAACCAATTCAATCACCAATTTCAGCGAATCCAGTGGCAATATTTTAATGCAACAAATTTTAATCTTTTGTGCATTGATGCCTCTTAAAAATGATTATGATTTTTTTAAAGATGACTTGCATTTGTTATACCCTGTGCCCATTTGAAAAATAAAAAAATAGGGTTAAAACTTTTTCAGAAATTATGTGACAGGCAGAAGGAGGCGTAGCAGACCCCACAAAGTAAATACATATCGAGCCCTTCCCGCGAAAAAGACGTAACCAACATTTTTTTCGATTTTCGGTTTTTGATGCAATTATGTTCATAATCACCCAACTCATCTACACAAAAAATTTCATAATTTTATCTTGCGTATTTACTGAGATATCAGCCTGTCAATTAAGACGTAACCAACACACGAGCTGCGCTGTGCCCGCGAAAAAGACGTAAGTGACATACGAAACAGCGCAACTAAGAACGAATTCAAAGGAAAACGAAAACGCGCTGCCAGAGGCGAGCAAAGTGAAGCCTGCGTTTATTGACCGATTTCAATGCGCTTTTCAGGATAGTTATATGGGCATTTCCACAGTCGCGCACAAGACATTCGTACGCGTTCAAAGTAAAAAAACGGTTAAAAGGAAGCGATATTTTTTTCTTCTGAAAGGCTTAACATATAGCATTTAATTAGCTCTTTCATTGGTGGAAAGATTGATTTTGGGTAACTTTTCATTTTTAAGAAAATTGAAAAATTCAAGACATTTGTCACCGGAAGAAAATGGTAGTGGCATTTGAGGTCAACCAATTCAATCGCCAATATTAGCGAATCCAGTGGCAATATTTTAATGCAACAAATTTTAAACTCTTGTGCATGGATGCCTCTTCAAAATGGTTATGATTTTTTTCAAAGATGACTTGCATTTTTTTTTTAATTCAATTTAAAAAAATTGTAACGTGACTTTTGGCACGTGACCATTTTTATGTATGTTTTTGTTATTGTTGTTGTTGGAAAGTATTTAAGGAACAAATGGTTATAATGTTTTTAAATTGACAAAAATAATTGGAATTATTTATTTTTACATAACAGGAGTGATTTTGAAAACAAATGACTGAGCATGATGCTTCTGTTTGAGAAGCTGTTTTCAAAAAAAAAATGCCCTAAAAAACGTCAAAATGACAAAAAATGCGTTTTCGCGACTTTGCATTCGAATTTTTTGAAAACTATAATAGATTATAATAGATATTTTCAAATCTGTTAAATTTTAATATTTCTTAATGTTAAAAATGTTAAAAATATCATTTTTAAGAAATTTTAATTTTTTGGCCCCGGTGGACCTTTCTGTGGAAATGCCCATATATAATAGAAAAGAGTATTTATTCTGCATAACAACGTTCTATGTTCAATATTACACTTGTTATAAAACATTTTCTGTATAAAAATACGAAGTTATGAGTGCTTTATTAATTTTTTGGCGTAAAGGGGGCGTGGCATCCAAGATTTTAAATAAACCTGATCTGCGTATTGAATACATCTACCGATGGCAAAAAAAAAAACAGTATTCCTAAACCATTAATTAAGCCTTCAAAATTTAAAAACAGTCAAAGCGAAACTGACGAAAATAAAGACTAAAACTAATAATTAAAAAAATAAAATAAATTATATAAAACAGTTGAATACAAGAATTAAGTATTGAATTTGAAAATAAAAAATTTATATATTATATTTAAATACGTTTTGATAAAAACATTGTGAAAATGTAATATTTGTAATATTTATTAAAAATAAAAAAATAAACAGACTCCCTGAGGAAGCCAGCACAGCTGCCGAAACGCGTAGGAGGAAAAAATTTAAAATAAAATTGGACTTATTTTAAGTTTGAGACCAAAGGCCGGATAAACCCCAGGAAAGAAAATAACGAAAATGACTTACGTTTAATAAAACAATTTAATTTACATTATAATTAATGTTGAAAACAAGAAAAAAAGGCTTTTTTTTGAAAAATAAAGGAATTTATTATTATTTTGAGATACTATGTTGTTAGAAACTTTTTTTTGGTATTTACGTTTCATAAACAAATCGAATTTACAATCATAACACCCTCACTTGTAATAATAGATTTTGTTGGTTACGTCTTTTTCGCGGGAACTGCTCGAGCTAAACAGGCTCCGCGAGTGCCCGCGAAAAGGACGTAAGTGACAAAAATCATAGAATGGCTTGAAATAAAATTTGAAAACGAATATATTATATACATAACAGCTTAAATAGACAATATTCCAAGTTTCAATGAAATCCATCCAGCAATATTGAAATAAACTAAAAAAAACCTTCTCCTGAAAAATTTGATTTTGTTGGTTACGTCTTTTTCGCGGGAAGGGCTCGATATATTATTGATCAGGGCGACGAGCTGAGTTGATATGGCCATGTTCGCCTGTCTGGATGTACGCTGAAATTTTCTAAACTATTAATGCTAGAGATGCCGTTTTATTGCTTATTATTGCTATGGGTAGGTGTATTCAATACGCAGATCAAGTTTATTTCATTCCCAAAAATCAATAAAACTCTCATAACCTCGAATTTTTAACAGAAAAAGATTAAATTTAAATTTAAAAACAAGCGTAATATTAAACATAGAATGTTGTTTTTTAAAACATAAACTCTCTTGTATTATATTTAACTATCCTGAAAAGCGCATTGAAATCGGTTAATAAACATAAGAGATATAAGCTACACAATAGTTGAACTGAAATGTTCAAAAATAAGCATAATATTAAACATAGAATGTTGTTATTTTTAACTATATACTCTATAGTATAATAATTAACTGTCCTAAAAAGCGCATTAAAATCAGTTTATAAACAACGAAGATATAAGTTTCCTAATATTGCATGCATCACACGCGCCCAAGCGCAGCCGCCATACGTGTGGGAATAGCGTGCGAGAGGGATGGCAATACCAAGTATGTTGCTAGGCGATTGTACGATTGTAAGAACATTCAAACATACAAAGTTAATTAGCAAGCGTAATATTGAACATAGAATGTTGTTATTTGGAATATAAACTATTATATTTAATTATCTTAATCTTATCGGTTAATAAACACAATATATAAATAAATTAAATTATATACTGTATTTGCGAGCGCGCAGCGCGAGGGAATAAGACAGTCGGGCCCGTCCGACTGATTTGCTCCGCACATTCTGGTTTTAAATTTAATTTTAAATAAATTTGCACGGGACATCGCGCACGTATACATATATGACATATTTTACTATCACATTTTAAATGTTATTGTTATTGCTGCTGTTGGAAAATATTTAAGAACAAATGGTCAAAATGTTTTTAAATTAACAAAAAAAAATTTGGACGGGGCAGATCAGTCGGACGGGCCCGACTGTATAATACCCTGTACCCTATATTTTCGATAAAATTTTATAAAACTGTCATACGCAGCGTAGCAGCAATGCTTTCTCTGCTACGTTTTCTATATGTGCCGCTTAATTGGCCGCGCTGCTAGTGGGCGAGCGAGGCAACGCCTGCAATATTGTTTCGCCTATAGCTCCTGTGTTTATTGATCGATTTTAATGCGCTTCTCAGGAAAGTTTAATATAATAGAAGAGAGTATATATACCGAATAACAACGTTCTATGTTTAATATTACGCTTGTTATTCAGTTTTTATGAATAAGGGCGTAAAACGGGCGTGGCACCCAAAATTTGAAAAAAGCCCCATCTGCGCCTGATATAGACCTACAAAAAACTCACAACAGAATTTATATAACTCGATTTGTGTCTCTTAAATTGGCGATTGAATTCTTTTTTTGCTCGTTGTGGGCGGAAGGGGAGTGGCATCCAAGGTTTGAAGTAAACTTGATCTGCGTATGGTATACACCTTTCAGAAATGACCAAAACGGCTTTTCTAGCTCTTATAGTTGCTGAGATCGACGCGTTCAAACAGACGGACGGACGGACGGACGGACGGACGGACGGACGGACGGACAGACAGACAGACTTGGCTATATCGACTCAGCTCGTCATCCTGATCAAGAATATATATACTTTGTGGGGTCTGCCACGCCTCCTTCTGCCTGTTCCATACATTCTGACAAGGTTATTAACCCTGTTTACCCAATTTTCAATAAGCACACGGTATAAATAGTGCATTTTTTTATTTCTACATAACAGAAGTAATTTCAGAAAGCAAATGACAAAACATAATGCTTCTGTTTTAGAAGTTGTTTTCAATTTGATTTGCCATAAACAAAATGACCACAAATACGTTTGCGCGACTTTGCATTCGAATATTTTGAAAACTGTAATACCTAAATTCAAAATTTTTTTTTCAAATTTGTTAAATTTCAATATTTTTTAAAGCAACCATGTTAAAAAATTTTATTTTCAAAAACTCTTAATAATATTAAAAAACTAAGCCAAATTAAACCGACATTTGAGATTCGTTTAGGGCAATATTACCTTTTATAAGTACTATAATCATCAATTTCAACTTAAACATAAACTTGAACAAGGCTCATTATAGAAACATCTGAGTTAGCATCTAAAAACTAAAAAAATGTAATATAAAATTGTACAGAAAAAAACCCATTTTAATTACTTTCTTATTTTTCTGTAGATACACATAACATTTCCTGTGGATGTCGAGCATTAAGCTAAACTAAAACTCAATATGCACTTCATTCAAAACAAAACATTTAAGAACAATCCACAGAAGAGTCTTAGCTCGAATTCCGCTTAAATTTGACGTGATAAAGTCGTGTAATGTCCACTCAAAACATTTAGTTGTAAAAATTGTGATTATACGGAAATCGCTTACAAGTTTCTTCAGTTTTTGGAAATACTCTTCTAGCACACACACGACTTGTTTTAGTTCCTCTATATATATATATATATCGTTTGGTCGCTTCTTTCGGTTATTGTTTGTTTGTTGCCATTGTTTTCCATTTTGTCTTATTTTGCTTTGCCAACTCGTTCGCCGTATCAAATTCACCTAACTGAGTTTTAATTGTGTGTATATGTTACTTGGCGCATCTCGATCTCTCTTCTATTCCCCCTGCTTCAAGTGACAAGAGACAACACCATCCGAGGCTGAAATTGAAACTAAAACGGGGTCCCATTCTGTTTTGGTGTGTAACTCAATTTATAGCAATGTGAAGTGTGTGGTACTCTTAGTACTCCCCGGTCTTCCCGAATTTCCCATTACACTTTCGTACCGCTGTCTTTGCCTTTGTTACGAGTTGTAAGCTGGAAATGTTATCTGGTTGGGCCCCTTAGGCTTGAAACACCTTCTTTCTGGGAAAACGTGGTTTATTTCGGATGCTTTCTGATGATATAATATTATGTAACATCGGATTTTTAATGTTAGCAAGAGTTGTTCCAGTATCAAATAGTACCCAATGTAAATACACTCCTAATTGTTTAAAGTAAGAGTGTGAAAATTTCTTAAAGGATTAACAAAGTCATTCAAAGTTTATTAAGCAAAAGCTAATTTAATGTGTATTAATTTTAATTATTAAAGTTTTGACACAACATAGATTATTAACCAACGAACATTACTGCATCATTGACTCCAAAATCGCATTTTTTGAGTTATGACACTCTTCTGGTAAATGAGCGATATGTTCTTTATTCTGTTATAAGTCTATTTAAAAAAATTTATGCAGCTTATTTTAACATTTTAAATGTCTCAAATGAGCCAAAAAGTCAGACCAGTACACATACAAACCAACTGTGGAATTTTCTAGGATATGAAAAAAACTTGGCTATAAATGAAAAAAAAAATGTATCACAAGAATAAAATATATGCAAATTGTTTCTTAAATATACAATCTTCATAATGGCAAACCGATTTTTTTCCGGAAATCTATCAGGACTTGCTAAAAATATTATTTAAAGTGTTTAGCTTGGTTTTTATTTAAAACCAGTAAGGACGGAGCAACAGTCGGACGTAACCGACTGTAGTAGACCCTGTATTTTGTGTTTTCTTCGCTGCTTTTTATCCGATCGTAATGCAATTCACAGCATTGATGGAGAAGGCCATAGACTACGTGCATGCCATATCCCGTATATTTACCATTAAAATCATAGCTTTAAAACCTAAAACTGTTGCAAAATTGTTTTTATCAATTAGCGGACCAATGTGAAGAGTTATCAAAAAACTAAAACAAACTTGATCTGATTGCCGCATAGGAGAGCCTAAAAAGCAAAAAATTTTATTTTTAGGTTTTATACTTTGGAAGATCTGTTAATATCTTCGCTGTTTCTTGTCCGATTGTAATGCAATTCATAGCATTGATGGAGAAGGCCATAGACTACGTTCATGCCAAATCTCGTATCTTTACCATTAAAATCATAGCTTTAAGATCGAAAACTGTTGGAAAATTGTTTTTCAATTAGCGGTCCAATGCGAAGAGTTATCAAAAAACTTAAACATATTTGATGTAATTGCTGCATAGGAGAACCTAAATACGAAAAACTTGTATTGCCAGCTCTTCTAGTTTCCAAGATCTCGTTGGCTGTTTTTTGTTTTTTCGCGGTTAGCGGGTGAATGGGGAGAGATATCAAAAATCTAAAACAAACTTGATCTGCTTGCAGCATAGGAGAATCTACATACCGAAAATGGTATCTCTAACTCTTATAGTTGCTGAGATCTAGATTTTCATACGGACGGTCAGACGGACAGACGGACATGGCTATATCAACTCAGCTCGTCGTCCTGAGTCAGAATATATATAGTTTGTGGGGTCTACCACGCTTCCTTCTGCCTGTTACACACAGCTGTAATTTGCACTAAATTAATAGACCCTTTTATTTTTTTACAATACAGGGTCTAAAAACAAACTTTCCCTAAATATACATAAAAAAAAAAATGAAATCGATCAAAAAAATTCCACTAGAACAAAGACAAGTAAGTTTTTATTATTTATATTTGGAATTATAGTAAATACTTTCAATTTTCAAATTAATTTAAAAAAAATAAATTCGGACCACTTTAACGAACGATTGCCGACTTTGAAGCTCCGTTTTGATTTGAATTTAAATCATATTTTTAGCAAGTTCCGATAGATTTTCTAGAAAAAAATCAGTTTGCCATTATTCAGATTGTATATTCAAGAAACAATTTGCATATATGTACTTATTTTATTCTTGTGATACATTTTTTTCATTTATAGCCTATGTGCGTTTGTGGCTGATTAGCTGGTTATCGAAAACCGGCATTAATTGCGTTTGCAGTTAGCTCTTAACCCAATTGCGAAATGCAAATGGCGACTGCCCATTTGTGTTATCGAACTAAAAATAGCTGGCAACGCCTAAAAGGCTGCCTCAATCGCACACTTGTGTGCCCGAGAGATTGTTTTACAGCCAGACGAGCACAATTTCAGTGAGTGGGCCGCAGAGTGCAAACTGTTGTCACACTTTGTGATCAATTCGATGAGTAATTCCCGTTACAATGGCCTCTGGCAAGGGCTAAAACGCTCTCGAAAGAGAGGAGAGAGGCGAAAGGCGAGGGGCAGCAGCAGCTCACGTGGCTGTTCTGCGTGACTCCATTGTGCACATTTTGAGGCACATTCAGATTCGCAGAGAATGCTTAAATTGTACATCGCAAAGAGTCAACGTGCCGCCAAAGCAAACACTCCGCCATCCCTCCGCCCACAGCGGCACCCTAACCAATACTATAATGCAAATAAATCCAACAGCAGTGGATAGCACGAGTCAATGTACCGCTCGGTCCATTTATCCAAATCCAAATCCAGCGACTGCGGCTGCCGTTGCTGTTGGAGCTTCATGCGCTGTCTGCATTACGCATACGTACGTTAACCCTACAACGAGCCTGGGGGTTTCAAAAGCCCATTCTGACTATAATCCAACGCAACGAATTTGATTCTAAAATCGTGTGTGTTTCCTTGGATTTATCTTGGTTAGGTGAGACCTTTGTTCTTATGCCTTGTAAAAACATTGAAATTATTGCATTCTTCATCGATGATGCGATTTGTATTACAATCGGACAACAAACAGCGAAGATATGCAACAAACAATTTTCTCGTTTGCTTATAAATTTCAATATGATAAAATCTCACAATATTTTTAAAATATTGTGGATTTCTAAAAGTCGAATACAAATTTTTGACTGCAAAACTTAAACTTAAAAATCAAATAGATGGATTTTGCATTTTAGCTACAAATAATAAATTAATTGTTATTTTTGAGAAATTTTAAATAAAAAACTACAAGTTATAAATTAATTTTTAATGATGATTAATTATTAATGATGAAAAACTTTTCAACACAAACATCAAACACATTTGTATCGTTTTTTCTCGATATATGAATGTTTTCATCCCATATATCAAATAAGACTATCGATATAATCTTGTCAATTGAAATCTGTATACTGAGCTCATTATTTTCCGCGGCCATCTTGGGGTTAAATGCAAAGCGAGCAAATCTATGTCAGGCCGAGCATGCCGAGTGCACGAATGCCCGAAGCCGAAAAGCCGAAGAGAGACGCACGTTGCGATTGCTGCTGCCGCCGTTGCGGCCATGTGTCTGTGTGGGCATGTGTGCATGTGTGCATGTGTGCATGTGTGTGTGTGTGTGTTTTTGGCAAAGCTTAGCACGCTGGCGCTGCAATACGCTTTTCGCCTCTCCGTCAGTATTCGTGTGAGTTTGCAACAAGTAGGTCGAGTTTAACGGCAAGATTGAGAAACTAAAACCCAAGCACAAGCCAAAGTTGCACAAATTAAAAACTATGCAATTATTTTATTTTATTTTTGTGAAGTGCAATCGAAACTGAAACAAAAGAGCAGAAGTACGCTGGGAAAAATACAAAAACACAATAACATCAATATCATAGGCGAATGGCATTTGCCAAATGCAATGCGTAGATCGCCAGTGAGAGAGCCAAGAACAGAGAGCGTAACTACACAACTGTGTGTGTGTGTGTGTGTGTGTGTGTGTGTGTGTGTGTGTGTGTGTGAGGGAGAGTGTGTAAACCAGTGTTGCCAACATTTAAGGAGAAAAAAGACTTAAAAAAATATGTAAAGCTTAACAGAAAAACGTAAAAGCCTAACAAAAAAAAATCCTAAAAAAAAGACAGGAAACATCAAAGTCCGCATTTAGACGCTGATGTTTTTTTCGCAGTTTTTGCATGGTTTTTTCATGGAGTTTTTGTTTGTGGAAGAACAACTGCATGATCCAGCAGCCGCACGGCTTTTCTTTTATTTAGCTTTGCCTTATTCCGATGCCTTGTATGATGATAATAAGTTGCGAATTATACGTAAACAAATGAAAGCCTGCATAACAACAAACTTCACCTTCTAAATGTAACATGAAACGAAAAAAACTGCTTGAAAAAACATCTGCGTGTACATGCGGACCATTTATTTATTCAATTAAAGTTATAATGGGCAAATATCGATCAAAATAATAACAACAGACCTTTAATTATTGCTTACTTTTGTAATATTTAAGAAAAATCTGACAAAAAGCCGAAATATTTTTGCTTCGCGCTGATTCACAAATTTACCAGCAAATGCTACTCAAAAAACAGCCAGATCTGGCGGGAAAAAGGTGGATTTGGCAACAGTGGTGTGTGTGCGTGTGTGTATGTGTGTGTGAACGTAAGCTTGCTCGAGAGCGTGAGAATGAGCAGAGAGTGCATTGCCATACATACATACAGCCATACATACATATATGCAGTTGCAAAAAGCTCGACTGCAGCTTACATAAACGTCTCAGTTGTTGTTGTTGTCGCTGCTCTCGCTACGTAACGTGTTTACGTGTAACGTGCATTCTTTTAAGCTCTGCCCTTGCCGCCGTGTGGGAGAGAGAGTGTATGAGTGTGCTCTCTCAGAGATAACGCAAACAAGCTTTATCTATTTTGCACTGGCGTGACCGGCTCAGTAAACCACGCCAACAACAAGCAATTAATAACAGAACAGTGAAATTTGTGTTTAGATGAACGCAATTCAAATTGTGGTAGTCCCAATGTATACAAACAATTTAACACATTTATTTATCAAATTAATATTTTTCAAGTATCCCTCATAAATACATTAAAATGTGAATGAACTGCATTTAATGTCTTCAAAGTTGTTAATGCATTAATTGCATAATTAAAGAAATCCATTTTTTTTATTACATAAATTTACTAAGCGAAAATTGTGCAGCTCTGCGAAATTGAAAACTTTTTTTGTATATATGTACATATGTAGTACATGCATACAAACAGACATAGTTCTCAGCTGGCTGACAGACAGCGTTGCCAGAAATAGCCAGATTTAAATTACAATATATACGAAAAAAAATTAAATAAAATTAATGCAAATGTGCAAAAAAATGATTTAAAAAACCAGATATCTTTAAATAGATGTATGACAAGCTTACGTAAAATTCTGAAACTTGCTTTATTGTCATTTTATTGACTTAATTATTGTTTTAATTATACATATGTATGTTTGTTTTATTTTCATTATCACGTATTTTTTATATTCTTATGTTTATTTGAAGATACTTTACTATTATGTATTTTATATTGCCTTAGCAAAACTTTTGCTAAGCAGCCAAACAGCTCAGCAGAAATATACGATTGCAATCAGCGTTGCCAATTCAGCTGGTTTCAGAATTCTATGTATGCTGTCATAAATCTATTTGAAGAAAAAAAATTATTTATTTTAATATTATATATTGATCGAATTTTTATTATGTATATTTTTGCATATTTGCTGTGTGATAAACTACATATATTTATTTTAAGATGTTGTCCCTAATTTCATTATTTTTAGTTTTTACAATAAAAACAAGACAATTCTATTCATTTTAGATATTTCATAATTTAAATCTGGCTATTTCTGGTAACACTGAATGCAAGCAGTATCTATGTCATATACAGAGGTAGGGAGAAAGATGGAGAGTACAAAAATGTGTTCTCTCGATATGACATGTTCCCTTGACTTTTTAGGGCTTTTGGGCAATCCACCTTGCGTGGGCGTTAAGTTGGCTGCGCTTGACTAAGCTATCGAGCCGGCTTGACCGTCAATCGTCAATTGCGTTGCTATTTTCGTATTTGTTTTGTTATGGGTCTTTGTTCTTGGCTGACTGCATAACGACAACTGCAGCTGCACGTGAGTTCAAAAGCTGCAAAACAAAAACAATTGTATGCTCTCAATTTACATGCTCTCTCTCTCTCTCTCTCTCTCTCTCTCTCTCTCTCTCTTTCTTCGCTTTTCATGACGTATGCACGTTGTTTTGCCGCCGTCAAACGTGACTGCATTACGTAGCGGTAATTAACGGACAATATCATGAGCGAACGAAATTAAATGTTTTTTACGCATTGAAAAGAGTTCAAGCTCCTCTATAATTAATATATGTATAATAACAATACGTGTAATAATTATAAATTTCGAATTTCAATATTCAACGAAATTTGCGCTCTGCTTTTTTAATTGTAGCATACATTTTGGCACCTTGACAAATACAAAATTGAAATATCAAGTGAACAACTCGCGGAATACCTGAGCGTATTACATTTCTTTATAATCAAAGACTAATTCAAACCAAACACAACAAAATGGAAGGAGAGTCCACAGAGTCCACACATAATACCAAGGTATCCGATTCGGCCTATTCCAACAGCTGCAGCAACAGCCAATCCCAGCGCAGGTGAGCGAAGTTGTTCAATATTCATCAAGATCGGGGCTGCAAGACCGGGTATAAACCGAAACGGTATTCTGAAAATTCCTCACGCACAGCATTTGTCGAATTTATTTTCGATTTGACCAAACCTAAGAAATTTTGACCAGCTATGAATGAATGGATTAACTGGTTTATCATTTGAAAGAAATGATACGTCATTTGTATGATAGGAAAGATAAATGGAAGTACGACTCAAATCAAAACTTTGGATATCAGAGAATTTGTTGGGTTTGCAGCCCTTATCGCGAGCGATTTGTAAATATATTGATAGACCCTCAGAGCAACTTTATTAACCCACCTTGCTTCCCCTTTCCCATCTTTAGTGGCAGTTCCAAGTCGCGTCTCAGTGGCAGCCATTCGTCTGGAAGCAGCGGCTATGGCGGCAAACCCTCCACACAAGCCAGCAGCAGCGACATGATCATTAAGCGGAACAAGGAGAAGTCCCGCAAGAAGAAGAAGACCAAGTGCGTGACACAGACGACGACGACAACCACACTAGAGAGCACCGAGGAGTTGGCCACGCCCAGGCCCAGTGGCAGCGGAAATAGCGAACAGCTGCAGGAGCTGCACAAGGACACACAACAGCTGGGGGATCCGTTGCCGCCCAGCGATCCTCAGCAGCTGAGCGAACAGTTGCAGTTGCAGCTGCTCGAGTCGGAACAGAGCGAGACTGCGAAGCAATCGGAGCAGACACAACAATTGCCCACATCATCAGCCCTCTCGGTAACCACATTGCCCGCGGGCAGTGTGACGGTTGCTGGCAGTGGCGGTACCACCATCATCGGTTCCGGCGTGAAGTCGGAGAAAACGTGCGAATCGGCACCGGGTAAACTGGAGAGTGTGGTTGCTTCCGGCGGTGTTGGCAAGCAGCAGACACATGAAAAGATTAAAGAGGATAGCTTCTGCTGTGTCATTTCCATGCACGATGGCATTGTGCTCTATACGACACCGAGCATTACGGATGTCCTGGGATTTCCGCGGGACATGTGGCTGGGACGTTCGTTTATTGATTTTGTGCATCTGAAAGATCGTGCAACATTTGCCAGTCAAATAACCACGGGCATACCCATTGTTGAGTCCCGAGGTAGTATGCCAAAGGATGCCAGAAGCACCTTTTGTGTTATGCTGCGACGTTACCGAGGTTTTACATCTGGTGGTTTCGGCGTTATCGGACGAGCTGTTAGCTATGAACCCTTCCGCCTGGGGCTAACCTTTCGCGAAGCACCCGAGGAAGCACGTCCCGATAACTACATGGTCTCAAATGGCACCAACATGCTACTCGTCATCTCAGCGACACCCATCAAGAGCAGCTACAAAGGTACGTGGAAAACCCCATTGGGTAATCAAGTAGTTCCTTAACTTAAGCTCTTCTCCGTTCCACAGTACCCGATGAAATTCTTTCGCAGAAGAGCCCCAAGTTTGCCATTCGACACACGGCCACAGGGATTATCTCACATGTGGATAATGCATCTGTGAGCGCATTGGGCTATCTACCGCAGGATTTAATTGGTCGCTCCATTATGGACTTCTATCATCATGAGGATCTCACGGTCATGAAAGAGACATATGAAATGGTTATGAAGAAGGGTCAAACCGCTGGTGCCTCTTTCTGCAGTAAACCATATCGTTTCCTTATTCAAAATGGCTGCTACATACTCCTTGAAACGGAATGGACCAGCTTTGTGAATCCCTGGTCACGGAAGCTGGAGTTTGTGGTCGGACATCATCGAGTTTTTCAGGGTAAGTTTAGTCGGAGGGTTAATAGATCGCGTTTCAAATGAGTGAGGTCTTCTTTCTGTATTGGAACATGGGAAGGAATAGTAGACTTTTGATTTAAGAAAACTAAAGGATGGTCAAGTAAACTACAGCTTCTGTTTGGACATATTCTATTGTTTTTATACCCTGTGTCAGGGAGACGAGCTAAGTCGATTTAGCGATGTGTGTCTGTCTGGCCGTCTGTATGAACGCGTCGATTTCGGAAACTACAAAAGCTAGAGCTGTCATTTTTTGTGTGTTTGGTAGATAAATAACGTACGCAGATCAAGTTTATTTCAAATCGCTGATCCCACGCCTCCTTCACGCCCAAAAATCAATAAAACTCACATAACCTAAAATTTTTAACACAAAAAGTTGAATAACAAGGGTAATATTAAACATAAAAGTTAATTAATAAATGTTAATTGGAATGTAAATTGTCTTGTATTATATTTAACTATCCTGAAAAGCGGATTGAAATCGGTTTATAAACAAAGGAGATATAAGCTTCATAATATGGCATGCATCATACGCGCCCAAGTCCAGCCGCTATACGTGCGAGAGGGATGTTGAATCTTGAAAAGCGCATTAATATCGTTTAATAAACACAAAATATAAATAAATTAATTTATATTTTTTTTTTAATAAGTGAGGTTGAGATCGTCGATAGAACGGACAGAAGGGCTTCAGAAAGGATAGTGTAGATGTAGGATTGTAGACTTTTATCCATAATAAATGGTGTGTTTCCATTGTTATTATATTATTGCACAACTTGAAACTAATCCATTTGCTTTCGCAGGCCCAAAACAGTGCAATGTGTTTGAAATGGCACCAAATGTTAAGCCAAAGATATCGGAGGAGGCACAGAGTCGTAATACAAGGATCAAGGAGGATATTGTCAAGCTGCTGGCGGCCACGGTGTCCCGTCCATCAGATACCGTTAAGCAGGAGGTATCACGTCGCTGTCAAGCATTGGCCAGCTTCATGGAAACATTGATGGATGAGGTGACACGGGCGGATCTCAAGCTGGAGCTACCGCATGAGAACGAATTGACCGTATCGGAGCGGGATAGCGTAATGCTGGGTGAAATATCACCGCATCATGACTACTATGACAGTAAGAGTTCAACTGAGACTCCACCGAGCTACAATCAGTTAAACTATAATGAGAACCTGCTGCGTTTTTTTAACAGCAAGCCGGTGACCGCTCCCATTGAGCTAGATCCGCCCAAATTGGAGTCATCGTATGTGAGTAGCGCACGCGAGGATGCACGCAGTACTCTGAGTCCGGTGCACGGTTTCGAAGGTTCCGGCGGCAGCGGATCATCCGGAAATTTTACCACCGGCAGTAATATACGTATGAGCAGCGTGACCAATACGAGCAATGCTGGAACAGGCACTTCCGGTGGTGGCATTTCGGCTGCGGCGAGTGGTGCGGGTGCTGGTGGTGCTGCACGTGCTGGTGACAATGCTAGTGGTGCAGCTGGTGGGGGTGGCGGTACCGGTACGGCCGGTAATACCGGCGGCATTGGTGTCGGTGCTAATGCACCGCCCGTAACCGTCACACTAACCGAATCCCTTCTCAACAAGCACAATGATGAGATGGAGAAATTTATGCTAAAGAAGCACCGCGAATCCCGCGGACGTACCGGCGAAAAGAACAAAAAAACCGCCAATGATAAAATGTTAGAGTACAGCGGTCCGGGCCATGGACACGGCATTAAACGCGGCGGCTCCCATTCCTGGGAGGGTGAAGCCAACAAACCCAAGCAACAACTCACGCTTAGCGGTGTCGGGGTGGGCGTGGGAGTCGGAGTCGGATTGAACACAAATGGCAATGGCAATGTGAATGTGGGCATCTCGGATGGTCACAGCTTGTCGAAATGCCAGACACCCAACGCCCCATCCATGTCCAGCAATCAGTTCGTTCAAAGCGGTCTCAACTGCACACAGAACATCAATTTGTGGCCACCGTTCTCGGTGGGCATCACAACACCCTCGGCACACAGTCATAGCCAAACGGCGGTTGCTCAGAGCAGCTTCTCGCCACAGCACAGTCTCTTCCCCGCCTTCTACTACATACCCGCACCGCTGGCTAGCGCCACAAACGCCGGCCCATCACCACAGCGCATCCACAAAAGCTGCGAACAGCCGAGCACCTCTCAGCAGGCAGCTGCCGCAGCGGCTGCAGCTGCAGCGGCAGCAATGCCCCTACAGTATATGGCCGGTGTTATGTATCCGCATCCATCACTCTTCTATACACATCCAGCGGCAGCGGCTGCCACGGCCATGATGTACCAGCCGTTGCCCTTCTCCAGTGTGGCAAATCCGTTGCAGCTACCGGAACGAGGTGGCATCTGTAGCCAGGGTAACTACAACAAGACTGTCTATACGGTAAGCCAAAGACTAGATGCGAGTTCATAGATAGTTTGTATTAATTAGAACCTATTGGGCTTGCAGGCGCAGCAGGTGATGGTAGCACCTTTGTCGGCGACTACCAAGACACAGGGTGCCTTCCATTCGATAACACCCTCGCAGTTGCAACGACCCTCATCCCAGGCCACGTCGGTAAAGGCGGAACCCGGCTCGAATGTGGCACCCTCGGACACGTCCAAGAAGGAGGTAGCCGAATCATCAATTGCCTCAGTCAATGGGGAGGATTGCTACGCTTCGGACCAGCCCAGTAATCGCAATCTCAAGGTAATGATCGGTCGTCTGCTAATCGATGACACAGTAGCTCATGGTTTTCATTTTGTATACACAGAAATACACGGACAGCAACGGCAATAGCGATGATATGGATGGTTCTAGCTTTTCATCCTTTTACTCTTCGTTCATCAAGACGACCGATGGATCGGAGAGCCCACCCGACAACGATAAGGAAACCAAACATCGTAAGCTCAAGGTGCTATATTCATTATTAGGTTTTGTTAATTTACAGTACTTACGATTTTTATCTCCATTTCTATGTAGCCTATTGTGACATCGGATAGCAAAATTGTGGAACATCCAGAAGAGGATCAGACACAGCATGGTGATAGATAGCCAACAAAAGCTGAACTGTTGACACAGTTAGTATATTCCAGCGGCTATAGCATAACAAACGTGTAATCACATGTCAGGGGGAACAGCACAACCAACATATGTCTAATCCCGTTAATTATCACATACAAAGGATACGCACACGGTGGGTAGGCACCAAAATATGCCAGCTCACTTCTAATTACTTCCTATCCTTTTTACAGCTCTTCATAATCCAGGAAGAATTGCAAACATCAGATGCAACGCAGCTCTAAAATAATCAAAACAATAATAACAATAAAATAACTAGACCTTAAACTGTTTTCGAAAATAAACGTTGCATATACACATATAGCGGGAACAGCAAGGAATCTACTGCATTACCTTTATTATTTCGATTGAATCAGTGTTTATAATCATAATAATTTAAATCACAGCTTATTAATGTGGTTTTTGTATATCAAATAACTCTTCATATGGTAAAGTATTTAGAATATTTTGCAATGCTTCGCGTGTAATATGTTCAAGTGCCGCAACTGATTTAGGTCTGATATCCTTTTCGAGTAGCCGCCACTCATCGTTCAAAACTTTCAAAGTGCTTTTGTCCAATTCGGGATTATCCTTGAATAGATCTGACATATGTATATCATAGCTGAAAGATCAGACAAACACAAAGTTAGGGGTACGTAAATTTGTTATAGCTTTTAGAATGAGCAAGCATGACAACAGAAGTTTATTTTCAGTTATCAATGGAAGAATTCTGTTTTCTGTTCTACTATACACATAAATTCCGTTTAAATCCAACTTTGATTTAATCCAACGCTTATCACTTATGTCTGATAGAATACTTTTTACTTGGTAACATATACTCCCTTGATTTTTATCATCTTTAAGAATCGTAAACCCCTTATCAGACCCCTCGCAGTCCCAATCAGAACTTACCTTCCAATGGTCTCGATAAATTTGTAATTTTTTATCTTCAGATAGGTATGTCCATCCGCTCGCTTTTCCGGTTGCAAAGTAACGGGAATTATGGCATGTACATCTTTCACTTTTATATTGGTTTTACCAATACTATTAATGGGTAATATGAGAAGTTTTCCCTTTAAGCGATGATCGGATCGCAGTTCAAATTGGGGAGTACTTAGATTCATGACAACTTTAACGGGTTTCGTAAAGTCACTGTAATCGCCACGAATCTTAAGGGAATTAATTTTCAGGGAACTAACAAATTTATGTGCAAAAAAGTTGTAGAAAGTCAGTTCGATATTCATCGGGCTATTTTCATTGCCGATATGAACGCGTTGGGTGCCAATCTCAATGGGCTCCAAGCTGGGTACATTACGTTCCGGAATACCTTTAAGATAGATGTTCATAAAGATCTGCGCCTGTTTGGCAAAGCAATCATCCTCATTCCAACGGCATCGCTGAATGCCAGCAGCTGGAATACCAAACATTTTTAACCTGATTTCAACTAGAAGGTATAGTAGAGGTATTATATTCACTCACGAAAAAATTTCAAGCCATCCTTGCTGCTTGCCGTAGAGAAGGCGGGTGCCATAAACAGTATCAAGAGTCCAATGGTTCTCATTTTTGAGAGTTTCTATTGGAACCGACTTGTGATTCACAACTAAACTCTTGCCACTTAGCGTCTAGTGTTTTTATACAATCTGTAAAGACATTAAGAAACGAATTCAATAAGGTGTAATAATCAATTAAGTGCAGTTTGTAAATTAACTCATTTATTTGTGAATACAATACAGAGAAACAAAGTGAACAAGAAATAAAACTTGAATAACCGAACCAGTCGAGTTTTCTATACTCTAACATCAGTTACATTTCAAATTTGCTTACCTTTGTCACATTATCAGGTTAAGTATCATAATACTCCTTCAACTGGTGTATTAGAATATTGTGTATTTCCTTATCGAATGATTTCTTTTTGGAGCGTGAACGCAGCTAATCACTATGTATAGCGCTGACTTTGTTGATGGACATGGTCGAACCAGAAGAAAGGAAACAAAAAACGCAGTGCAAATTATTATTATAATATTCTGTTTGCAGCTTTATTTGACTATTCGTTCATTTCTTGTCATCCACTGCAATAAATAACAGTTAAATTAATAATAACTACCCATTTTATGTGCTTAAATAGTTACTTTCGCGCCACATTTCAAATTTATTATCAGCTGTATGCAAATGCCATGTAAATTTAAAATTTATCGAATTATCGCTCAATGGAGCGCTACGTCCGTGAACGCAGCCAATCATTGGTTGCATTCACCAGGTTACCGCTCCATGGATCGCTCACCCGATAAACGATGAAAGCAACCCTAATGCATCATAAAATTGCATCATAAAATCCATGCGCTACAATTTTATGATGCATTAGGGTTGCTTTCATCGGTTATCGGGTGAGCGATTCATGGAGCGGTAACCTGGTGAATGCAACCATTGGCTGCGTTCACGGCCGTTGCGCTCCATGGAGCGATAACTCGATAAATTTTTACATTTTCAAATTTAAATAGCTGTGTTCGCTGCATGGAGCGATAATTTTATCCAATGGAGCGCAAAAATTTTATGCTACATGCGCTCCACGAGATTTTACAGTTATGCCACATTTAGGGTTGCAATTTTCGGCAAAATAATCATTATCGGTTAATCGCTCAATGGAGCGCAACGGCCGTGAACGCAGCCAGTGATTTTGATACTTTAGAAAGAAATGCATGAAATATCCCTATAATAATCTTTATTATTATTTTTTAAACTTTGACTAAGTCGTCGGTGCTTACCTAATTGTGAATCTTCAGATTTTCAATAGAAAGCGTTTAATTGCTGTTAATTAATTTATTTAAATGATGGAATGCTGATTTCAACTATAAATTTAGTTAGAAAACTTGTTTTAGGACGGAAAATTTCTTTTCCTTATTACATTTCAAAACGCCGTTACGAAAATGAATACAAATACAACGTTAAATATTCACAAATACATTAACTCAAATTAAATGGAAATCCCTCATAAAAAATTAACCCTTAACTTCCCCAGAAGCCATTAAAAAACAACTGAAATGGGCTTTTTATTACTCAAATAACTACTGGGTTTATCTAATCATAATAAAATTGTAATAAGGCAGTCCATTCATATATGTCAATGTCAAAAATAGTATTTACCTATATTATTGTGGTTAACATGGTCATAAATGTTACGGGATAATTGAGGGCGGTATAGTATTATATTTGGTATCATTTGAAATCAGACTTTCCAAGATCTGTGTACGGAAGGCTACAGTCGGGCGTAACCGACAGTAGGAGACCCTTTACTTTAAGTATATGCATTTACAAACACAATAAAAGACATACACACTAAGCTACGTGCGTATTCACGGCTCAACAGACGGACATCGCTATATCGACTCATCTTGTCGTCCTGATCAAGAATATATTAGGTTGTTTGGCAATGACATACCGGTTTTTACATTCAAATTTCACGCTTCGCTTGTGAAGTCAAATATAATGGTATCTGGCAATGCTGTATATCATTTGAAAGGTATTGGCAACACCTTTAAAATGACATATAGTTTGTTTACATGAGCTTCCACGTTAAATTACAATTGATTGAAATGGAGTTCACAAACGCAGAAATTCGGGCAATTTTGAAATTTTATTTCGCACAAGGAAAAACTGCTGCGGAATCTCGCAGACAGATTATTGCTGTCTTAGGAGATAACAAACTTTCGATTCAAACTGCCGAACAGTGGTTTAGGCGATTCCGAAGTGGCAATTTTGAGACCGAAACACCCAAGCCTTCCGGACGACCAGTGACCGTTGATAAGGATAAAATCATGGAAATAGTGGATCGAGATCGTCATGTGGCTATTAGAACCATCGCAGAGGAGCTGCAACTAAGCACGGAAATCGTCCATAGGCATTTAAAGTCGAGAAATTTAACAAAAAAGCTCGATGTATGGGTGCCTCATGAGTTATCCCAAAAGGGCGTTGTGTTCCATCATGACAACGCCAGGCCCCATACATCTTTGGTGACGCGTCACAAGCTACGGGAGCTTGGTTGGGAAGTGTTAATGCATCCACCTTACAGTCCGGACATTGCCCCAAGCGATTACCATCTGTTTTTGGCCATGCAAAATTTTTTCGATGGACAAAAATTGAGTTCAAGGGAGGATTGTGAAAATCGAATCGCCGAGTTTTTTGCCAGTAGGGACAAGGACTTCTTTAGGAGAGGCATATACAAGTTACCATCAAAATGGCAGAAAATCATCGAAAACAACCGTACATATATCACTTAAATCGGACAATGCTACCTACACTAGTCGGCATAGTTATTTTGACGAAAAATGGCATGTTTTAAATGGCTGGTATTTCAGCTTCTAATTGAAAACAGTTGATTGTTTTAATTTTTCTAGATAGATATATTGTATTTGTTTATAAAAATCACAATTTGTAAATTTTTAAAATATTATTTCTGTTTATTTTATTTTATTAAACTAAAATACTGCATTTCCAACGCGACACAAGTATTTTGACCAAAACATTTATATCGAATTTTATTGGAAAATTTTGATTTCTTAATGCAATTTATGCCTTAAATTAATAAATTTTATATTCTTCTTTGGATTTGAGCTATTTTGGAATAGATTTGCAACCCCATCGCCCAAGGATTTGACCAAATCCTTTGAAATCCTATTCCATACAGATATTATCGAATATTTGTTATAATTCTTTGTCCTTGTCGAATCCAAGGATTGGATTCGCTTTATAAGTGCCTTACGATATTAAAAACATTAAAATTTTGGAATTTTGGGTTGAAAAACTTAGTTTTCGAACGACGATTCTACTCAAAAATGCAAGAAAATTGTTATATTGGCTTGCAAGAATCGTCCTGGAGCCCTATCCTGATGAAAAATGAATCCTGTTTCGATCAATATTTTAGCACAGGGATCTGCTCAGTCGTTTAGGAAACTAAAATATATATTTTAATGCGTTAAAAACTTGTCAGGCACGAAGGTTGCCACGGTAGTGACGGATGCAGATACCCAGTGTATGCCACTACTGACTCCTGGGCTCATATATGGGCTTTCACGTCGAATCCAGTTGAATAACTTACAAATTCAGTTTTAAAACTGCTTGGTTAATAGGTAGTACTCAACAGGATTCATTTTTCATCAGGATAGGGCTCCAGGACGATTCTTGCAAGCCAATATAACAATTTTCTTGCATTTTTGAGTAGAATCGTCGTTCGAAAACTAAGTTTTTCAACCCAAAATTCCAAAATTTTAATGTTTTTAATATCGTAAGGCACTTATAAAGCGAATCCAATCCTTGGATTCGACAAGGACAAAGAATTATAACAAATATTCGATAATATCTGTATGGAATAGGATTTCAAAGGATTTGGTCAAATCCTTGGGCGATGGGGTTGCAAATCTATTCCAAAATAGCTCAAATCCAAAGAAGAATATAAAATTTATTAATTTAAGGCATAAATTGCATTAAGAAATCAAAATTTTCCAATAAAATTCGATATAAATGTTTTGGTCAAAATACTTGTGTCGCGTTGGAAATGCAGTATTTTAGTTTAATAAAATAAAATAAACAGAAATAATATTTTAAAAATTTACAAATTGTGATTTTTATAAACAAATACAATATATCTATCTAGAAAAATTAAAACAATCAACTGTTTTCAATTAGAAGCTGAAATACCAGCCATTGAAAACATGCCATTTTTCGTCAAAATAACTATGCCGACTAGTGTATATTAAAATAGTCGTCAAAAATCAATAAAGAAACCGGTATGTCATTACCAAACAACCTAATATATACTTTGTGAGGTCGGCCACGCCACCTTCTGAGTATTAAACAACATTTTCTCTTTGCACTCAATTAATTGACCCTTAGACCCTTTTTGCTTTTTTAAAGTAAAGGGTCTAAAAATGTGGATTTGTGTTTTTGATGTACAAATCACGTAAAACATCCTACATTTTCACCATAGCAAAAGGTCGAAAAGCTCGATAGCTTGTATTAGCAAGATTTTAATCCTAAACTATTTGTACAACATAATTAAACATAAAATACTAGTCATGAGTGTATTTAAACAAAAATGTGGATTTTATGGACAAAAATCGTGTTATTGAGGTACATTTTAATGATGGGCATGTGCTCAATTTTTCCGGCACGACCCAACCGGTAAGAAAATCCTAAGCGCGTTTAAAATTTTTATAACACAGCTTAACACACACACACAACACGAAATAATTATGGTCAATATGCTTATTATCCTTTTCTGAATTTATCGTTTGATATTGATTTAAATCTCTGGTTTTTCAGTTTTCTTTGTTCCTTGTACTTATTCTTTTCACTACAATTTGACTTCAAGTGATACAAAAATAGTATCACCCGTTTCTTGCCAAATAAATTTCTAAGAAATTGCAATAAATCTCTGTTCAATGAAAACGACAGTAATTAAAATAAAGCTTTTATTATATACAGGATAAGTAAAACCACTTAGTTATTTCTCGAAGAACTCATCATATGGTATAGTATCCCATAGTTTTTGAAGAATGGACTTAAACACTCGATCGCAGGCCTCCATTATCTTCGGTTGCAGATCCGCCGTGAGGGCATCCCACTCATCGTTGAGAAGCTTCAGGGTGCTTTCCCGTAATGCCACATTATCATTGAACAGATTGGACATGTTGAAGTGACCCCTAAGTGAACAAGGGATAAGTAGGGATGAGAAGGGATATGCAATCAAACGGAATCATATGCAATGCTTACGATTCGATTTTGGCGATTGTTTTGTAATCCTTGATCTTCATATAGGTATGTCCATCATCCCGTTGCTCGGGCTCGGCCAGAATACGTGTCTTGCCCTGTATCTGATTGAGCTTGATGACCACATCGCCCTTGCTCACGATTGGCAATATGAGAATCTTTCCGTTGACATCGTATTTGGCACGCACCTCAAAACCATCAGAGCTGAAGGTGAACATCAATTTCAACGGTGCACTGAGATCATCCTTAAATCCCTTTATACTATGAAAGACCGACGAATCGACCAAATTATGCACCACAGTGTCCGTCAAGATCAGATTAAACTCCAGCCTGGGATTTCCCTCGCCACTGCGTATTTTGATGGTGCCCACGTTCAAGGGTTCTACCGAGGGCACCTTACGCTCCGGTATGCCATTTCTGAAGCTGTGCAAGTAGCTCTGACCCTGGGCAATCATGCAGGGCTCGTCGTCGATGCGACAGCGCTTCAGTGGTGCAGCTACAGGGTATTAATTATTAAATATGTACATATAAACACAAATATATTTAAACTAAGCGTGCGCAAACGAGCTACCCCCCCTCTGCCAATTCGAGCAAATTGTCTGTGACATATCTTTGCTGTTTCTTATCCGAACGTAATTAAATTTGCAGCGTTAATGAAGAATGGCATAAGCTACATACCAAATTAAAGGGCTGTAGTCTATTAATGCGATGGAAGTGGGAAGGTATCCAAAATCAACAACAAACAAAATCTGCTTGCTGCATACGAGCAGCTACATACCAAAAATAGGGTATCCAGAGCTTTAGTTTTGCGAGATCTCTGATCTACATACATACAGACAGACGGACGGTCGGACGGACGTGACTATATCGGCTTAGCTTGCCATCCTGATCAAGCATATACATAGTTTATGGGTTCTGGCACGCTTCCTTCCCATTTGCGCTAACTTAACAGACCCTCTTGTGATATTTCACAGAACAGGGTTTAAAAGCCTTGGCTCTGTTTGATCCCTGTAAAACTTACGCCAGTTTAGGCCGTAGCTGCCTAACACCAGAAGCATCAGCAGCAGCGCGCAAATCACTTCGGTCCATAGAAATCGAAACATTTTTATAAACTAAATGCTGAAGCTGCGTGCAATTCGTTTTTATGCGAAACCGCTAATTGGCTTATCCACTTAATTAACTCAAAACCCTGTCGCTTTATCTGCATATGCATCTTAATCCGGCTGTAAGTCGATGCCATAGTCCAAGCCCCAGCACAAGTTATAGATGTATGATGTTTGAGTCGGGGTTGTCAATTAAGCGGTATTTATAAGCAGTAAAACCTATATGCCGACTACCAATAGGATTCCATCCAATCCAAAGGCTATAGTACAAGTTTTATTTTATAGCTAATACCTATTCGATGAGCACTCGAAAACAATTAGCAGCGAATTAATCAATTCCAATTTCACGCTTTCTAGCGTATATCGCAGCTCTGTGCTCCTACAACTCCAGCGTGGACATGCTCGACTAGTGCCAAATACCCTGTACACGGGACATTTTCAATTACACATATAGAACCCTAAATAAATTGTACAAACTTCATTAGTAAGCACAACAAAGATTTTGAAGAAATTCGATTTTTGAGCAAAAACTTTGCTGCATACCCTAAGGGGCACATTTTCCATTCAAGCCTAAAACGTGTTGTAGTTTGATTTTTCCCCAAAAATGTTAACTAAGTTCAAAACTTTACTATGATTGACGTCGTCAGCGTTTAAAATGACTTATGCAATTATATTACTTTCGTAGGCTATCTATATCTATCTATATCCCCCACAACGCTTATAAACTTAAGGGAAAAACGGTTCGAACATCAGCGAATTGTTATACACCAGGGACTTAGTAAAACAAAATTAAAGTTAGCCGTATATTGTCTGTAACTTGCATTAGAGGGTATCTTCTGTTCGAGCCACATTGGATTGTTGTTTTTTGCAAAAGCTTGTAAAACGTTCTAAAGTCAAGTTACAAAGACCCTGATGGTGTCATACAGAAAAACTTATAGTTAATTTATGTGAAATTTGTATCAGCTTTTTGCAATGTTTATACAACATTTGCCAGTCGATAAATGAACAATAGAATAAATCTATTGGATAGAACACCAAACTAACCTAACCTAATAAACGGAAAATACAAGCAAGATGAGGAAATTAATGAATATGGTAAGCTTGGCTATTACCCTACAAAATGAGCTTTTGGTTTCAAGGCAGATTCATTAGACTCAACAAATTTGTATGCAATTTTATTCATTTAATTTTATTTAGTCAAGTCGCCTATGCCGCGCGTAGGGTGTGTGATCATATAATGGGCACACGTGCTGGCTAATTGTGTTTATTTGCCGTATAATATAAACGTAATATAGACGTTCTTAACTGATCCGTAGACATTACAGTTGGGACACACGCGTTAACCGGTCTATATTAGATTAGACTTGGAATTCTAACTAAAACACATACTAAACTGGGTTTGATTAATTGTTGGGCTGATCAATTCAAACAGCATTCGACATACTAAACGCCGCTGAACATTTTGAGGGCAAATAATGTACGATGTGTGTTTCAACAAACTGTCAGCGATTGACAATGCAGTCGGGTAAGAAGGTAAACAACTTTATTTACATTTATTGAACATTAACCCCGCTATCCGTTGTCCGTTGTCCGTTGTTCCGTCTGTCTGGTGAGTCTCAAGCCTTGGCACCATCGTTGCTGAGGTTCTTCAGCGACTGCTCGAACTCAACCGCATCCACCTGACGCTTGGCCGGATCGAATGGCGGGGGTCCAATAAGGCTAACCACTTCGTCGTAGTCCAGCGTCTCCTTCTCCAGCAGAGCCTCCGCTAGCTGTAAGCAACATAACAAACATTCTCATCAGTGAGCTTCAAAATAAAACATACGGACGGGGCAGATCAGTCGGACGGAAGGCTACAGTCGCACGTAACCGACAGTAGGAGATCCTTCACTTTAAGTATTTGTACTTATAAACACAATCAGAGGTACACAGGCAAAACTACGCGTCTATGCATGGCACACCACCAGACGCACAGACGGACAACTCAGCTCGTCGTCCTGGTCAAGAATATAAATGCTTTGTGGGGTCGGCCACGCCTCCTTCTGAATGTTAGACACATATAGACTGTATAAGTGGAGGTTCGAAGCGTAAGCCTCTGGCTATAAGGCGAATGCCTTACCCATCTGAATAATCCTAAGGCAAGCTTTTACAGCCGATGTTCCAAACTTTTTTCCCATTTAGCAGGCTTAATTTTGGGCGCACAAATTTGTTGAATTTGATGCTTAAGGGTTTAGTTTAGTCACTTGCCTTTTCCAGCTTCTCGCGATGCTTGATCAGGATGTCCTCTGTGGTCTGATAGGCTTGCGACACCATGTTGCGCACCTCATTGTCAATAATGCTGTCCATGGCACGCGAGAAGGGTTTGCTGCCACCTCCAGACTCATCGGCATCGCGTATGTACATGGGTCCCAATGTCGCGTTCATGCCGAATTTCTTGATCTGCGAATAGGCGATCTTGGTGACCTTCTCGAGATCGTTTTGGGCGCCCGTTGTGATGCGCTTGAAGATCAGATTCTCAGCCGCCCGTCCGCCCAGGGCCATGCACATCTTGTCGAAGAGCTCCTCCTTGGTATACAAATGCTGTTCGCTGGGCGTGTACTGGGCAAAGCCCAAGGCCAGGCTGGTGCGGGGCACAATCGTGACCTTGAGCAGTATATCGGAATTGGGCAGCATCCAGCCGACCAGCGCATGCCCAGACTCATGGTACGCAATCACCTTGCGCTCGGTCAAGGAGAGCGCATGCGAACGCTTTTCGGTACCACCTGCAAGACTTTCGATTATCACCCAAACGTTCACCACTTAACTGTAGCTTCAACTAACCCACTAAACGCTCGACGGCGTACTCAAGATTCTTGCTGCTGACCGTGGATTGGATGTGGCGTGCCGCATGCAATGCTGCCTCGTTGCAAACGTTGGCAATGTCCGCACCGGAGAATCCGGGTGTCAAACGTGCCAGACGCGCTGAGTAGGTGCTGGGCGCCTCCTCCAGCTTCACCGATGACAAATGCTTCTCGAATATTTCCTTGCGCTCCAGCAGCGTGGGCAGATCAATCAGTATATGACGATCAAAGCGACCAGGTCGCAGCAGCGCCTGCAAATCCAAAATTCTATTAGTATAAGTTGCATTTGTTACACCCTGTACCGTAAAAATTTACTAAAGTGTCTATTAAGTGAGTGATAATAATAAATGGGAGTGACACCCAAAAGGAATTGTCGTAGACTCCATAAAGTATATATATTCTTGATCAGGACGAAGAGCTGAGTCGTTATAGCCATGTCCGTCTGACAGTCTGTCTGTTGTTAGGTTTTTATACAATTAGATCTCGTAAACTATTAGAGCTTTAGACACCATTTTTTGAAATAAAGCTTTTCCTATGCTGTTTTAAATTATTGCTTTATTCCCCCCATTTACCAATAGCCGGAAAAAATCCCCGCAGACCTTGCAAACTATAAGAGCTAGAGACACCATTCTTATAGTAAACCTTGTAGCCATTGAAAAATAGGAAAAACAGGGTTAATAACTATGTGCGAATGTATATGACAGGCAGAAGGAGGCGTGGCAGACCCCACAAAGCATATATATTCTTGATCAGGGAGACGAGCTGAGTCGATTTAACTCTGTCTGTCTGTCGGTCCGTCTGTATGAACTCCTAGATTTCCTAAACTACAAAAGCTAGATCTGTAATTTTTGGAATGTAAGTAGGCTTATACAATACGCAGATCAAGTTTATTTCAAATGTTGGATGCCACGCCCCTGCCGCCTACAATGAATGAAATAAAATACATTCGCCAATTTAAGAGACACCAATCTTTTTTTACATAAATTTTCTGTTCAGTAGTTGGTAGGTCTATATCATACGCAGATGAGGCAGTTTTCAAATTTTGAATGCCACGCCCCCTTTACGCCCTAATCGATAAAAACCGAATAACAAGCCAAATATTGAGCATAGAATGTTGTTATTTGCAATATAAACTCTTTTTCAAGATATTTAACTATTCTAAAAAGCGCTTTGAAATTGGTTAATAAACACAAGAGTTATTAACGAAACAATATTGCAGACATAGCCTCACTCGCCTTCTAGCAGCGCGGCCGTTAAAGCTAAAATACATAACGAAGTCAGGTGAAGAAGAATTGCTGCTACGTTTTGTAGGATAGTTTTTTTATATTTGGTATTAAGATTCTACTATGCTGTACGTTGACCCAATTTGTTTCAAAATTTTGATACCCCCCCATGCATTTGCCGCTAAACGCAAACAAAATCAATAGCAGCCAAAATTTCAAGGCCAACTTTGTAGTTGGATGCTGTGAACTGCGAAGATATGCAACAGACAACTTGGTAGACTGGTTAGAAGGAAGAAGTGGTTCTTTATGGAAACACAAAGTACAGGATCTCCTATTGGGTAACGTCCAACTGTAGCCCTCCGCCCGACTGATCTGTTCCGTCCCTACTGATTACTTTGGCTCACCTTGTCCAGGATATCGGCGCGATTCGTGCTGGCCAGCATGAGAACGCCCTCCTTGGTGGCCATGCCGTCCATTTCGACCAGGAGCTGATTAAGCGTCTGCTCCGATTCGCCGGAGCTGCCTTGGCCCATGCTCTCGGTGCCGGAACGCTGGCGTCCGATTGCGTCGATCTCATCGATGTAGATGATGCAGGGTGCACGCTTCTTGCCCTCTTTGAACAGATCCCGGACGCGGGCAGCCCCCAGGCCGCCAATCATCTCGATGAACTCGGAGCCGTTCATGCTCAGGAAGGGCACCTGCGCCTCCGTGGCCACCGCCTTGGCCAGCAACGTCTTGCCACAGCCGGGCGGACCCAGGAGCAGGGCACCGCGCGGCACCTTGGCGCCGAGACGCTGATACTTCTCTGGTGTCTTCAGATAGTCGACAAACTCCTTGACCTCCTGCTTGGCCTCACTTAACCCGGCCACATCGCGGAACAGGACGCCGCGTCCGCCATCGAACGGATCGACCAGCGTGAACTTGGCCCGGCTCATTTGATTCTGCCAAAAAATCCGTTATCAGTTATCAGTTAAATATAGAATTGGGTTCGATCTCTAGTCGAAATAAAAACGGGCATATGAATTTAAAGGTAGTCTCTCTGAAAACCTTAAAAATCTATGCATACACAATATATACGTAACCGACTGTAGCAGACCCTGTACGTTTTGCTACCGATTATGCCCTTAACTCCCTTTTATTGATTGGTCCGTTACATGCTATCTTCGGCGTTTCATATACTATCGCAATGGAAAATAAAAATTTTCATTGCTCTGTGGCTAGGGAGGAATGAGGAGAAAAACAAATACCAAATATGGACAGACAGACCTACTACGGACATGGCTATGTCGACTTACCCTGATCGTCCTCGTAAATACATATCGCTCGTCAACTCAAAAAACGCTATTTTTGAGTATATGATGCAGTAATGTTCGTTGGGTATTAATCTATCTTGTGTCAAAATTTCATTATCCTATCTTCAATACACACAGCGTGAGAAGAGAATATGTCGCTCTATCTTGTATGGAGGTACACGGCGCTTGAAAACTTTAAACGCGTTTATCTCGAAACGCACTATTTTGAGTTATGACACTCTTCTGGTAAACGAGCGATATGTATTTACAAGGACGATCAGGGTATATTCAATTACAATTTGTTGAATTTCACAAAAAATCGCAATATTACATTTGCGCGTAAAAAATCGATTCTCAAAAAAAATAAATCAATTTAATCGATTAAATCGAATCGCAATCGAATCGAAGACTAGCATACCGATTAGAGATGGGTTCGATTCGATTGCGATTCGATTTAATCGATTCTTTTTGTCGGCAATTAAATCAGGATTTTTGTTTTTTTTTTAGAATCGATCTTTTCGCGCAATGTAATTTTGCGGTGTTTTGTGAAATTCAGGGTTTGCTACTGTCGGTTACGTCCGACTGTAATCTTTTTGTTTCATTTCACCTCGATTAATCGATTAAGTCAATTTTTAGACGTGAATCGATCGAAAAGATCCATTACACAAAATCAAAGATTGAACCCAGCTCTAATACCGATGCGTTTTTGGTTACTTACAAAGGATTCCATGCTGAGCGGACTCTTCATGTTCTTCATGCGCGAGGCGACGGAGATGAGGAGCGCCAGGAAGAGCAACAGCATGAGAATGCGACCCGTAGTATCCGACTGGCGGTCATAGGTGACCGGCACGCCCTCTTTAATGCCCAGACGCTTCTCCACCAGGCGCAGCTTCTCCTCGAACTTGTTGGCATCGGCCACAGCCATATGAAAGATGGTCGAGTTGACCTTGCGCCCCTTGATCACGGCGCCCTCGTGCAGTATGATCGTTACCATTTCCATGTCCGGCCGTATGATCAGCTCCTTCACCTCGCCCACGGCGAGCATATGATGCACAAACTCATTCCAGGAGACGTAGCGCGTGGATCCCTCCGGCCGCTCCGTGCGCGGCGTCATCAGCAGCGAGACAAACGCCACAAACATATAGATGGTGAACAGCCAAAGCACCGCTTTGGTCAGCACCGAACGCATCTTGTCGTCGTTCTCATTGCTCTGCTTATTGTTGGGATTCTCATTTGGATTTGGGTTCGGGCTCTGGTTGGAACTCTGACTCTGATTGTACATATCCTGATGGTGATGATGATGATGATGATGTTGATCTGGCTGCTGTCTATCATCGAGCTTCTCATCAGCCACGTCCGACTTGGCTGGCCGGGATTCATCCGGTTTCAATTCGTCGGGCTTGTCGCTCTCCTGGTGGCTCTTCCTGTGCTCATGGCTATCCTTGTGATCGTCGCTGTTCCCACTCTGCCCGCCGTCTCCACTGTTCCCACTGCTGCTGCTACTGCTGCTGCTGCTGTTCCCGATGTCGCTGCTGCTGCCTCCATTGCCCCCACCTCCACCTCCACCTGCTCCTCCGTCCTGCTCGCCTCTCTCCGGCTTCTGGCTGCTCAAACAGCGCAGCTGCAGCTCCACCTGCCTCGGCGTCAGCTGCAGCGAGCGTGCAACCAACGCCACCATTGACTTGTACTCCTCGCGCAGTCTATGCAGCTGCGGCGTTGCAAGAGGCATCGATCAATCAATTTCCATCTCAAGTTGCATTCACTTACCTGTCGCCAGCTCAGCGGCTGCAGCAATGGCCTCAATTGCTGTTGCCTGAGCAGTTTGTTGTTGCCACATTTTGTTGTATTGCCCGCCACTGGATTTGCATCGCGCAAATGTCGCATGTAGGCGTGGCAGCGCGCCAGATTATGGTGTCCACGTTGCAGCACATTTTGCACGTGTCGCAAGCCCCTCAACATCGTTGCCTGCCACTGCCACTAATTGTGGCTTTTTTGTTATTTGTTCGTAGGCGCCGGTTGGGGAATACGTAACTGCTTGTTGTTCACTTGAAATAAAAAAACACACATTGGAAGTTGCCACCACGTCGCAAAACAGCTGCTCGTCTGGCAGCACACTTGCGCAATCAGCTGTTCAGCGTTGCCGTATTGTTTGGATGTTGCGGTGGGCTCGGTTACACTTGAGATTTTATCAAACAATTTTGGGAAAAAACATGTTCAAAACAGAAAACACAAATTTTGCACCCACCACAATATGCGAAGAATTTGTTTTATCATTCGTTTCGATAATACTGTCGTCGACCCGCTTGCTATCAGCGTTGCCAATATATTTCGAGAATTTTTGTTTTATAAATATATCAAAACCAGTAAGAACGGAGCTACAGTCGGATGCAACCGACTGTAGGTGACTCTGTACTAGGGATGTAAATCAAAATAAAACATCGATATTTCGATGCATCGATGTTTTGAAAATTGAACATCGATGGCAGCCGATGTATCGCACTAAAACATCGATGTTTTTCCGATGTTTTTAAAATTATTTTTGCCTTTGAAATTTAGTCAATTTATATCATTTTTTTGAAACAATTTTAACTACAAATTTTATTAATATACAATTTTATTGTTTATTTTTATACCCTGTAGCCATTGAAAAATGGGAATAGATAATGTATTATTATACGTTTATTATTGTACAATTACCAAAATTTTTTGTGAATATTTTTTATAAACAGAATTTTAATAAGACGTTCCGGCTTAGTTGTAGGAATATATTTATACTTTTTTATACAAAAAAATCTGTAAAACAATAAAAATAATTAAATATATCGAGCCCTTCCTGCGAAAAAAATCGTAATTAACATATATTTTGATTTTCGGCTTTTGATGCAATTATGTACATAACTCAACTCATCCACACAGAAAAATTATTCATTTAATTCAACTGATTTACTGAGATATCAGCGTGAGCGCGAATTTCAAACGCGTTCCCGCGAAAAAAAAAAACCTCTTGTAAAATTTACTTTTGCCGCTTACGATTTTTACGCGGGAAAGGCTCGATATAACCTAATAATGTACAGACAGTAAATTCCCACCAGCCAAATTCAAGGATTCTTACTAATTCACGATCAAAAATAGCGCGTATGCGTTAATTCGAAACATCGATTGGAAACATCGATGTATCGACGATACATCGAGTTCCTAAAAACATCGATGCATCGAGCTAACACCATCGTCGATGTTCGATACATCGATGGTTTTTTACATCCCTAGTTGTGTGTAATAGTATTTAAACTACAATTAATACAGTATATAATATAATGTATTATATTTTTCAAAACCCTGTTTTTCTCATTGTCAATGGGTACAGAGTATAAAAAGGAAAACAGTTGAAATTTCCAAAATTATTTCATAGTGTATATGTTTACTAATGAACTTAAAAAAGTAGGGGAAAGATAAGAACGCAACATTCTCAATATTCGTATGCAAATATCAAGGTGTTCCCATCCATTTTACTCTCGAATAATAAGCATTACACTAACTTCATCTAAACGGTTTGTAATGATGTAACGGCAGTTATGCTTGATTTTCACCAAATCGCCTGGATTTAGAGTATAGAATTCCTCGTTTGTTTTAGCTTCCTCGGAATCTTTCATGAAAACATGTACATATTTCAAATTGTCCATGAAGTGAAACGAACTTCAAAGTTTCATTTTTTGACTTCTTGATGGCCCGCACTTGCCGCGGCTGGAAGCGCAAATATCCCACAGTTGAATTTAATGAATAATTTTTCTGTGTGGATGAGTTGAGTTATGTACCATAATTGCATCAAAAGCCGAAAATCAAAATATATGTTAATTTCGATTTTTTTCGCAGGAAGGGCTCCGATATATTTAATTATTCTTATCGTTTTACGGTTTTTTTATAAAAAAGTATAAATATATTCCTACAACTAAGCCGGAACGTCTTATTAAAATTCTGTTTATAAAAAGTATTCACAAAAAAATTTTGGTAATTGTACAATAATAAACGTATAATAATACATTATCTATTCCCATTTTTCAATGGCTACACGGTATAAAAATAAACAATAAAATTGTATATTAATAAAATTATGTAGTTAAAATTGTTTCAAAAAAATGATATAAATTGACTAAATTTCAAAGGCAAAAATAATTTTAAAAACATCGGAAAAACATCGATGCATCGAATGTTTTTTGGTGCGATACATGGGCTGCCATCGATGTTCAATTTTCAAAACATCGATGCATCGAAATATCGATGTTTTATTTTGATTTACATCCCT